>CM047814.1:40850347-41380037 GCA_026214975.1 Gentiana macrophylla
CGAGCTGAGTAGCACTGCAAGTATATGGTTTTTGTTAGTTTTCATGTGTATATTTGGGACATGCATCCTTGAAATGAGATGGAGCGGAGTGAGTATGTATGAATGGTGGCAAAACGAGCAATTTAGAGTGATGGGAGGCGTTTCAGCGCATCTTGTTGCGGCGTTCACAAGTACGGTGAAGATGGTAGCCGGATACGATGATACTAATCATAATAACAACTTTTTGAGTCATGTGCCATCAAATTCAAAAGCCGGAGAACTTTATGCATTCGAGTGGACTATGATTCTGATACCGCCTATTACGTTGCTAGTGATAAACCTGATAGGAGTGATTGCTGGTGTATCGAATGCAATAAGCACCGGGTACGGTGCGTGGGGGGCTTTGTTTGGTAAGCTGTTTTATGCCTTTTGTGTGTTGGTTCATTTATATCCTTTCTTGGAAGGTTTGTTTTTGAAGAAGAAGAAGAAGAGAGCGCCTACGATCATAATATTATGGTCCCTACTAATTGCCTCTGTGTTTTCACTTGTATGGATAAAGATCGATCCGTTTTTGGCGAAATCAAACGCCACAATGTTAGTAGAATGTGGTTTGGATTGCACCGTACTATGAACCCGCGGGGCCGGAGATAGAAGTGATATTTTCATATCTAGAAGGGGCAGCTGCAAGTGTAGAGAGATATATAATTGGAAGCAAAGATAGGAGATCATTTGCATAAATTTAGAAAAATATGGTACAAGGGGGGTGCTGATCAAATTAAACAGCCCCATGTAATTCCTCTATATTTAGAGCTTACAAGTACACACTAACTACACTGCTATGACAAAAATATGAAAGAGATATTTTAGCAACTAGCCCCATGTCGAGAAATTGGTAAATCATTACTTATAACGCCTCGACATTTTGTTTGCGTCAAATATTTTTTGATATTTTTTCGGTTAAAATCTAAATTTAGACGCTTTAGTCAAAATATAGTCAAACTGTCCAAATTTGGACTATTTTTCGTCCAAATCCATTCACTGGCCAAATTTGGACGGAACCGTCCAAATTGTGACTAATTCCGTCCAAATTTGGACGGTGCCACCAAAATTTTGGGCGGAATCCGTCCTTCCGCCCAAATGACAGCTTCTAATCCAGATCCTTTAGCCACTCCAGGACAAGTGCGCATCATTTGAATAAACCGCTTGCTTCACTCTCAATCTGGTCTGAAATCTAATCTCACTTATTCATTCGTTGAATCAGGTAAAATATCATTCATCTCAATCTTTTGAACTTTTCCCACCATGTGCTGGAAACCAAAAAAAATAAAACCAGTTGATAGCTTCTTCTTAGCAATTGTTGGGAAAGGATCGGTCAAGATTTCTTCAAATCTCATACTTAAAAATATCAAAAATGTCCCCCAATTATCTTGTAGTCGTTTATCAGTCCATAAACTTACCATGGGTGAAAATTGTGTAGCTAATTTCACTATGGATGGACATTTTTCAGGACATAGGATCTGGGAGGATGATTGGCAAGTGCAAAGTCTAAACGTGTAAGGCTTGTGGTTTGAATCAGACGAAACCGTCCAAAATTTTGGTGGCACCGTCCAAATTTGGACGGAATTAGTCACAATTTGGACGGTTCTGTCCAAATTTGGCCAGTGAATGGATTTGGACGAAAAATAGTCCAAATTTAGACGGTTTGATTATATTTGGACGAAATCGTCTAAATTTGGACGGGGAACCTGAAAAAAAATGTCAGAAATTTTTTGACCTGAAACAAAAAATCAGACGTTACAGTGACCTGATTTACCGATTTTCCCCCATGTCCTAGTGCCAACTTGGTATGATGCTTTATTTTAGCAACAATTCTTTTGTGTGATAAGCGCCAACTCAATTTTTGCTTAGGGACAAACTTTTTATATAAAAAAAACACACACACACACACTTTATCTCTCATCCAACATTTTTAAACACTTATATCTCACAATCTACAACTCCAAAATCGATAGTTCTTTCACGAATTTTTTTTTAATTTTTTCGTGTTCTTATTTTGGGACCATATTCGACGTAATTTTCTGAAAATCCACTATCGAAAGTCATTACAGTTCGAAATTCATTGTTTTTAGGAATTCAACTATAAAATTGACTAAGTGAATTTCGACGGTGAATCTTTCGAAAAATGATGTAATGATATCGAACCAAATCTCCAAACGAAGTGCACGAAAAAATAAAAGAAATTGGTAAATTTTCATCACGTTTAGAGATCTAGATAAAAATACATGGGTGCTTAAAAAGGGGTTCTATTGGCACTCCATTTCTACTACTTACAACCACTTACTCCCGGCACCACAAAAATTTACTTTTGGCACCACATGAATATTTTGATTATTTTCTTACTTCTCACACCACAAAAATAATAAGAAAATCACTTCTTACATCACAACTTTTAGAAATTATAAAATAGTCCTCCAAAAAATTAATCAAACACTATTATTCTTCTATTAATCTAATCTAAACTAAAAAAGCATTTAATCATTTCATCTACAAACTTAATTCTAATACAAATTAATAATCTTAAACATAAAAAACCTTCATCCATAAACCAATAAAAAAAACTCCATCTTCTTCCCCATTCATCATCTTCCTCACTTCATCATCCCAAACAAAATCTATGGAACCTTCACCATCATCCAATACAACACCATCATCCAATACAAGTTTCAAAGGTCATCATCTTGAATCAACTTATATCAATCAACAAATGCATTGCAATGTGGAAGATGTAGCAATCTCACTTGAAGATATACCATTTTCAAGCCAAGTGGAGAAGAAGATGAACCCCTGAAATTTGGTAATTTCTTGATCTAAAAATCATATTTTGATGTTCAATGTGTGAGTTAAGTGAATGGGCAAACTTCCTACACACATATTATCATGGTATACATTCATATATGGAAGAAATTATGGCTATTTCGCATTTTTCGATCGTCCCTAGGGCTTTCCCCGTCGTTCTTTTATGTCCTGCAACGTCCATGCCAGACGCAAGGAACGCCACCCACAACGACACCCGTTTCTGAAAATAGACGTCATCGGTGACGACGTTCTTCCACACAAGACAGTGTATACATGTAATGCCTGAACGTCGTCACCACCACCGTTCATATTGCATAGGAACGCCAAGATAGATTAAGTTGTTAAAAAGCTGGCACTGATGGCATTTGTAGGTCAGAAGGGATGCTGATATGGATGACGTTCTAATCGATGAGTAACTTCTGCCTGATGCCATTATAACGTCAGTGATCCTGGCGTTTGTTGAGCCGAATCAACGTCGATACTGCCGACGTTCTGTATCAGTTTTCACATTTTTCCATCCATCCCTAGAAACAAAGATGATACAAATTATGACAAGAGCAACGATGCAGGGGCAGTAGAAGACGACGACGAGGAGTATTTTAAGGTAAGAAACCATTAAGTCAATATGTTAGTATGTTATTCTCATCCGAATTGACTATGACTTTATTTGTACGTTTCTTTTGTAGCATTTGGCTGATGAAATGATTGATGAAGATCAAGAAAATCCTAAGAATCTTCAAGATACCAAACTTGCATTGAGGGATGAGTCACCTGAATAGTTATCAGTCGATATGACTTCATTTTCTTACAACTAATCAAGTATGTCTTTAAAACTCATACTATTTCAATGTTTACGCATTTCAAACTTGATTTTGTTTTCATTACATTTATATATTGTTCACAGGTATTTGATTCGCATGAAGCCGTCACCAAACACCTCAAGGCATTGGCAAGAGAGAATGGTGTCGTCATTGTGAAGATGAGATCAAATATGACCGGAAAGCGGACACCGTTCATTACATTCCAATGTTTTACGGGTGGATTCCCAAGGGATCATCGCAAAGGAGGAAAGTACGAGAAAAAAGTTGGCACTACCGGAAAGATTAAGCCAAGGGAATCGTCCACAAGGAAATGCGAATGTCCGTTTGTATTGAAAACCAAGAAGGATACATTTAGGGCGGTGTGAACCGTAAAAGTAGTGAATGGTGTGCATAATCACAAAACATTCAAGTATGATGAGGTCCATGCATACCTTGGTCGGATTCATAAAGAACAAGTCCATGTTGTTGCAACAATGACTCGAAATGGCATTTTGCCAAGAAATATACTACGTATGTTGAGAGATACAGATGGGAAAAACTGTACGTCACAGAAGGCGATCTATAACATTCGTGCTAAGATAAGGAAGAAAGCACGGGAGGGTGAGACAGTGATGCAAGAAGTTTACAATTTGGCATCCTTCGTTCATTGTAGGCATGATGAGGGCAACATACTGAAGGATGTTTTTTGGGCCTATAACGATAACTTGTCTCTTGCAAGGTGCTTTCCTTCTATCATGCTTATGGATTGTACCTACAAGACAAACAAGTACAAATGCCCCTCTATCAGATTGTTGGCGTTACGTCTACGGACATGTCATTTTCGGTTGGATTTGCACTACTATGTTTGGAGAGGGAAGACAACTACACTTGGGCTTGGACTATGCTTCACAAAGCTATTGGTGACCAAAGCAAGCAAATATGTTGTATCATGACAGATAGGGAAGAAGCTTTAATGAACGCAGTACGGGTGGTATTTCCAAAAGCAAAGAACTTGTTATGCCGGTGGCACTCGAGAAAGGTTTTGTGTCAAATTTGAAGACGAAGACTACGAGCGAAGGTTGGGAGGATTTAATGATAGCATGGACAGAGGTTGTTAAAGCAAACTCAGAAGAAGAGTTGAATGAGAAATTGGAATAGTGTAAGAAGACTTTTAGTGAAGACGCCATGAGTTACATTTCATCTACATGGTTGAACGCACACAAGGAGGCATTCGTCTCGGCATGGACGAACTCTGTGTTTCATCTGGGAAACACATCAACCTCGAGAGTCGAGGGAATGCATTCAGTGTATAAAAATTGGCTAAAAACCGGGCTTGAGGACTTGGTTGCGGAGTGGTGATCGCGTGTAAGTCACTTACATCGATATTACTAGCAAGAGTACTAGGTCAATCATAGTATAGCAAGGGAGAATCAAGGTCGATCCCACAGAGACAATGCAACTCAAGTTTAAATTATTCTAATCCAATTAAGAAGACACATATATGGTCTTTGACCAACAATAGACATAAAAGAAATGTGGTATTCCTCCCCTCATCCCACTGATCTACTAACTTGGATTAGTTAATCCTTATGTTTACTTCCCCACATAATTTCCTTAAATCTAATCAATTGAGCTTTTAATTCAGTTTTAAGCTACGGGTGCAACTCCTAACCCTATCTACTCCGACCATGGTAGTAGATAATCTATACGCCAGCTACCTCCTTAATTGGTCCGTAATAGCCATACGCATAAAGAACTAGAATTTATTGTATTAAGCGCTAACTTATACCGCTAACCCGCCTCGGCAGCTATCGACACTGATTAGCACGTTCCTACGGTCCATCAAGACAATGTCCTAATTAACACTTCACTATCAGTACTTCATGTTAATTTATGAATTACGAATACTAGATTGGCCAGACCTATTACTCGTTTTAATTATTTTTGTCGATCAACGTAGCCGATGATGAGTCTCCAGATTAGGTTTTCTAAATGTTGCCTCGGAAACCGGTATAGACCGCCGGTTTACCGGGGGTGGCTTTTCCTATTTCTGGATCTACATTGCTCAATGCTGATTAATCTAAGTAAATTATAGGGTCGTTAAACATGCAGATTAACTAAAACACATAAATATGAACATATCTACCATATTAAAGACATAAAGGAACGTTCAAAGCTTCATACCTTCAACAATGAAGATCTAGCTCGATCCACTCAAGCTAGAGATGGTAGGGAAGGGAAGGAAACCAGAAAATAAACTTCAAAAGCTTAGGAGAACTTTCTTTCATCAAATTGTATAATGTAATTGAAGATTGAATAAAAGATATATAAGATACTCAGTTTTGCGGCCTTATATAGATACATTGTCCGACTTATGACTCATAGAAACCCTAGCCGACCTAGTAGATGCGGCAGAACCAATTTCTTGCTCCCCAAGACCCTCGGTTTATCGGGCCTAGCCCACGGTAAACCGAGCCTTCAATTCTTCTTTTCTTTCAGCAGATCTACTCCTGGACTCACTTCACTTGGCCCAATACTCATTCCACTGGTCCAACTCCGTCCTTAAATGCTCTGGATTTGATACATCCTGAAAATACATAGAACAAGGAAAAATAGTACCAAATCTTCAGGATAATAACGTAGATGCAGAATTATTAACATAGAAACATGCACTCAGTGTTCAACATATATTCCCTCGCAATAATAGGCCTATCTACATTCTCTAGAGCAGAATTCGGGGTAAATAAGGGTTAATTTAATGGTGCATTTAGAGTGTTATCAAGTGGGAAGCCAGTCTTTGCGTGATTGATCAAGAGAGAAAAAACATCAAAAAATCCTTTGAGTTGCCTCTTTTCATGGAGCCTAAAAAAATCAAAGATGAGCCGTTGTTTAAAGAGCTTAAACATCATGTATTTATATACACATTGGACTTGTTGTATGATGAGTTGAAAAAAACCGATGATAGCAATGCGTTGAGTAAGGAGTGTAGATGTACTATTGAAAGACACACAGATTGCCGTGTAGACATGAGATGGCAAGGTTTAAGAAGAAGCCCGGATGCATCCCTCTGTCATCGATCGATGTTCATTGGAAGACCTTAGATATCAAAGGGCCACCTCCAAAAGAATCGGATTTAGACTACGTGTCAGTTTTTCATGCCTTAGAAGTAAAACTGAAGATGGCAGACGTGTGGGAGAGATAGAGGTTGATAATGAAGATACGGGACATTTGAAAACCGATTAAGACGGTGTTGCAAGAGCTTAAATAAAAAAAGACGGGTTGTGGCCGGCCTAAAGGATCCGGAAACAAGAAGAAGTTAGTGGAGGATGACTCAACTAAGAGAGAGATGAGCATGTTTGAACGAGTTGAGCAAGAATTATCGAGTGTTACCCCAACTCCTCCTTCATCTCAAGGTGTTTCTTCTGCCAAAAAGAAAAAATCTCCAAGTACTCGGGCACCATCCAAACGTGCAAAGGTTTCAATGGCTATATGTTCTACTGTTGGATACATAAACAGGTATCTTAAATATTTTCCACCAAATGTTCATGAGCACATTTCATCAATGGTTAATGTAGATCCGGATGGAAATTGCGGCTTTAGAGTAATTTCACTCGGAATAGGGCTTGAAGAGAGTGCTTGGCCAACGGTGAGAAAATTAGTGCAACATGAATTGATGTCAGACAAGGATCATTATATGGCCTCATTTGATGGACAAGAATATGTCTACAACAAATGCATGTCCTCAGTTGATCATGAAGATGGAGGGTGCGGAGTGGCCAAGTATTATGACAGTTTCCTTGGTTGGGCTGTGTGCAACGTATATGGTGTGTCCCTAAGAATATTGTCTACATCGCACATAAACCAAACTTTCCTTCCCGGTAAGAAAAAACCTTTGGTTTGGCCACCTAACCATATAGTGATGGGTTTGTGCAATGGTAACCATTTTGTTCGTTTGTTTATGAAAGATGCTTGTCCAATACCTAGGGTGAACGTGGTTTGGCATAACGTTCTGACGTTGGAAGTACAAATCCGAACACCAAAGACCAAGTAAAAGTACATGAAATCCAAACACCAATCTCCAAATGAAGCACGTAAATGAAAACTACAAATATTCATTAAATGTACCAAAGACCTAAGGAAACTATCTCTTTTTCGTTGTATTTGGACGTTTCTTCGGTCGTTCAACTTCTACTTGACTAGATTCTTCAGCTTCGACACCCACACCTTCGACATCTTGAGTACATACACCTGTAGTCAGAAACTCGAATGCCATTTGAAGCGCCTTCACTAAATCCTTTTTGAATCATTCGTAATCGCATCTCCTACAGCATCAACAACCTTAGCCTTGCTTGCCTCATCCTATATGTAAAACAGAAAAAACGTTAATGACATTGAAATCCCAAAAACACAACTGACTGTATATTTGTAAATTGATATGGTCAAACCTCTCTTGAACCTCGCTGCTTCTTTTTGCTCACACCAGTCAGACGACGTACGGCAACACCTCGATACCAGTTCATGTAATCAGGCGTGCATTCCCAATCAAACCTCGCTTTCTCTATTATTTGATCCTTATTTACTAGATGATTCACAAAATGAATGAAGTCATCGTCACGTGATTCGTGGGTGACGTTGTATTGTTTCACCTTCCCGGTTCTATATGATGTTTTTGGAGGAATCAATGTCTGGGTATGGATTGGACATGACCCAACTGACGGACGACACGATTTTGGGCATACACCTCTTCAATGTCCAGTATCCTTATGCAACCATAAAACCAGCATACGTTGTTATCAGGCACCGTTCTCACTTGCCGATAAGCACCCCAAACAACCTGCAAGATGGAAAATGCTTAAGTATAACTAAACGAACTATTATCTTAGTTAATGCAAGATGGAAAATGCTTAAAAATAACTAAACAAGCTTCTATCTTACATCTCGTGCCTCCATCAAGTCTAAGTCCTCTCTCAAATGCCTTAACGATGACAATGCCACATGATCGTTAATTCCAGTAAAAGGTTTCCACTTCAATGACCGTACCATCTCCCTTTCATTGAAGTTTGTGTTCGTCGGAGGTCGCAATACTGGGAAGTGTTCGTACACCCATGATGTAAAACACAAATTACAAAACAATCATGTAAGCGTTGAAATATACACATTAAACACACAAAAAAACATTTAAATAACAAGTGTTAACTCTAGCAATGTCAGGTATCCAGAAACTCCAACATTATTGTTCTTAGAAACCTTTGATAGTTGCCAGTAAAGATTTTCCAGTGTAGCCGCACCCCAAGCCCACTCACCAACCTTATCCAGATCCTGTAGAAAATGAAGGTAAGCTGTGTTTATCTTATCTCCACTACGGTCTTGAATCAAAGTACATGCAAGCAGGTACAACAAATATCCGTGCACAGCTTGATCCACAGTAATGATCGGCGCAGTCTGACCGGTACTGGATCCATCATCCGCATTACTTCATACACCATATCTACCCGCTGATCGAGACTTTCTTAGATGTCCAATCTTACCGGTAGTGTATCGGGTCAATTGTAGTCAAGTAAGTGGTCAAGGTCGTATCCACGAGGATTGTGAGGTTGAACACCAAAGACTATTATTATTTTGATCTAAGTCGCAAATTAACAAGAAGGTAAATGTATCTATGATTCTACTACTACAAAGGTGATAAAATGATAAAAGGCCTAACGAAGACAATGTGTAGGCTAGCAAATCTCTCATAGTATCATGTGAATGATTTCCTTCCATCCAACCAATGGTGTTCAAAAGTGTGAAACGGTGCATTCCTAAGCAAGTAGTTTCCCCTCATACGAGTGTATGAAACTACTCTATACCTCCTCCTTGGCCTAGGTGTCCTAAACCTAATGAATTGGTATGATAAGCACTGAATGCAATGAAAATGTCAAATTCCCCGGATATGAAATCAAATTCCAATTAAGGTCAATTTTAACTTTCGGTTCTCCTATTCCTTCTCCTACACGTAATATCTCATTTCGGTCTCAACTAAGTGTGTGTGTGCTAGTGCTAGGTGATCAATCCAACACCAACAAGAAATGCATTGCAAATAGGAAAAGATTCATCACAATTGAAACTAACAACATAAACAACCATTCACAATCAACATAAGAGATTAAACTAGTTATACAACATAATCTTGGCTAGTTTAACCTAGCCACTCATAACTACAAACATTAACATATCAAGATTAACATTCATAGTCATAAGAACACTAATCAAAGTAAAGATAAGGATTTTACCAAGTTCAAGCAATCAACTCAAAAATGATAGCCTTCATTCAAGCTCCAATCCTTCAATGAAGTTGATACACAAGTGTATTTTGCTCCAACAAAAGTAGAAGAAATTAAACTAAGAATCTAATCCTTAATGGTTACAATTGCAATCGAGAGTTAATTTTGGTGACAAAATACGGCTAGGAGAGCCCTTGGGGAGGGTTTGGTGCCTTCAAGTGAAAGGGGAAAATGGAGAAGATGAAGTGGGGGTGTTAAAATTGGGTAAAATTCGATCCAGATGAAGTTTATATGTTGAATTCTGCTCTCTGCCACTTTCGGCGTGCGCTGCTAAAGGTCCGGCGTGTGCCGGTATTACTAAAATATCTCTGACAACTTTCTGCGACTCTCGGCGTGCGCCGCTAAAGGTCCGGCGCTTCACAGCAGCTCGATAAAATGGTCATAACTGGAGTTGTAGAGCTCCGATTGATGTGATTCAAAGTGTTTTGGAAAGATCGTTTTGTTGATCTACAACTCTCATGAAGACGTCCTCTTCAGAAAATGCTTCTAAGTGGGGTCAAATTTCCGTTGAATATAGGCTACGGTAGAAGCACTAAGGAAAAATGATCCGTTTGAATTCGATAGCTTCCGGTATACTCTTCTAGCCCTCAAAATACGTGTTTAGGCTCAACACGTGTCATCCATCAGGATCTTGGTAAACCTATAATCCTTCAATAAATCACCAAAATACAAAGCGTAAACCCGACACGACGCTCCGGTTACTAAACCGGTACAAAATATAATATTTTATACAATAATTACTATCTACACATTGGGATGAAACTAATCAATTAATGACTTGAATTGGTACAATAATGCTCAAAGTGGTATCAAAAATAGGGTAAAATGTCATAATAATGAGTGACAATTTGTCTCTCATCACCCGCAAGGTTGTTCTTCAGCCAGCTCTTAAACACTCATAGTCCACCAACATGTCCTAACTTCTATGACACTTCATCTATTGGAATCCCTAACAACTCGTGAACAAATGAAACTGGGTTATCCTCTTTTGCAAATTCAAAGTTCACGATCATTCCGTCAACCGGTAAGCTTGTGATGTATCGGACGTCGTCTAGTGTGATCACCATAACCGAATGGAAAGTGGAAGGTGTTTGTTACCCGATTCCACCTCTCAACAAAAGCACCAAAGACCACACGATTGGATTGGCCGTATAAGACTGTACCAGATTGTACAACGAATTAGCTCTCAACCTTGCCTGAATTTTTCATATTCTACATCAATCTTCCACAGCTTAATGGAATATGTGTACTGCTTACATCCAATTATACCTCGGTCATGTTCAAATGCACGGTAAGAATATAATTTATATATATGAAATGAAAAGAATATAAGTTTAAAACAATTTGATCAAATTATTCAACTTAAAAAATATCATACCTTTTTTTCTTATTAAACAACGCATAACCAACATGCTCTTCCCAATCATTCCCCAATAGAATATCGGTGTCTACCACCACACCATCGTCATTGTCATACTCTAAACACTCAGTGCGTGCTCGCGCGCTCTGCCGGTGCCTCGCACGCCGGATGCCTGTCTCAGATCGCCCCGGATGTAGTGACCCCGGTTGTACCGGCTGCCTGTTCTGTAGTAACACCGGAAGCACTGGATGGTTGTCCTGTACTGATGCCTGTAGGGCCTCCCCAGCAGTACCGGAAGCCTCAACTGATGCCTCCGCTGATAGCCTCACACTAACAATTGCCTCTCCTTGTGTCGTAACCCCGGCTCTCAAATATCTAACTTCCTCCGTCGTAACCCCAGCACTAACTGTCTCAAGTATCATTGAAGGATCCTGCACTCCTAACAGTGTATTAACTGACACAGTGGTGGCCTCAGCAGTAGAATCTGCAACTGTCTCAATTGTCACTGAAGGAGCCTGCACTACCAACTGAGTCTCAACTAACTCAGTGGTGGCCCTGGCACTAGAATCTACAACTGTCTGAACTGTCACCATAGGAGCTTGCACTGTGAACTGTTTCTCAACTAACTCAATGGTGGCCCCGGCACTAGAATCTACAACTGTCTGAACTGTCACTGTACCCAACTGTGTCTCGACTAACTCAGTGGTGGACCTTGCACTAGAAGCTGCAACTGTCTCAACTGTCACTATAGGAGCCTGCACTCCCAACTGTGTCTCAACTAACTTCGTGGTGGCCCCGGCACTAGAAGCTGCAACTGTCTCAACTCCCTCAAATGTCTCTCCTAATTCAGCCTCAGTTGGCTGATGACCTTGTGCAGTCCTAGCTTGCATCTTCTTTTTTTCCGTTTCCAAGTTCTTTGATATCCCACCACCTTTTTATGTTCAGAAGCATTGCTAGGCTGAACATGTGCTTAGTGTTGTGCTTCCGCACCACCTTGATCCACTGCGGTACCTTTATCTGCAAAGGTTACGGTCTTACCAGACCTCGTCTTAGTCATAATTTCCTACACATGAGACAATAAATGTTGGTCCCAGAGAAGGGTAAAACTAAAGTCAGAGGGGGGTGAATGACTATAGTGGAGTTTCAAAAACTTTTCTTGTAATTAAAAGCTTTTGGGCAGCGGATAAGTCCCTTCTTACTAGATTATTTCAAAGTAGTTTAAGCAATCAATAATATATGATATAATATAAGCAATCAATTGAATGCAGTAAGGTAAATTGCAAAAAGTAAATTGACACAAGGCTTAGAGTGGTTCAGGGTGGTGTAATATGTTGGTCCCTTGAAAAGGATTTGGTTAAGTTTATAGGGGGGGGGTGAATAAACTTAACACTTAAAACTTTTTGGAGTTAACAAACTCAAGAACTTCAAGACTCTGCGATACCTCGAAGAGTCTGTTGATATTCGATGAGTCTGCTTGAATATTGAATATACTGAATTTGTGCAGCGGAAATATATCAAAAATTAAGCCTTATTAATTGTTGTTAAATATGATACTAAGTATTAGATACTCAAGAGTGTATGTGTGTGAATTCAGGTTGCTAGATTCGAGAGGTTGATGTGTGTAATAAACTAAATACGTAATATAAATGCAGAAAGTAAGTAGACAGATTTTATAGTGGTTCCGGTGGTGTAATCTGTCACCCACTCTTCTCCCTGTGATGTTGGAGGTAATTCACTAGAGAGATTCTTGAGATAGTCTGTTACAAAAATCCCTAAGATGTTTTTCCTTCTCCAATAGCTATGGCTTCACAAACTGAAAACTAGGAACATGTAGAATTGCCGCTCCAAAGTCTTCCACTGGTCCTTGAAGTGTGGGATTGCCTCTTCACCAGCTCCACCAGAAACAACAGACTTTCACACAGATGTGCTTCACTGTCTTCAACAGATTTCTTGTAAAAGAAAGATTGAATCAAGTAAATGATTCAGTTGCAGCAGTTTGATCAGGATGAAATGATCAGTAGCTTGCAGTCTTCAAGTGTGTAAAATTGATGTAGCTTGAATACAGATTACACTTGAAGATTTTCTCTGGATCAGTAGCCTTAAGCTCAGTAGTTTCAGCAGGGTGTTTTTCTTGATTTAATTCTGATTGCTCATCAATTTTCTTCCAAAATTCATCACTTGTATCTGAAATCGGAGTCCTCTATTTATAGGTAGGAGTCCTTGTGACTTATATTTGAAATTCAAATATAGCCGTTCCAGATTTTGTCCCATTTGACTTGCTTTCTGTCACTGTTCATAGTACTGACACAGTCAGACTGCTTTTTGACAGAATGCAGGCTGTCCATCCTTTGACTTGTATCCATTGGATAAAGTCCTGAATCATCCCAACGTCCTTTTAATATCAACCATTGATTTGTTTGATAAAAACAGAGGTTGTTAGCTGTCCTTATCCTTGTTTTCTTCCAATGTAATCTTGAATAAATCGAGGTGTATGTATCAGCAGGTTCATAAGTCTGATGAAATACATATCAGTCAGCTGAACCATAATTTGCTGTGTTTAAAACACAATGCAGTTGACTTCCTTTATCTAACTTTTACTTGTGAAGATAGATTACACCTTTTTGCATATAACTAAGTTCCAATCACCATCCAACTTATGGAACTTAGACCTTGTACACAAGGTATATGTAATCAGTTTAGGTCATCACAGACTTCCCTAAATTCTGATTCCATATCCTTGACTTTAATTACTAAGTTTGATCCCTTAGTCTTCATTAACTGAGTTTGACCCTCGATTATACGTCTTCAAGAGGTTCCCGACAAGTCTACTTGACCTAGCTACCTCTTGATATAGACCGATCATTGATATAAACCAGCTAACCATTACAGTGCTTGTTTGATCAAACCTATACAAAAATCAAACTCTAATAAACCTATACATTTGATCTAGACATCTTTTTGCCTTTGCACTATAACAGCTAGTCTGACACTCGTCACTAAAACTTAAAAATAAGTCCAACAATTTCCCCCTTTTTGGTGATGATGCCAATACCCTCTCCTAACAGCAAAATAAAAAGATTAAAAACAGAAACAGAACAAGTAGTCATTTTTCATTATAATCATATGTTTAAAGTTATTACAGTCTAGAATCAGGAAATGATAAAACATAGAAAGTATGCTGATCTACTGTCTTCTTTCTCTTTCTTCTCTTGCCTTCTCCAATTTTTCTTGGTAGGCTCTTATCTCTCTGATCATATCTCTCATCCATTCATTTTCAATCAGATAGAAGTCAATATGAGGATTCACTTCTTTCCACCTGTTGGTCCCTTGGAAAGGCTAAGCACAAGTTTAGAGGGGGGTGAATAAACTTGTCACCAAAAACTAATCTGAAGTGGAAAAGTCCCAGAGGCGAGTTTCTCGAAACTCAAAGCGATCTTCGATTTGTTCTGTCCCCTTTAACTTGTGCGGAGTTCAGTTAGCTCAACTGAATATAAGTTATTACTGACTTATATTTAGTCTTGTTAACTGGCAGCGGATAAAACTAGCCTTTAATGCAATATATGTGTAAATAGAAAACAAGACCTTCTATGTATCAGTTTTGTGCTAACTCAGTGTCTGGTGTTTGCTGAGAGATAATGCAATAAATAAAACAAAAGCAGATGCATAAAGTAAATCAACACATAGTTTGTTTATGGAAGTTCCGGGTGGTGTAATCCCGTACATCTCCCCTTCTCCTGTGGCGTAGGAGGTATCACTAGAATAATGAGATAACGTTACAAAATCCTAGCACTATGACAGTCCTTAACGACACCCTAGTTTCACTGTCTACACAAAATGAAGAAAGGTGAGATTGCTCCCTTCACTCTGCACACTGATCCTTTGGAGGTGGAATTGCTCCTTCACCAGCTCACCACTAATACCAACACACAGTCCTCAGACTGCACCAACAGCTGTACCAACACCGTATGAAGAAAGGTAGAATTGCTCTCTTCAAACTATGCACAGCCAACCCTTTTTCACAAAGGTTAGGTTTAGAATTAATCAAGGATTAATTCAGTGAGCTGTCTGAATCTTCTGGATCTGACTTTGTAGCTCCAAGATTCCTTCTTTCCCCCTTTATGGGTTACTGGATCTTTCTTTGAAGTCTTCAAGGCAATTTTGTTGGCTTCCCTTTTTTTTTCTGGATATATATGATCTGATTTTTATAGATCTGGATTTGGATCTTTGAATGTATGCTTGTAAAGCTCTTTTTCTGATCCTCCTCTCTCTTATCTTCTTGAGTAATTCTCTTGTGTATTTATAGGGGTGATGTGACGGTTACTAGCTCTTGTAGCCGTTACACTTGTCATTTAGCCAACGTTCATCTGTACGATCTTTTGTCGTATTGAAAGTTTAAATTCAATCAAGGCCTTAACTCAGTTTTCTACTCTTCTTCAAAACTGAGTACCTTGTTTACTTAATATCTGACTTTAATTGACTAAGTTAGAGTACACCATTCAGTTTCTTCTTTTCAGGTAGCTGATAATCTTTGTCCTTAAGATTATTTAGTTTTACATGATCTATAACTCAGTTTCAAGTCACCATAGACTTGCCTGAATCCTGATTTATAGTCACGACTTAATCAACTTCTAACCGAGTTTGCCACCTCGGTTCTTCAATCCTCAACAACCGAGTCTGTGTCCTCGGTTCTTGAGATTCTAGATAAGCCAAGCCGAGTCTGTGTCCTCGGTGAACTTATCTTCTTCGCTTTTAGCATAGCGAGTTTGAACCTCGATTCTTCAAGTGCATATCTGATTTTCTTGTTATAACTCGTTTTCTTGTTGTGACTCAGCTGTTCGCCTAGTTCCTATTCTATTACAATGCTTGTCTGAAACAACCTATACAAGGTTCAGACTCTAGATAGAACTTATACATTTATTTCTAGACCATTTCTTGCTTCTTCTTTTAACTATAACAGTTAGTTACGACTTCATCATCATGGGTTGTAAGTGATTTGTCTAATTTCATGACGAATCATCATCAAAACATAAATAATATTTCCAACACCACCAATGCCATGCTTCAGGTAGAGTAAGATTTATCTGATGTACTCTAAAACCCAAACGCATGTATACTTCCTTGAATTCATTAAGTGACTCATTTGCATTTGTGGTAGGCAAACTCCTTTCACCTCTTCCACCTCTCTTTGAAGCCCTCATAGCTTTAACTCTTGCTTCCCAAAATTTCAAGCACAAAAAGGAGTTTAAACCTTCATGAAATCCCTTGTCATGATAGGGTCTCCTATTATTATAGTAAACCTTTTTATATTCTTTGAGAAGATAATCAGTAAGTGGAAGTCTGCCAGGTGTAGGTTCCCTAAATGCATTAGTATCATCTTCCCATCTTTTCTTGGCAAAAATTCTAGCAGCCTCTTTTGTTACTGCTGTTTGGCTCTCTTCCCCCTTATTGACATCATCAACAAAATGGGACAACAGGCCATGCACACTCTCCGGAGTCAACACTAGATTGTTCATCTGACCTTCAATAATTTTAGTCCTAGTGTCTATTGTAGTGATCCTTCCTTGTAGTGTTTGCTCCACCAAGGTTATCCTCTCAGTAATTTTAGGATCCAGTATAGCAGGTTGAGGTGCAACAACAGGTGCAGCAGGTCTATGTACCTCAGCAAGGTTATCTAACTTCTGATGAATAGAGGCAAGTTGATCTTTCAAAAAAATTCTTTCAGTGTATTGCCTTGTTTAATTCCCCTCACATATTATGTTAGATCAGCAATGGCATACTGAGTAGATGTGTAGCTTGAAGCAACTGTCTCAGTAGACTTTCTATTGTTATCCACCATGTTCATCAGTTCTTCAAATCATTGTTCCTATCTATCAAGTTGAGTTCTTAACTGTGTCATGTCATTCCTGACAGCCCTCAACTCATCCAGGACATGTGCTGGTACCCCACCAGCCATTCCTCCAGCAGCTCCATCAACAGGCTCTTCTACATTGTATTGTTGCCTCTGACTGCTGATCACCAAGGCATAACTCATATCCCTTCCAGTAGGGTGAGGTCCTTGGTACTCCTCCAAGATAGGATCAATAGCAGGTTCTTCAATCACTGGTGCATCATCAGTAGATTCTTCCTCAGGCATTTGAAATTCTTCATCACTGTAGTCATAGTCCAACAGTTGCTCCTCCTCATCAACATCCGCAGACTGTTGACCATCTTTACCTATAGTGGTCTTGTCTCCTTTAGTAGGCTCTACTACATCAGCCTCTTTAACAACAACAACAGGGGTTTCCTCCAAACCCAAATCCAGTTCCAACCTTTGTCCAGGTGCTGTTTGTACCTCAACAGCCTGTACATCCTGTTCCAACCTGTGTCCAGGTGCTGTTTGATCCTCAGCAACCTGTACCTCCACTTCTTTACTTGGTTCTGGTGCAAATTATGCCACAATAACTTGATCAGGGAATATATCCATATTTTCCTTTTGAAATTCCCCAATATCACCAATTCTTCTCAAAAGATTTGCAGTTTTGGTTAGGGTGTCCTCAGTGTTAACCAGTCTTGATATTGAATAGAATCCTCAGAATTGGCACTAGGTTCACTGTGGTCAGTAACCCTCTCATCATCCAAATCTACATTCTGCTGATCGTCAGGTTGTTCAACAAGTTCAACAACAAATAAATCATCTATCTCACCAACCATCCTGTTTGCACCAATAGATATTCCCTTATTGATTTGTGCCTCCAGTTCATCCACGGTGAGATTTTCCAAATCCTCATCCATTTGTCCAGTTTGCTGTCTCTCAGTGGACTGTCCATCACCAGTAGACTGCCCTACACTTGGTTCAATAATCATTGCAGTTCCACTGGTTCCTCCTGGACCTGATGGATGATCACCTCCAGAATCAGATGATGAAGAGTCAACATTGTCATCTCTGGGGTCCCTAAACTTGATACCCTCTTCCTTCTGTTGTTCATCAAAAAGATCTATCAGCCTTGATTGCAATAGAGAGGTATCAATCAGATCTATCAAATTTTCCACTCCCAACTTTTCAAAAGCCCACTCTTCAAAGTCCGTCATTGGTTCTGCAGCTGGCTTTTGTCTCTTATAAAATCCAAACTTCCATTGGAAATTATCAATCAACAACAGGAGCTTTGGATCAACATACCCTTCTTTCTTCTTTTTCTCTGGTCTTTCAAAGGGCATGAATGACCTTCTGGGAGCTGTTCCAGTACCTTGCTGACATCCAAAGGTCTCAACAAGTAAACTCAGAGTCTCTTCCACAGATTCCTCAAGGTTAGTAGGTTGCTCAGGTTGGATGTTAGTCCCTACTACCTCCATCTGTACTACACTTGGTTCCCCTGTCTTATATGCTCATCAGCAGGGTCAACAGACTGCTCTTCCCCCTGAACTATTGCAGGAATTGCAGGGTCTTGTACCAATGTCTCAATTACCAAAGCAAGTGCAGACTCAGTAGTCTGATGTGGCTCTTCAACAAGTTGCTCAACAACAACTTGGGCAGAATCAGTAGGCTCAGGAGCCTTTGCAGGTGAGGATTCAGCAGGTTTTACAAAGCAGCTCGAGTGGTCGATGAGTCTTTGTGATTCTCCAAAGAGGTTGCTCAACAACAACCTCTACATCCTCTGTAGGCTTGATAATAGTTAAGGGCTCAGCCTCAATAGCCTCTCCTTCTTCTTCTACTTCTTCTTCTTGTTGTTGTTCTCTCTGACTTTCCAAAATCCTCAATTGTTTTCCTTCGCCATGCTTCTTCTTCTTGGGAATCTCTTTCATTCTTTTGGAAAGTGGTTCAGCTTCAATTTCAGTAGACTTCCTCTTTCTACTGGTTTCCTTTTGTTGCTCCTTCAAACTTTCAGCAACAGTCTTTTTAGCAACTACAACAGGGTCAGTAATCTCAACTTCAGCTGGACCCTCAGCAGTCTGTGCTATTTGCTTTCTTGTCTTTCTAGGCTTTAACAATTCTGTTATTTTCCTTGTGCCGCAGCCTTTCTCTTTTCAGTAACCTTCTTTGGTGTAGCAGGCTTGACAGTTTTCTTAACATGCTCACCACCATCATCTCCGTCATCATCACTATTAGCAGCCTCAACAACACCTTCTTCATCATAATCTAGACCAGGGATATGATAGTCAATCTCTTTCTTGTATCTGGATTTATTTATCTTCTCTGGTGCAACATCAGCAATTTCCAAATGATTCAGCAGGGCCTGAACCATTAATCCTAAGGGTAAGGACTTGGATTTCCTTGTCCCTTCTTTTTTTCTTTTGAAACCTTCTTCATGTAGTGGATAAAGTATCCAGCCCAATCAAACTTCATACTTCTGCAAATAATCATCAGCAGTTCTATTTTGGGTCCTGATAGTGTATCCATGCTTCCAATGAGTCCTAAGATATTCTTTGCAATAATCTTGCTCTGTAGGTTGTACTCATAACCAATGTGTTTCACATTAATGCCTGGAATTGAATTGATGGCATCATTGGTCTTGATTTTGTCAATAAAATCCATCTTTGATAATCTCATTTCCTCAGGATTTGTTTGAGCATCAATTATTTCTGCAAAACCAAAAGCTTCCCTCAGTAGATTTGAGGAAACTTCAATCTCCTGGGCATTTACTGTTGTGGTGAATGCCTCTCTTCCTTCTCTTATGACAATATTTCTCCAGAAGCTAACAACATTTGTATATGAGATTGTTTCCAATCTTATATTAAGCACATTCTCCAAACCTTCATATCTTCTTATTCTTCGACCAATATTGATGGCTAATTTTGTTTGGTTAGCATCAACAACAAAACCTCTCACACTTTGACTTGTTCCGATTTGAACATCATCCTTTTCTGCCATTGTTATAAGAAAAAGATGAAGAAGATAGTTCTCAAATCTGTGTTCACACAGTGTAAATGCAGAGAAATTTGCTGATTGAGATTTGTGAATATCTTCTGTGTAATGGTCTGTATATATAGACAGAAGTAGATGTAACTGTCAAAGCACGTACAGTGGTTTTAACCACGATTAAATTTGAGTGAATGCTGTCTTGACACGTGGCCCATTACTTTTCAGAACGTTTTGTAACCGTTAGATCGTGTTAACTGCGGTTATAAATAGGAGATAAATATCCCGCCATTTGCTTTTTGACTTTTGTAGATTT
Organism: Gentiana macrophylla; assembly: GCA_026214975.1. Lineage (NCBI taxonomy): Eukaryota > Viridiplantae > Streptophyta > Magnoliopsida > Gentianales > Gentianaceae > Gentiana > Gentiana macrophylla. Next base: position 40,870,815 of record CM047814.1, read on the forward strand.
GACTGAGTAAAGTAATCTTCACCAGCCTTGTCATCAGTAGAGTTGGCTCGGCGACCTGGCCGACAAATATGCCTCAAAGACTGCTGGACAAGTGTAACTCACGATCTTAGATTCCACCTTGTTTTGTTCAATTGATAATACAAGATGAAGTTTAACACCAATGACTGATCTGTCAAGTGAGCTCACCCAACTGGACAAAGACCAATCCCCTTGGCAACTTCATTTGCTCAATTGTCCAAACATAAGTACAAGGAATTGTTGATACCAATGACTAGTCTGCTAAGTGAGCTCACCCAATCATAGCAAAGACTAATCCCCTTAATGAATTCCAGTACATTGCTGATTATCAGTCAACCTTAATAATTCCAAGTTCAGTCCTTAGTTTAGCAAATCTTTCACTATCCAAAGGTTTAGTGAAAATATCAGCAAGTTGATTTTCAGTAGGGATATAAAGAACCACCACATCTTTCTTTTCAACATGATCTCTTATAAAGTGATGTCTCACATCAATATGCTTGGTTCTTGAGTGCAAAACAGGATTTTCTGTGATTGCAATTGCACTTGTGTTGTCACACATAATTGGAATTTCTCTTTCTTCAATTCCATAATCCCTTAATTGTTGTCTTAACCAAAGTATTTGTGCACAACAACTTCCAGCAACAATATATTCAGCCTCAGCAATGGAAGTTGATATAGAATTCTGTTTCTTGCTAAACTAGGAAACCGGTCTATTTCCCATTAACTGACAGGTTCATGTGGTGCTTTTTCTATCAATCTTGCATCCAGCATAGTCAGAATCTGAGTAGGATATAACCTTGAAACTTCCATCTTTTGAATACCATATCCCTACTCCCAAAGTCTCTTTTAGATACTTGAGAACTCTTTTGACTACACCTAAATGACTTTCTTTAGGTTTTGATTGAAATCTTGCACAAACACCTACATCAAAGGATATATCAGGTCTGCTGGCAGTAAGGTACATCAGACTGCCTATCATCCTTCTGTATAGGGTCTGATCAACATCTTTGCCTTCTTTGTCTTCATCCAATCTAATATTTGTACCCATAGGAGTTGATATCTTCTTGCTGTTTTCCATACCAAATTTCTTCAGTAGCTCCTTGGTATACTTGGTTTGATGAATGAAGATTCCATCTTTCATTTGTTTGACTTGCAATCCCAAAAAGTAATTCATTTCTCCCATCATACTCATTTGAACTTACTCTTCATTAGATTTGCAAACTTCTCACATAGCAATTCATTTTCAGAACCAAAAATTATGTCATCAACATAAATTTGTACCAAAATAGTCTTTGTTTCCTTCATTGATTCTGAAAAGAGTTTTATCAATGGTGCCTTTTGTAAAACAATTATCCACCAAGAATTGAGATAAAGTCTGATACCATGCTCTTGGTGCTTGTTTCAAGCCATAAAGTGCTTTGTTGAGTCTATACACTTTATCTTCTTGATCTTTAACTTCAAATCCAGGAGGTTGCTGAACATAGACCTCCTCTTCCAGAATGCCATTAAAAAATGCACTCTTAACATCCATCTGATATACTTTGAAGTTTTTATAAGCAACATGTGCCAGGAATAATCTGATAGCTTCCAATCTTGCAACAGGAGCATATGTCTCATCAAAATCTATTCCTTCTGCTTGAGAATATCCTTTTGCCACTAGTCTGGTCTTATTCCTTACAATGGTACCATATTCATCAAGTTTGTTTCTGTATACCCATTTTGTACCAATTATATTTGCATGACTAGGCCTTTCCACTAGTGTCCAAACTTGATTTCTTTCAAATTCATTCAATTCTTCTTGCATAGCAATTATCCAATTTGGATCTGAAATTGCTTCTTCAACAACTTTAGGTTCCATTTGAGAAAGAAAACAAGTAAACATTACTTCTAGTTGTCTTCTAGTCCTCACACCTTGCTGTATGTTGCCAATAACTTGTTCAGCAGGGTGAACCCTTAACCATTGTGGATTCTGGTTAGATTGATTCTCTAGAACATCATCTTCAGTAGGGTCTGCTGTTTCTTCAACAAGGGGTTCAGCAGATCCTTGAACTGCTTCAGTTGTTGCATCAGTAGTATCACCAGCAGGGTGTTCAGCAGGGGCAGAATCAGAAACCTTTAAGTCATTAAATCTTTCCAAAACTTCAACACATTCTGGATCAGTGACTTGTTGATTCTCAGCAAGTTCTGAATCTTCATTTTCCATTCCAGTGAACTTAGGTTCATCAAATACAACATGTATTGTTTCTTCATGTTTCAGTGACCTTTTGTTCAGCACCCTGAATGCCATACTGACTGAAGAATATCCCAAGAAAATTCCTTCATTTGATTTTGGTTGGAATGTATTCTATTGTTCCTTATGATTCAAAATAAAACACTTGCTTCCAAATGGATGTAAATAGGATATATTAGGTTTCCTTCCATTCTAAATCTCATAAGGTGTCTTCAGCAGCTTCTTGTTCACTGAGGTTCTGTTTTGTGTATGGCATGCTGTATTAACTGCTTCAGCCCAATATCTTTCAGGCATCAATGCTTCACAAATCATTGTTCTTCCTGCTTCTTTTAATGTTCTGTTTCTTCTTTCAAAGAACCCCATTTTCTTTGAGGTGTACAAAGAGATGACAAGTTGATGTTGTACACCATTACATTCTGATATTCTCTTATGACTTTATTGAGAAACTCAGTACCCTTGTCTGATCTTATCTTTACTACTGTCAAACTTTTCTCATTTTGAAATCTCTTCAAAAGTTCATGCATCTTTTGAAGAGTTTCACTTTTCTTATTCATAAATATCACCCAAGTGTATCTTGAATAATCATCCACAACTACCAAAGTGTATTTCTTTCATATTACACTTGTTGGTGTTACTGGTCCAAATAGATCCATATGCATCAGCTCCAAAACTCTGTTAGTTGATTGCTTAGTCTTTGACTTGAAGCTTGACTTTGTCTATTTACCTTGCTGACATGCATCACATATAGCATCCTTCTTGAATATGATCTCAGGTAAACCAATCACCAGTTTCTTCTTCACCAACTGATTGATATCATCAAAGTTTAAGTGATTTAACTTCTTATGCCATAACCAATTGAGTTCTGACTTGGTATGCACAATCAGGCAGGTTTCTGGAATTGCAGTAGACCAATCCACAATGTACATGTTTTGTTGTCTTCTTCCTGCTAACACAACTTGATCACCTCTTTCACTAATGACAATACAAGTGCCTTAGTCAAAAGTGACTTTGTATCCCATGTCACAAAACTGTCCAGTGCTCAGCAAGTTGTAGTCCAGTCCTTCCACATATGCAACATTCCTGATTGTTAATCCATTCCTCACAAGTGTGCCATATCCTCTTGTGTATCCAAGTGTATTCTTGTTTCCAAAATTCACTCTAGGACCATCCTTTGTCACAAAGTTTGACAAACAGTGCTTATTCTTTGTCATATGTCTGGAACATCCACTGTCAAAGTACCAGACACCCTACAAAACAAAGTTAATGCATTTTAGTTACCCAAACCTGTTTGGGTCCATAATGGTCAGTAGTAAGCATGACCCTTGGCAAGTTTCCATAAGGTCTTCTTTGAAAGGTATCATACTTTGGTTCATACATATATTCCACACATCCATAAGTTCTAACAGTTGGTTGTGTAGGATTCACATATGTTTTCTGGCCTTTTGGTTTGTAATGCTGTTTAAAGTGATTTTTGTTGTTAGAAGCATTAGGATAACCATAGGTTTGCTGTCTGTTAGGAACAGCCCTGTAAAATGGAGTCTGCTGAGGTCCCTGCTGAGGTCTTGTATAAGTCCTCTGCTGAGTCCTCTGCTGATTCCATTGCTTAGGTTTTACCCTAGCAGTATGGTTATACTTACTATTTCTAGCAGTAGGTGCAGGAATATTCCAATCATCATCAGTAGGGAACAATCTACCTTTCCCCCTGAGATAAGTATCCCTAGAATGATTAACATTTATGGATTTAGGATTCTTATCCTTGGAATATTTCTAGTTTTTACCCTTATGTGGTCCAGCAGACTTGGTAGCAGGTCTGCTATCAGCATGTCTAGAAGGCACAACGGTCCTATTTTTAGATTTATTCTTTTTATTAGGAGCTGTTGACTTCTTTGACTTCTGATTTTGCTTCCTTGAAGCTTTCTCTGTAGGCTTTACTGCCTCAGCAACCCTTTTGGGAGTTGGATCTTGTGCAGGCACAAACTTAGGACCAATTCTAATACTAGGTTTAGTAACCTTACTGGATCCACTCTTGTTGGATTGTTGAGTTTCAAATCCAAGCCCTGTTCTATCACCATAAGGCTTTCCAGATTTGAATGCAGTGGAGGAACAAGATGGTTCAGCAGACTCAGCAGCTACTGAAGGTTCAGCAGGCTTATGATTCTGTCTAACTTCTTTTTCCTTTCCTTTGAGAACTCTTAATTCAGCATTTAATCTTTCAACTTCTGATTGAAGTGCTTCTTTTTCAGCTTTCACAATCTCATAACCAGATTGTATTATCCTCAGTTGATTAAGGATGGCATCCAAAGTTTCTTCATTGTCAGAATTTTTAGGATTTGAACCACAGGTAGATTCACAATCACTTCCAGCAGGAGTATTTATAGATACAATATTGTATACCTCCTCTGTTTCATCCATGTTAGCCATTAAAGCATGATCTTCCATCTCAGCAACAAGTGCTGTGTCATCAGATTCATTTCCCTTTTCTGACTCTACTTCATACCCAGATTCATCTTCAGCAACCATAGCCTACTTGCCATGTCTTCTTTGTTGGCTCTTGGTCTTCAGTAGGTCTGGACACTCAGGTCTAAAATGTCCAGGTTTCTTGCAATTAAAGAAAAGATAATCAGATTCCTTTTTCTGTTTTAACTCAGGACAGTCAGGTTTGAAGTGTCCTGGTTTCTTGCAATGATAGCACAAGTAATCATTATCTTTCTTTGATTCATCCTTCTTCTTTTCACTGAATTTCTTATTGAAATTCCTAGGAGAACCCTTTCCAGCTTTCATCATCCTGATTTTCTTGCTCAGTGGAGCAATCTGTTCTTGCATTTCATCCAGCAGATCATCTTGGCCTCCTGATGTTTCTTCTTGATGTGAAGCAGCCAATGCAGTGGTCTTTGGCTCTTCTTTTTCAGTTACAGGTACAAGCTTCTTGCTGAATTCATAAGCTTTAAGATCTGAAAATAATTTGAAGGTGTCTTCTTCATGCAAACTCCTCATTTCTTCAATTGCAGTCACCTTCATTTCCCAAACTTCTTTTGCAGGTAAAACTTCCAATATTTTTGTATTTATCTCTTCTTGTGAATACTTCACACTCAGCAAGGTGAGTTCATCCATGATTGCATTGAACCTTGATTCCTTTTGCTCAATAGTTTCATTTGGTTTAATCTTGAACTCTTGGAACTTCTTCTTGGCCACACTGATCTTATTCTTCTTGATTGCATCAATGCCTTCACAAATTAATTGTAATTTGTCCCAAAGTTCTTTTGCAGTCTTGCAATCTTTCACCTTCATGTACATATTGCTATCCAAAGTTCTATAAATGATATCAATAGCAATATTGTTGAGATTTGCTCTCTTTCTATCTTCAGCAGTCCATTCCCTTTTTGGTTTTGGAATGTACTGTGCCTCATCTCCCCACTATTCTTCGCTTTGGTAATCTCCAGTGGTCCATCTGTCAGCACATCCATCATTTCATCATGTGTTGCAGCTAGATAAGCCTGCACTCGACGTTTATACTCATCAAATCTATCTAAAGAACACATCAGCATAGTTCTAGCATACTGGTTGTTATCCATGATGCAAAGCTTTGAAAATCAGTAACTTGAAAAGGTTTCAAGGTATTTTCTCAAGCACAACAAGTAGGATTACTTCAGAACAGAAGCACTGCTCCGATACCAATTGTTTGTCCCTTGAAAAGGCTTTGGTTAAGTTTAGAGGGGGGGTGAATAAACTTAACACTTAAAACATTTTGGAGTTAACAAACTCAGCAACTTCAGCAGCCTGCTGATACCTCAGTAGTCTGCTGATATTCAATAGTCAATTTGTGCAGCGGAAATATATCAAAAATTAAGCCTTATTACTTGTTGTTAAATATGATACTAAGTATTATATACTCAGTAGTGTATGCGTGTGAATTCAGTTGCTAGATTCAGTAGGTTGATGTGTGTAATAAACTAAATGCAGAATATAAATGCAGAAAGTAAGTATGAAGATTTTATAGTGGTTCCAGGTGGTGTAATCCTGTCAGTCCACTCTTCTCCTGTGATGTTGGAGGTAATTCACTAGAGAGATTCTTGAGATAGCTGTTACAAAAATCCCTAAGATGTTTGTCCTTCACCAATAGCTATGGCTTCACAAACTGAAAACTAGGAACAGGTAGAATTGCTGCTCCAAAGTCTTCCACTGGTCCTTGAAGGGTGGGATTGCCTCTTCACCAGCTCCACCACAAACAACAGTCTTTCACAAAGATATGCTTTACTGTCTTCAACATATTTCTTGTAAAATAAAGATTGAATAAAGTAAATGATTCAGTTGCAGGAGTTTGATCAGGATGATATGATCAGATCAGTTGCTCATCAATTTTCTTCGAAAATTCATCACTTGTATCTGAAATAGGAGTCCTCTATTTATAGGTAGGAGTCCTTGTGACTTGTATTTGAAATTCAAATATAGCCATTCCAGATTTTGTCCCATTTGACTTGCTTTACATCACTTTGTTCGCTCATAATGATCGACACGGTCAGATCGCTTTTGATGAATGCGATCTGTCCATCCTTTGACTTGTATCCATTGGATAAAGTCCTGAATCATCCCAACGTCCTTTTAATATCAACCATTGATTTGTTTGATAAAAACAGAGGTTGTTAGCTGTCCTTATCCTTGTTTTCTTCCAATGTAATCTTGAATAAATCGAGGTATATCTATCAGCAGGTTCATAAGTCTGCTGAAAAAGATATCAGTCAGCTGAACCATAATTTGCTGTGTTTAAAACACAATGCAGTTGACTTCCTTTATCTAACTTTTACATATGAAGTTAGATTACACCTTTTTGCATATAACTAAGTTCCAATCACCATCCAACTTATGGAACTTAGACTTTGTACACAAGGTATATGTAATCAGTTTAGGTCATCACAGACTTCCCTAAATTCTGATTCCATATCTTTGACTTTAATTACTAAGTTTGATCCCTTAGCCTTCATTAACTGAGTTTGACCCCTCAGCCTTCAGTCTTCAGCAGGTTCCTGACAAGTCTACTGACCTAGCTACCCTACTGATATAGACCAGTGTGCTGATATGAACCAGCTGACCATTACAGTGCTTGTTTGATCAAACCTATACAAAAATCAAACTCTAATAAACCTATACATTTGATCTAGACATCTTTTTGCATTTGCACTATAACAGCTAGTCTGGCACTCATCACTAAAACTTAAAAATAAGTCCAACATAATCCCTTAATCCACTTTTCTCATGTGATGATTGGAGGAATTCACTATTGTTTTCACAGATACAATAGTACGATTGTCCTTGACTTCCCAAGCTTCACAATCTACAAGACTATCACTCCTTGACTGCAATAGCTTCAGTGACTCAGTCTTTTTCACTGCTCCTTGGGATCAAATCCTTCAGCCGCTATCACAAACACAACTCCCTCTCAGATGGCTCTGATTCAGTTGTTTGATTTATATGAATTGAATTCACCAACTTGTTGATCAATCTCAATGCTTGATGTTTAATTTGAAGCTCTTAGATTTGAGTTGATCACTGGATATTTCTTTTTAGCACAGATAGAAGATTTTTCACTTTGACAGAGTTTCTGCTCAGATGATTGTTCGTATATCTTTTTCTGTCAATGTCTTCTATTTATAGTCTTGATTATTCTTTATTTGAATTTCCGTCCGTTGTCTATATTAATGAGGGGAATAATCATTGATTTTATTCTTGATTCCCCCTTAATTGTGTTCTCCTTGATTTTATTCTTGATTCCCCCTTAATTGTATTCTCCTTGATTTTAGTGATCGGGTTTTTCTTCAAACGTTTACCAGAAAATCCGTCCTTGATTGATCCTCTATTAATTGTGTATTTAATGCTTGATCTTCTGTATCTTCTTCATATTTCAATAACCTGATCGAGTAAGGTTTACTCAGCTGTTCTTTGATCGGTCAAGTGATCCATCTGACTTTGCCGCTTAGATCTTCCTTCACTGCTTTGTCTTCACTCAGCCGAAAGTCAGTTTACTTTGCCGATTCACTGTTTCCTTCATTCTTTCAGTTTGAGGAGAATCCTTGTACTTCACTGATCCTTGATTAGTGGGAGATCAGTGTACACCATATTTAAACATTAAGTTTCATCACTTGAAACATAACTTAGACTTATCCAAGGTCATCACAGACTTCCTTGGTTATAAGTTAGACCATATGTCTTTATTGCTTCTCTGTTGATACTTGGCTGGCTTCACTCTGCCGAAAATCTGTTTTTACTTTGCCGTTCTACCAACTAGTACAATACTTGTCTGACTCAACTTATACAACATGTCAGACCCTAAGTAAAGCTTATACAGAGAAATTCTAAATTATTCCAGGCTTGCTATAACAGCTGGTATGACCATCATCAAAACATAATAAAATGTTCCTAATAATTTCCCATTTTTTGATGATGCCAAAACCCTCATAAGCCTGAACATAAGTGTAACAAATTTTTCAATGATTATTATTAACAGAATAGAACTCAAAAAATTTATTCATCCATTTAAGGGCATTCAGTTCAAAATTATTCAAGTGTTACAACTACATTTTGCTTAATTCAGCCTTGTACTTTTGAACTTTGTGGTTTGGACCTCTTCCACATCTTTCCAATCAATCTCAGGAAACTTCCACTTCCAGTATACCATAACAGTGTATTCAGATACTCCTTGGAATACTCTCTTGGCAAAGAGTCTGTTAAAGTCATGCATAGTTTCATTTGCCCTGGGCTCCCCAAAGTACTTCTCAAGTCTGTCCCTGGCCTCTGCAATGTGTGAGTCAGCAAATTTTAGATTTTTGTACAGACCCCATTGTTCTTGTTTATTCATTTTTCCCATAGGGCTAAAGAACTTTTCCATATAATTGAAGTCTTCTTGTTGGTCAGTTGGCAAGTCTTCTGGTCCTTTTATGAGATAGTGGTATGGCTGAACTTGGTCTGTTGGTTTCACCTCTTTGCTGGAGAGAGGCATGTTGTCTTTTCATGTCATTGTATATTTTGGCCATGTCAACTCTCCTCTGTTCATCCTGGTAGCTTAGCCAGTCTGCCCAAGCTTCATCTTGTGTTTGATTTGGATATAGTCCTTCATGGACTCTGAAAAATTCTCTCACGTGATCTAGGATTTCAGCTTCATACTCTTTCCTGTTTTTGTGAGTTGGGAAGCTTCTTTTCTCTCTGCTAGTGATATATATGTGATCTTTTGATGACCTTCTTTGTTGATTTGATCCAGGTCTTTGCTGTCCAGGTCTTTGTTGTCCACCTGATCTATCTTTATCATCATCCCTTCTTTGCAAAGGATGAGGAAATCCAATTCAGGGTTCATTTTGGGCCTTTTCTCTTTCTTCTATAGCCTTCCTTTGCTGCTCTTCTGCCTCATTTCTGATCCTGATTTCTCTATCCCTTGACCTCAGCTATTCTTCAGTGAAGTTTGGGGGTCTAATCGTTGAACCTTCAGGCTTATCTTTACTTTCCCTCTTTGTGGCAGCATCATCCCTTTGCTGGAGTAAGATGCTATTTGTAGCCTCTGCTGTACCAATAAGAGAGTCCAATTTTGACTCAATGGATGTGAATCTATTGTCATGATCAGACAGTTTGTCAGTGACACTGCAGAATCTGGTGCCAAATGCCACTTCCATAGAGTCATTTTCCTGAGAGATGTGTTGTCTGAGGCCTGTAAGGTTGTTTGTAATATTGATGTTGAGCTGTCTCATGAGATTTCCTTGTTGTTGGACAACAATGTTCTATGCATCAATGTACTCTGCAATGGCCTGGAACTTTTGCTCAATGGAGTAACTTTTATCATTAAATGCTGAAGTCATGGATCTGAGGTACATGGCTTGCTGCTCCAATTCTTCAGCCAGCAGATCTGCTGCTTTTTCAAAAGTCTCATTGGAGATGCCAGTGGCCAGCTGAGAGAGTTTGTGTCGGATTTCAGCTGGTTCTGGTTCTGTTTGCTGCCCTTTGTCTTAATGTTGGGTAACATCTACATCGTCTGCCAAATTTTCAAGTATTTGGGTGGATGTGTATGCTGGTGTAGTTTGGGCAACTATTCCCCCTTGCTCTGTCTTTGGGATTCCTTGACCGAGTGGCAAAGGCGGTGAGCTGTTGTCTAATACTACTGTCGGCTGACTAGTAGTATCCACAGGAGTTTGTGGAGTTTTCTCAGGATTGTCAACTAGCTTAGCTTGTGATGTTGGTGAGATTGTCTCAGCTGGTGTTGACTTTGCTGGACCTTGTGGTTGTAGAAACGAACTTAGGAGAATGTTGTCATCAATTGCATCTGGTGTTGGGGTATCATATTCTTCTTGTTTATCACCATCATTAGCGTAGGGATTATCATCATCATTGTCATCATGATCATCACCATCATCCTGATCAGTATTGTCCTGATCATCTTCACGGTCTTCCGAGTCATCACTGTTTTGGTCAGGGATCTGTGGCAGTTTTGCCTTTCCTGCATCAACCATATCCCAGAGTGGAGATTCATCAAGTACACCAACCAGGGTTGTGATTCCCAGAAAATTGAAAAACCAGGCCTCCTCAGAAAGCATACGTTCGGAGTCTTGAAGTTGAGTTCTGGAATCCCCTTCCTTCCATTCAAGATATTCTGCAATTCGATCATCAATGGCATTTGTAGACATTTGTTCAGGTTTTTCTGGAGTTTCTTCATCATTATCTCCAGCATCACTTGCAGTCTCCTTATGTGGAGGTTGTTCATTTTCACTGCCACTTTCTTCCTATGGTTGTTTTGCTTCACTCTCAGAATCTTCTGCTTCTTCTTCATCAATTAACGGTCCAAAGTTTTCTTTGTCCAAGTTTCTTTGAACCTTTTGTTTCTTTCTTTGGCCAGAGGGATGTGTTGTGGTTTTCTTTCTCTTCCCTCCTTCTTCTTTCTTTTGCTATTTGACATAGGTAAACATGACTTTGGATTCATGCAGTTTGTGGAGTTTTACAACAGGAACTTGGAGACATTGCAGCAAATAGTGCAACTGAATCCCATATGACTTTTTCACCCAAAATTGGACTTTCTTCTTCTTCCTTTCTGCTATCCCCTTTTTGGTTGCATTAGCTTCACTTTGAATTTGCTCTTTGATTCTCAAGAAGAAGTAGGTTGCCCAATTGAATTCCAAATTTTTGTAGATGATTCCCATCAGTCACATTCTGGCTTCTGTCATGGCATTATTTGCCCCTAGATTTCCTTCAATGCTCTTTCCAATTAGGGCACTGAACTCACTGAGTGGTTTCTTTAGTGCAGATCTAAGGCAATTGACCTTCTTAGATCCTGGATTTGCAGTTTTGGCGATTGTCATCCAGAAATCATCCAAGTTTTGTGGTACCGAAGTCACTTTTGCTTGACCCTTATTTGAAAGTTTAAGGTGAGTACGAATTACCTTTGCCGTGATGACCACTTCTGTGCCGTTGACAGATGCAACAATCTTGTCTTCTTCCCATTCATCACCTTTTTCTGCAAGGAGCCCAACAACATATTTTGCAGTTTTCCAGAAGGAGATTAGACTTTCATAATAGATTTCGGTTATTGGAGGATTTAGAAACGTTGATAATCTTAGGTTTTTGCATCCAGCTGTCAAGCGTTTTGCTTTCTCATCATTTCCGCATAGTTTCAAGTAGTGTTCTTCCTGAAAGAACGTCCCAGTAGCAATCGAATTTTCATATCCAGCTTGGGTGTTTGAGGAGGATGAAGCCATTGTTGGAAGTTAAGAGAATTTTTTTTTGAAGGAGAGCTTCGAATTTGCAATAGAATTTTGATTTGCAAGAGAGCGTAAAGATTTCTGAAATACCTCTAAGTGTTGTTTATATAGGATGGTTTGGGTAGTCTGAACATGGTTTGAATGTGGAAGGATTTTATGACATAATGACGTGATTTTGTGTATATAAATCCCGATATTCGTGTGAAGTGGGGAAGTGGATTGAGTTAACTAATGATAAATCCTGGGAATCGAGGCGTTTACAATCAGAGAAATAATATGGTTACCTTCATAATTATAAATTGATCTCCACGTGTATAATTCACCACAGTATAATTCTCCATAACTTCCTTATTCTCCACGTGTATAAAAGTTGATTTTGTTCACACTTTAATTCACCCATTTCTCCATTCTATATTTTGGTGGAGTGCCTTGGCTGGTCACTTAGCCGATGTAGTGAAATTTTTCACTAAGTTGCTTTATTCTGTTGTTCCTAACAATCGGTGAAGTTAACTTCGCCGAGTAGCAGTGCTTTACCTGATACATCTCTTGTAATGGTAAAGGTTTAAACAGCTGATTAAGTCACTTGGCTGATTACTCCAGTTAGCCGCTCTTTGGTACTTAGTCAATCTCAATCATTCCCAACTCAGTTCTTAACATGCTAAATCTTTCATGACTGAGTGGTTTAGTGAAGATGTCATCCAATTGATCTTCAGTGGGTATGTATTTTAGGATGACATCTCCTTTTTCAACATGATCTCTGATAAAATGATGTCTCACATCAATGTGCTTTGTTCTTGAATGCAACACTGAATTTTCAGTGATAGATATGGCACTTGTGTTGTCACACATGATTGGGATAGTCTTTTCTTCCACTTCATAATCCCTTAGCTGTTGTCTGATCCAAAGTACTTGTGCACAACAACTGCCTTCTGCTATATATTCTGCTTCAGCTGTTGATGTAGATATGGAGTTTTGCTTTTTACTGAACCAAGAGACTAGCCTGGTGCCTAGCATCTGGCATGTTCCAGAGGTGCTTTTGCTATCTATCTTGCATCCAACATAGTCAGAGTCTGAATATGATATCAACTTGAATCCTCCATCTTTTGGATACCAAATTCCAACATTAATAGTGTTTTTTAAGTATTTGATTATTCTTTTGGCTGCTAGAAGATGTGATTCTTTTGGTTGAGCTTGAAATCTTGCACCTACTCCTACTGAAAATGCTATATCAGGTCTGCTTGTAATTAGGTAAAGTAGGGATCCAATGATTCCTCTATACATTTTTTGATCAACATCTTTTCCAGCTTCATCTTTTCCAAGAATGACTCTTGCACACATTGGTGTATCTGCTGTGCCACTTGTATCCATACCATACTTGTGTATTAAGTCTTTTGTATATTTGGCTTGACTAATGAAAATACCATCCTTCATTTGCTTTACTTGAAGACCAAGAAAGTAATTTAATTCTCCCATCATGCTCATCTGAAATTTACTCTTCATCAAGTTTGCAAATTTCTCACACAGCTTTTCATCCTCTGATCCAAAGATGATGTCATCAACATAAATTTGTACTAGTAGTGTGCTTATTCCTTCCTCTAATTTGAACAGAGTCTTGTCTATAGTTCCCTTGTTGAATCCATTCTTGATCATAAATTGTGATAGTGTTTCATACCAAGCTCTAGGTCCCTATTTGAGTCCATAAAGAGCGTTCTTGAGCTTGTATACTTTGTCTTCTTTTCCTTTGAGTTGAAAACCAGGGGGTTGTTCCACATATACTTCTTCTTCCAGAAGTCCATTCAGAAATGCACTTTTGACATCCATTTGATAGACTTTGAAGTCTTTGTGTGCAGCAAAAGCTAGAAAGAGTCTGATTGCCTCCAGTCTTGCCACTAGTGCAAATGTTTCATCATAATCTATTCCTTCTGCTTGAGAATAGCCTTTTGCAACTAGTCTTGCTTTGTTTCTGACAACTGTTCCTTGCTCATCCATCTTGTTTCTGAACACCCATTTTGTTCCAATGATGTTGGCTGTGTCTGGCCTGTCAACAACTTCCCAGACTTCATTTCTTTCAAATTCATTTAGTTCTTCTTGCATGGCTGTAATCCAATCTGCATCTTGAATTGCATCATCTATAGTCTTGGGTTCCACTTGTGATAGAAAACATGTTAGCATATGCTCCAGTTGTCTTCTGGTTCTAACTCCCGTGTGAATATTTCCAATGACTTGTTCTTCAGGATGATCTCTCAGCCAAGTTAGGTTAGGTTGAAGTTGTTCTTCACTTGGTGCTTCTGCAACTTCAGGTTATGCATGAGCTTCAAGTTCGGTGCTTCTTCTGTTGTAATGACTTGTGGCTCATTTTGATTTTCAAAATGATGATTCAGAATGGTAGCTGGTATGGTTGTATTTGTATATACTTCCCTTTGTGTAGCTTCTTCTTCTTGATCTTGAAGACTTTCACCATTTGTATTAGGTTCATCAAATACTACATGTATTGATTCTTCAATCACCAATGTTATTTTGTTGAGAACTCTGAATGCCTTGCTGGTGTCTGAGTATCCCATAAAGATTGCTTCATCAGCCTTTTCATCAAAAGTGTGTAACTGATTCCTATTCAAGACAAAACATTTAGATCCAAACATGTGTAAGTGTGAGATGTTAGGTTTTCTTCCATTCCATATCTCATATGGAGTCATTCCATATGATGTTTGTTAATGATTGATCTGTTTTGTGTATAGCATGCTGTGTTTGCTGCTTCAGCCCAAAACCTCTTTGGTAGGCATGCTTCTCCAATCATTGTTCTGACTGCTTCTTTGAGAGTTCTATTTCTTATTTCTGCTACACCATTTTGTTGTGGAGTTCCTGCTGCAGATAATTGATGTAATACTCCATTTTCTTCACAATAAGTTCTGATTACTTCATTTAGAAACTCTGTGCCTCTATCTGATCTGATCTTGATAATCTTTAGTTCTTTCTCATTTTGAATTCTTCTTAGTAGATCTGGCATCTTCTTGAGTGTCTCTCTCTTCTTGTTCATGAAGATGGTCCAGGTGAATTTGGAGAAGTCATCAACTACTACTAGAGTGTATTTCTTACCACTTACACTTACTGGTGTGACTGGTCCAAACAGGTCCATATGTAACAGATGTAGAATTCTAGTTGTAGATTGGTAGGGTTTTGATTTGAAGGAACTTTTGATTTGCTTTCTTTTTTGGTATGCATCACAAAGACTTTCTTTCTTGAATGTGATCTCTGGCAGCCCTTCAACTAACTTTTTCTTTGATAATGTGTTAATGGTCTTGAAATTTAGATGATTTAGTCTTCTATGCCAAATCCAGCTGGTTGATTGTTTATTTTTTACAAACAAACATGTTTCTGCTTTAGCTGTTGTCCAATCCACCACATACATGTTGTCTTCCCTTTTTCCTGCAACAACTAATGTGTTGGTTTGGCTATGAATCACTTTGAATCCTTCCTTGTTGAAGTGTACATTGTAGCCTTTGTCACAGAATTGACTGATGCTTAACAGATTGAAATTGAGTCCCTTAACATATGCTACATTTTTAATCTTCAAGGCATGGCAGAATATCTTCTACTGAAGGTATTCTTATACTTTTCTCTACTTTTTGGTGCATTTGCATCCTTCTTCACCTTCCAATATGCAGTGGGAAACCTATGTTGCTTCATGAGTTTAGGGACATGCCTAGATTGACTTTTCTTAAACACATAATGCATATCATGGTATGGTTTCTTCTTGTATTTTGGAGATGCAACATTCCAATCATCCTCTGAAGGATAAAGTCTTCATTTACCTTTCAGTAGGTCTTTGTTTTTGGTTGACTGGAATGATGGTTTAGTCTGCTGTTTTACTATATTTGGTTTTGACTTCACTGGTACAGGATGAGTGGTTGAAATTATGGTCTGTCCTTTTCTGAACTTTGGTCCATTTTTGGTCCTAGATTCAGAATTGTTTTGTCCATTGTTTCTGTTCTCATCCTGACTATTGTAGCCAAGACCAGATCTGGATCCAAACCTTTTTTAGGGTTTGTAAGTTGGTGCATTTAGTGGTGCAGTGGTGTTTTTAGCTGCTAGGTGGATTTCCTCAGCTGATCTGTTAGCAGTGGATGAGTCATTATCTGCTGCTTTTTGATTAGGTGAGTATACCTCCTTAGTAGCTAGTTCAGCTTTCAATTTGTCCAGTTGTTCTTTCAATCTTTTATTTTCTTTTCTTAGATCCTTACATTCCTTTTCTAGAATTTCATGATTCATCTCAATTTCATCAAATTTAGTCATGAGTTTTTGGACTAGAGCTGCTGGATCTAGTGGGAGAATAGAAGATTGTGCAGTGTTGGATGTGGATGCATTTGATGAAGAGTAAGAACTGGATGTTACCTCGGTTTCATCAGATTCTTTGACCATAAGACATAGATTTTCTTTTTCATTATCTGAGTTGTCACATTCATCTTTATCTAATTCTTTGGTCATGAGACATAGACATGCTTTCTCATTGTCTGAACTGTCTTCTTCATCACTATTATTTGAATCATTGTCAGATGATTCTTCATTCTTTTCTCTGCTGGATTCAGCCTTGAGTGCTTTCTTGCCTTTCTTCTTTTCAAATGCTTTGTACTTCTTCTTTTCCTCATCTTTATTGTTTTCTTCTGGGCAATCAGCCTTGAAGTGCCCTTTCTTATTGCAGTTGAAGCATTTGTATTCATCATCTCTTTTCTTTATATCTTTGTTTGAGCTTGATCTCTTGTTTGATGATGAGTTTCCTTTGAATGGCTTCTTTTTGCTAAACCTGTCAAAACGTTGAACTTATAAAGCTACCTGTTCTTTGAGTTCTAGTGTCTCTTTGCTGTGGTGCTATCAGTGCACTGGTTCTTTGTGTCTCTGCTGGAGCACCATCTTCACCGTTCAATTCGAATTCATGAGCTTTTAGTTCAGACATCAGAGTCAAGGTGTCAGTGTTTGCAAGATTTGTTGTACCTCTGATTACTGATGTTATGATCTTCCATCTTTCAGGCAAGCCTCTCAAGATCTTTAAACACACTTCTTTTGGGGTATGTGTGTCCAAGTTGTTGCAGTTCACTGATGATGCTTGAGAATCTGTTGTCCATTTGATCAATGGATTCACCAGCCTTCATCTTGAAGTTCTCAAATTTCTGTTTTGCAACAGATAATTTGATTTCTTTAACTGCCTCAGATCCTTCATTTATCAGTGCCAGCTTGTCCAACATCTCCTTTGTTGTTTTGCAATCTTTGATTCTCATGAACATGTTGCTATCTAGGGTCTTCAAGATCATATCTTTTGCAACAAAGTCTAGATTTGCTCTTCTTCTGTCATCCTTGGTCCAATCTTTCTTGGGTTTATCCACTTCTTTTCCTTGATCTACTCCTGTGGTTATCACAGTCATGATCATGATTGGGCCATCATTGATTACATCCAGCATCTCCTCATGAGTTGCTGCAAGATGAGATAACATTCTTATTTTTTATTCATCAAAATTATTAACATTAAAAACTGGTACTTTAGACATAAAGTTTGAGGAATCCATAAGTACAGATTTGATATATTTATGTATATAAGTAGAAAGCACAGATTTGAAAACTACTTTGAAAATATGTGATCTCCTTGTTACCAGAAATTAGATCTGAACAGGTTCTGATACTAGGAACACTGCTCCGATACCAATTGTTGGTCCCAGAGAAGGGTAAAACTATAGTCAGAGGGGGGTGAAAGACTATAGTGGAGTTTCAAAAACTTTTCTTGTAATTAAAAGCTTTTGGGCAGCGGATAAGTCCCTTCTTACTAGATTATTTCAAAGTAGTTTAAGCAATCAATAATATATTATATAATATAAGCAATCAATTGAATGCAGTAAGGTAAATTGCAGAAAGTAAATTGACACAAGGCTTATAGTGGTTCAGGGTGGTGTAATCCTATAAACCACTCTTCTCCTGTGATGATTGGAAGAATTCACTATTGTTTTCACAGATACAATAGTACGATTGTCCTTGATTTCCCAAGCTTCACAATCTACAAGACTATCACTCCTTGACTGCAACAGCTTCAGTGACTCAGTCTTTTTCACTGCTCCTTGGGATCAAATCCTGCAGCAGCTATCTCAAACACAACTCTCTCTTAGATGGCTCTGATTCAGTTGTTTGATTTATGTGAATTGAATTCACCAATTTGTTGATCAATCTCAATGCTTGATGTTTAATTTGTAGCTCTTAGATTTGAGTTGATCACTGGATATTTCTTTATAGCACAGATAGAAGATTTTTACTTTGACAAAGTTTATGCTCAGATGATTGTTGTTAAGAGTCATTTTCTATGATTTATACCGTTATATTTCATAACAAATTCCTCCATAATCTGATGATTTGCATATAAAAGTAAGGGTTTAATGGAAATATTGAGTAAATGAGTTTTAAAAGTGTTTAAATGCAAAATCGGGTTAATTATGTGATTTTATTGGTAAATATCTATATATATGTGATGTTACATTGTTGCACGTGTTTATTGTGATTGTAGGAATATTTGAATGGCATGGAAAGAACTATAAAGATGTCCAATGGGAGATTTAAATGGAAGGAAGAAGTGCAGTCGAATTTGGAGTAAACATGTAGAAGAGCAAGCGCGGCGTTTGATGTCCGATCCAGTGGATCAAGGCGTCGTAAGAGCCGGATGGCGTTCAACATGAAGAAACCGTGGACGGGCGTCCAAGTAAGTGGATCAAGCGTCCAAGTAAGTGGATGGCGCCCATCAAGAGCATGGATTTGAGTTTGAGAGATTTTGGCGGATAACGTTTGATTTTCTATAGGGACGGGCGTCGATGAAGATTCGCCCGACTCGAAGTTTGCAAAGCACCTGGACGGGCGGGCGTCGAGAAAGAATGGACGGGCGCCCAACACCGACTTCAAAGACAACCGACTTACTTTCCCTATAAATAGCAGTGGGATTTCAATCCTAAGACATACATTATTGACTCTTATTGATACATACTCATAAGAAGAGAACCTGGCGGCCCTGACCTCTCTTTGGGGGGTGGGGTTGCGATTTTTACTTTTTCTTTTCCTTTAATTTCGTTTGTTTGATCGGGATGATGGCTTGAAGTTGAATAAGCTTCGATCGAAGTTCTGTGAAACTTGTTTCAGCAGCAACTCGATTTATTTCTTTGGATTTCTTTGTAAGTTTCATTTAAAAGTTGTTTCTTTCCCATGTTTAATTGTTATCTTGCAATTTAAATCTAGAGATGTTTGCTTGTTGATGTTTACCGTATGACAAGAGTCGGTGTAAACTTGATCACCATAGGAAAGATTAGAGCTTTAACCTATTTAACGAGAGTTGTTAGGTTAGGAGTCTAGGTTCATCTTGAATCACAATTTTAGTTAATTCGTTACAAGGGTATCTTAGAAAGAGATTGAGGGATATCATCATCACCGGAAAATATGAGATTTTGCATTCGTTTATTTTATCAAGTTGTACTTGTTCTACCTTCATGTTTTTATGCTGCATGTTAATCGAATTTAGAAATACGAGAGTTGATAGATTCGTTAGATTATCGTGAAGGAAATTGACAATCATTGTTCCAACAAACGAGAGTTGAGGGATAATATTGTTAGATTAGGGTTTTAAATCCGTATCTTTGCTTTGTAAATGCGTTAGTTAAACCGAGAGGTAAACTAATTAATGGCGTGATAAATCGAGAGAGGAAACGCTTCTTTAGATAAGATTTTAATCCAAGGAAACTTGTGAATGAATGTTTGTACTTCTTATTGACTTTGGTGGGGTGATGGTTGCGGGATGATGGATCATGGTTTGTTCGATGTTGATTTCCTTCAGTCATTATCATGTTCGTTAGTTTTATCGTCTTTTCTTAGTTGTAGCTTTATTTATTTATTTTGTTCGCAACGATCTTTCCTAGCTTTGGACTGAAAATCCTCTGTCCAGTTTATTTTCCGTTTTAGTTTAGGTTTAGTAATAAATAGTAGTGACAATTTTAGAAGAATTAATAAGAACTAGATTAAACAACCTCGATTCCCTGAGATCGACTCCGGTATTAATCGCTATACTACGATCCCTACACTTGGGGAATACCGGATTTATAAATTTATTACTTGTTATTTTTCATTAGATAAAATCCGTGACAATTGTTCGTATATCTTTTTCTATTTATAGCCTTGATTATTCTTTATTTGAATTTCCGTCCGTTGGATATATTTATAGCCTTGATTATTCTTTATTTGAATTTCCGTCCGTTGGATATATTAATGAGGGGAATAATCCTTGATTTTATTCTTGATTCCCCCTTAATTGTGTTCTCCTTGATTTTATTCTTGATTCCCCCTTAATTGTATTCTCCTTGATTTTAGTGATCGGGTTTTTCTTCAAACGTTTACCAGAAAATCCGTCCTTGATTGATCCTCTATTAATTGTGTATTTAATGCTTGATCTTCTGTATCTTCTTCATATTTCAATAATCTGATCGAGTAAGGTTTACTCAGCCGTTCTTTGATCGGTCAAGTGATCCATCTGACTTTGCCTCTTAGATCTTCCTTCACTGCTTTGTCTTCACTCAGCCGAAAGTCAGTTTACTTTCTTTGATTCTTTGTTTCCTTCATTCTTTCAGTTTGAGGAGAATCCTTGTACTTCACTGATCCTTGATTAGTGGGAGATCAGTGTACACCATATTTAAACATTAAGTTTCATCACTTGAAACATAACTTAGAGTTATCCAAGGTCATCACAGACTTCCTTGGTTATAAGTCAGACCATATGTCTTTATTGCTTCTCTGTTGATACTTGGCTGGCTTCACTCTGCCGAAAATCTGTTTTTACTTTGCCGTTCTACTTCTACCAACTAGTACAATACTTGTCTAACTCAACTTATACAACATGTCAGACCCTAAGTAAAGCTTATACAGAGAAATTCTAACTTATTTCAGGCTTGCTATAACAGTTGGTATGGCCATCATCAAAACATAATAAAATGTTCCTAACAATAAATGATTGTCATTCAAAGAAGTAATCAACTAACAAAGAAATTGTACATATATGAACAAAGCTCAATTACATGCCATAAATATCATATAATGTAACATTAACTCTAATTTGAAAAACAACATTACATGCTATAAACCTCATATAAGAATTCAAAGCTAGATAAACGCATACTAAGTTGTTACTTAGGCACATAATCAAAGCTAGATAAACTCTAATTTGATAAACAACTTTAAACTCATTCAAAGCTAGAGTAACTCATATATAGGTGTTACTTAGGGATATAAAAACTCGTCAGATAGACTTATTGAAGGGTAATAAAGACTGGACACAAACCAGACTTAACAAATTTGTAGCAATTGTTCTGTGCAGAAACGTCATCCACATAGACGTTTCTCATGCCCCAGCAACGCCACTACAGGTGATGTATTACAGAAGAAGTTTACTGGAAAATAATCGTGTAAACTTCACCCAAGCTGATATTTTTCATGTACAATGAATGCTACCGGTGGTGAAGTTTTACAAAAGAATCCCCAATGTGATATAGTTGCGTCGACGTCACCCATACCAACGTTCCCACAATAACATAGAACGCTTCCCACATCGGCGTTTAAGTAAAAACCCTAGTTTCACCATCATTGTCTAAACGTCGGTCTGGACGACGTTGGTTCAACAATATGAGCAACTGTACCGGTGACATTTCCATCTCGTTTCATCTTCCCTGATTGGATCATCGGAAAACGGCCGGAAAATGCAATAAAACGAAAATAAACCACCATAAAATCACTTGTGTAACCCGATTTCAACTACCCATGATTACCCATTGCATTCAAACAATAATCTACATACCTTTTACGATTCTTCTCTTCTTCTTCTTCTTCTATTCTTCTCTTCTTCTTCTTCTATTCTTCTCCTCTTCTTCTCCTCTTCTTCTATGCATGTCCAATTCTTTTTCTTTTTCTTTTCTTTCCAAAACCTAATAAACAAAATAAAAGGGTGGGAGGGAAATGATTTGAATAAAGGGGTGGGTGGGTTAGTTAATTTGTGTATATGTATGTATAAGTAGGTTTTTTTAAGTTTAAAAAAGTCTAGGGACTAAAGTGTATTTTTTTTCCTTTTTTTTATTTTTTATATGGTGTAGTAAGTAAAATGGTGGTGTCTTAAAATTAAAAAAATCAAATAATTGATGCAAGTAGTAGAAAGGGATGCCAATAACCCCCTTTAAAAATTAGGTCTACTCAAAAAAAAAAATTAGGTAGGAAAGTGAAAAAGAATTTGCAACGGCCCTTTTTTGTTTAATGTGTCGACTGTTGTCTTCTTCTTTTTTTTTTTTTTTTTTTTTTTTTTTTGTGTGTGTGTCCATTAACTTATAAAATCTTTGAAAACTTCTCATTCTCTCTATAAAACTTATTTAGATGTCCTGTTACATAAAAATCTTTTCAAAAGTGTCACATTTCCTAATTTTGTGTGTGTGTGTGTGTCCATTAACTTATAAAATCTTTGAAAACTTCTCATTCTCTCTATAAAACTTATTTAGATGTCCTGTTACATAAAAATCTTTTCAAAAATGTCACATTTCCTAATTTTCTAATAATTAATTATGCGTTGAATAATGCATGATATAAAATTAATTTTCTTATCGAAAAAAATGTTGTTTTTTGTAAAAGCAAAATGTGACTTGACTTGAGTGCAGGAAATCTATCTCATGTTCATATTGGGAATGACTTGTTATTACCCTATATAAAAATAGTTTTTTTCCCAGCACCATGCCATACGATTACGCACGCCACTTTTGATAGAAAGAAGAGAGAAATAAGTTTTATTGACATAGCAATAGGGAAGAAGAAAAATTATGGTTTTTCAAAGGCATATCCGATTAGGTTCGAATACGAAAAGGATGTGTCGTTGTTTGGATATACAACTCGGAAGATCATGACATCTTATCGGTTGGGTAAAAACTTATAACTTTCTCTTTTAAGAATTATTTAATTAATCGATTTGTAATTAATCTATCACAAAATCCATTAAAAGAGTTTTTGTTCCGATGTTGATTTCATTCGGATTGAAATCATGTTGAATCAATACGTTTCTTATCGAAAACGGCACACTGATGAAGCGGCTTCTATATCGCTAAGTCGGCAGCAGTGCCGATATGCAGTACTCATGGATCCATTCGGATCGCATTTTTGGATCGGATTGGGATTCATATAAATCCAACAACAAGTGTGGCCCATATGTGTATGTAAGACTCAATCAACCTTTGTTCTGGACATACAAATTTCTGACAATTACATTAGCTCATGAATGTGCTCATTTTCTGTCTTTCATTTCCGCTTGAATAAAATGGTTACCGTTGCAGCAAATAGACCCTACATTTGTTGGAAGTAGCGCCCGAAAGTTAATTTATGTAATTGTTTTTATAATTAATAAATGACAGATTTATTCTCATCTTATTATTTGCTTCGTGCTTATAAGTAATACACTATTGAAAACCCTGAGTCGTATCATATGTAGCCATATAACTTAGTGTGTGTCACACTTGAGGATTAAGTTTATGGAGGTACACTTGAACTAGTAGTCCGTGGTGAACTTAATCAAAGTATGGGGTCTGTTGATTAAACCACCATTAATGCGTCCAGAACACTTTAAGGTGTGACCGTCTTATCCGGACCGTCGATATTGGTTATCTAAGTGGGGCATTTATATATGATGTAGTCATATAGGACTGGACCGATTTAACTGAATTTCTTATATAATTCCGTGATTGAGAAATCTTATTAAATCACAAGATGATCATATATGGATATCCTGAAGTGATTGCATACTCTTAGTTGTTTCAAGATAGGGTTTGATGTGTTCGTTAAAGATCGCCAAACGGCGCGGTCCGAATCACTTTCACGTTGGCACTATTCTGGAATGAGTGAGAAGTGTGTGTCTCACAGATATGGAATCCATTCCTTCCTGCGGGAAGTAGAAAGACAATTCCTTTATTTGTTGATCCTAGAAATTGATCGATTGGCCGAGTTCGTATTAGTTATGAACTAATTGATCACTAGTGGGTTAATGGTAAATAAGGATAAGATGTAATGAAGAAGGTTTACGGAAATAATCCCGCTTCGTTACGGATAGTCTGTGGAGGGTTAGTCTGCATGTAATGATTATATCAATGGACACTTATTGACTCGACACTTTGAGAATAAGTTATATCTATAATCGATAGAGTTCAGATTCGGATTTATGGTGGCGTAATTCCGAAATTAATAAGTTGAGTACAAATATTCTGTTCGATGAATATATTACTCAATTTATTGTAGCTACTGGTTATAGGTCCATGGTCCCCGGGTTGGCTCCTAACACGTGAGTGTTTTCTCGTTTTGTAGAACTTCGAGAATAAATTAAATAGTTGATCTATTTAAAGAATATGCGAATATTATTTATTTGGTAAATAATATGTAAAATAGAAAAGACATTTTATATTAAAATTAATGGCACAAGTGGCGCCATATTTTGTGAGAAAATTAGGAAAAGAAATTTTCCTAGTGTAATTAATTAATTATTTATTTGTTAGATAATTAATGGAAAAAATAAGAGATTGATTTTATGAGAATTATCTCTTATTTTATGGCAAATATCTTTTCCTTATGGAAATAGGTAATTGTATTGTGAAAAGGATAACTCTCTCTTCACTAGTTAATTTCCTATATAAAGAGAGTTTCTCCCAACACAATATCACAATTAAATTTGCGCCTCTTTCATCAAATAGAAAATAAAATTAGTTTCTTGTTCTAGCCATTAGGAGAGCATATTCAAGGAGGTTTTACTACGAGGATTGACGTCCACCAGTCGTCGCTTGGAGATACAATCCGGAAGACTACGGCTTCTACCTTTTTTCAATTGCCTATCCCTCTTCTATTGGGTAAATTATTCATCCTTCTCGTAGTTATGTTAATTATTTATGTGAATTAAAATCGTGGTAAAATCGCATGCGAATTTAATTCGTAGCTTCCGCTGTGCATGATCGAGCGTCTCGATCGGTCTTTGTGAATCGATCCGATGATCCATTATGGATCGATCCGATTCGGGTTTCGCAGCGACGACAAAGGGGCCAAACTGAAGGTTTTTGAATGTTGGAAAGAACGTCTGATTTCCATGCGTTTTAGACAAAATGGAAAATGTTAGTGCTAACAAAAGAATTTATAAAGATAAAAGGTTGGAATTTTCAAATTTTTTTGGAAATAATAAAACGGAGAAATGTTCGATTAATCCCGAAAATATATTTCTTTATAAATTTTTTTTGGAAAAAATATACATAAATCCTGTTTTGTCTATCATTAATCGTTCCAAACACCGGTTACTAATCCAGCAAACACCGGTTACTAATCCAGTATAGGTATAGTAGGCCTCCTTCCTTAGAGGCCTTGACCGTAGTCTGAGGTACGAAGTGACTCAACTGAAAGGCGGCGCCTGCTAGTGAGAGAGAGCGGATGACCACTACATGGCTTTCCCACTTTTCTTTTCACTAAGGCCACTCTAAACGATTCCTGAGCCGACTCTTCTCTGGCCATGCCATAAAGAACAGCCAACATCCGAACTCCTACCTACAAGCCTATGGATACTGGCGCCTGCCCGCGGCGCTCTTTCTCATTATCATCTACCGCCCTTTCTTTCCTCCCGGCTATTCACGCATGAGGATCGTCCTATGTATGCTCGACTTTGGTTGCCGGTGCTATAGGTAGGAGTCAATTATGGCAGGATCAGTCGCCGGGCAAACAACCCTCATCCAAGAAGAATTATGCTCGAGGTGCTGCCGAGGTGCGAAGCCACTCGAAAGAGGTGAGAATCCACTCGAACGTATGTGAGAGGAACTGAGGGACCTTCTCGAGCACATGATAGGAAATTTAGAAACACATTGCAAACAGCCCAACCAAAAAAGCTTTGAAAGTACTTGTCATATCCACACGGTCCTTCTTTATGATCAAGAGATATCAAACATTTGTCATACACATATTCATGTTGCGCAAACAAACACGTTTAGATTGCCTTGTTCACCGCCATTTCATGTTTCAGCTCTTTTCTCACATGTTTCCAACCAAGATAATCAAAACCAATGCTCGCGCCATGACTCTAAAAACGCAATTTCCATCTGCACTAACATTAACAAGCGCAAAAACGTGGCTATGTGATCGCGTGCAAAGCACTTACTAGCAATAGGACTAGGTCTATCGTAGCAGAGTACCGGCGAGACAAGGTCGAATCCCAAAGAGACTCATAAGAACGTCTAATTATCAAGATTGAGCTGTCACAATAACGGTCTAAGACCAACTATAATATAGATAGTAGTAAAATCGGTAACAATCAATTAGCAAGATTATGCAAGTTCAACGAAGCAAACTAGAGTTTCTAAGGTATTAGTTCAATTATGAGTAATTAGTTATTCCCCCCACACATGCAACAGTCCTCCCCATTGGTGAATTTATTCATTGTTCAGCTACGGGTACAACTCCTAACTCTATCTACTCCGACAATGGCAGTAGACAATCTATACGCAAGCTACCCTCTTCAATTTGTCCGTAAGAGCCCATACGCATAAAGAACTAGAGATGTTGATATTGAGCGCTAACTCATACCGCAAACCCGCCTAGACAGCTATCGACATTGACCAGCACGTTCCTAGGGTCCATTCTAGATAATGTCTTAATTAACACTTCACTTGTGGTCCTTCATGTTAATTTACGAAGACATGCAAATAGTTGATCAGGCTAAAAACATGTAAATTAAATCTATCGATCAACGTAGTTGGCGCCGATTATCATGAATTAGTAATTTACTAGGTATTCAGATCTAGGGTTATAGACCGTCGCAGATATGAAGAACGCAATGCAATCTCATGATTTCTTCACCAACGAATCAGATCTATAACACATGGGGTAAAATAAACTAACTACTACACAATTAAACTAAATAAGTGAAGAGAGTTTGAGAATGTGATAAACACAAGAGTAAACTTCAACTTAGTTTATTCATTGATATGAGAGGTGTATAAATAGATACAATTGAGAGAGACTAGCAAGCTAGCTTGGGCGGCAACTTGAGTATGTAGATGTGGGCGGCAAGCATGCAAAAGTAAAAGTAAAATCTATGTCTATGACATAAAGTAAACTAGGGTTTGACATATTAATTGTTTATATGTATCATAATTAATATGTCTATGACATAAAGTAAACTAGAGTTTGACATATTAATTGTTTATATGTATCACAATTAATATGTCTTTTACAATTAAATAAAGTGTACAAAATATCTCAGACGAACTCCACGAGGTCTCTTGGGCACCTCTCTTGAACCAATGTGATCTCTTTGAAGTAATCTTTGTAATATTTCACACACACCCTCAAATCTGGTCAGTATATGTTGATGCAACCAAGTTTGCTACTAAGTCTCTTGAACATAAGAGGTGGAATAGCCTTGGTAAGAATATCGATTCGATCTCTTTGAGGAACATACTGGAGTTGAATAATTTTAGCATCAATCTTTTCCTTCGTGAAAGTGTCACAATGTCCACATGCTTGGTTTTATCATGATGGATGGGATCTTGACCATGCATAAGGTGAATTATTATCACAGCAGAGTGTGATAGAGTTCTTTGAGAGGTTCTTTGAAGTTCGATCCACCACTTTTTAGCCATAGAGCTTCACAAATGCCAAGTACAAGTGCCCCTGAGTTCACTTCAAGATCGCTTCTTGACACGATGAGGTTGTTTCTTGCTTCTCCAAGTAACTGTGTTCCCCATACATATGAGCAATAGCCTGTGGTAGATCGTTCATCAATGTGACATCCACCCAATCAACATCGGTGTAGACCTTGATTGATCTATCGATGAGACTTGGTGAAGTGCGAGGCCTTGGTCAGGAGTGGACTTTAAATATCTCAAGATCCTATTCACAAGATCCCAATGTTGCTCAATGAGGCGAGTGCATGAACCGATCGACCGGACTAACCCCATATGCAATATCGGGCCTTGTGTGAGAAAGGTAGATGAGTTTACCTACAAGCCTTTGATATTGTTCTTTCGAAAGCAATGTCACCATGCGAAGAGGGTGTTACTCTGGGGTCTCACTGGGGATACAACAGGTTTGCATCCCAAAGATGCCGATTTTCTTGAAGAGATCCAATACATACTTCCTTTGGGAGACCGAAATGCCTTTGGTGTTTCTAGCCACTTCCATACCAAGAAAGTACTTGAGGTAGCCGGATCCTTAACTTGGAACACCTTTGCCAAGAGAGTCTTTAAATTTTGAATCTCGGTAGAGTCATCCAAGAAGAAGGATGATATCATCCACATATACAATAAGAATAGACCTTCTCTCGGTTGGTTGTCTTGATGAACATAGTGTGATCTCGAGTTGCATTGATGATATCCAGCAGCTTTGACCACGAGAGTAAGTTTCCCAAACCAGGCTCTTGGGGATTGCTTCAGGCCATATATAGAGATTTTCCGAGTTTGCATACATTGCCCCTGAGTGTGAGGATTGACAAAACCGGGAGGTACATTCATATAGACTTCCTCGGTGAGATCACCATTGAGAAAAGCATTTTTGATTTCCAATTGGTGTAGAGGCCGACCCAGCTTGGACAAACTAGAGAGATCGTAACCCCTGACAGTGTTGAGTTTTGCCACTGGTGCAAAAGTTTCCTTATAGTCAATACCATAAGTTTGAGTGAATCCCCTTGCTACCAATCTGGCTTTGTACTTGTCAATTGTACCATCAGCATTGTATTTGATAGTGAATAACCATCTGCAGCTAACTGTCTTTTTGCCTTTTGAAAGAGTTGTGAGATCCCAAGTATGATTATCCAGGAGGGCAGTCATCTCTGTTTTAACGGACCTTCCACTTATCATTTTGAAGGGCCTTCGAATATTTTTAGGAATAGAGTGAGAGTCCAGTCTGTGTAAACATAGCAAATTCAGAGACAAATGGTCATAAGATAAATAAGTATGAATAGAATGATCAGTGCATGATCTTTTCCCTTTCCTTAGAGCAATAGTCCATCATCAATGTCGTGAGGTGCCGTGGTTCGCCAGCCTCGAGTCAAGATAGGGTGTTGAGGCTCAAGAGGCTCAGTTCAAGCAGCTCTGGGTCGATGGGATCTTCGAGGTCCAGCAGCTCAGTGGTCGATGAGGTGCTTGAGGTTTAGTCTCTTTGAGTCTTAATAGATTCTTTGAAGGTTAAGAGTTTGTTGAGGGAACGGATTTAGATCAATTTCAATAAGATTTCCATCAGTGACTGCTTCAGTAGACTTGCTGTAGTAGGGAGTCCTTTCAAAGAATTTTACATCCATAGAGTTGTAAAATTTCTTTTCGAAGAGTGAATAGCATTTGTAACCTTTCATGTCCTTAGCATACCCTAGGAAAATTCACTTGTGAGCTTTGGGATCAAGTTTGCTTCGTGTTGGGCATGGATATAAACAAACACAAGACAACCAAAGATTTTTGAGGCAATTGGGCAATAAGATGAGGCGGAGTGTGTGGTCACA
Organism: Gentiana macrophylla; assembly: GCA_026214975.1. Lineage (NCBI taxonomy): Eukaryota > Viridiplantae > Streptophyta > Magnoliopsida > Gentianales > Gentianaceae > Gentiana > Gentiana macrophylla. The sequence goes on from CM047814.1 coordinate 40,900,333, forward strand.
GGTTTGGATAGGAGTCTTGAAACCTAACACTCTGCTAGGAAGCTGTTGATTAAGTATGTGGCGATCAATATAGCTTCACCCCACATATATTTTGGAACATTTGTAGTGAACATGATTGATCTGGCCATTTCAAAGTAGAGTGCCTATTCTTTCTCTCAAAGAACTCCATTTCTTTGAGGTGTCTCAACACAACTCTTGATATGGACAATTCCCTTATTCATCAAGAAATTAATGAGATTAGACTCATAATATTCAAGAGCATTGTCGGTCTTCAAAATTTTAATCTTAATGTCAAACCGAGTAGAGACCATGTTGTAAAACTCTTGAAAGATGGATCCAACTTGATTTATCCTTCATTAAAAATAACCAAGTGGTTTCGGTGTGGTCATCTATGAAGGTTACAAACCACCTTTTGCCTGTTATACTTTTCACTCTTGAGGTCCCCATACATCATCGTGTGAATTAAGGTGAAAGGTGTGGATGGGAAGTGAGGTAATTTAGTATACACAGATTTGGTGAGTTTGGCAAATTGACAAATATCACATTGAAGATCATTAAGATTACATCCTTTAAACAATTCTCGAATTAAAGACTTTAAATAACCAAAACTTGGATGTCCTAGTCTATAATGCCATAACATGATATTGTCTAGGTTTTGAGTGCAGTCTTGAGGCGATTCGATCTTGATCTTCTGTCTTGGCAGGTTGATCACAAACATCTGAAAGGTGGTTTAGCTTGACCAATCACTTCTCTGTGAAGAAAGATCCTGGAATGTGCACCGATCCTTATCAAAAAACAAACCAATTCAGATCTTTAGTGAGTTTATTGTGAGATATAAGGTTACAATCTAACTTTGGAACAAATAAGACCTCTTGTAGATATATCTCGATTAGTAAGTTTAACCTTCCCAACACCTTTTGCATAAGAAACAGAACCATCGCAGCTTTTAATTCAGTGAATTTGGGTGCATGGCATATAGTGGGTAATGAGGTTTTTATTACGGTCATGTGGGAAGAAGCCCTAATCAACAATCCAAGTCTCATTACTAAGAGGTGAGCGGAATATACTTGTTTTAGCATGAGTGGCCATTTCAAGAGAGGAGCTACCTTCACGATCTTTGAGCAATAAAGGCTTTAAAGGCGACAAACCGAGCATTGGGATGGTTTGTCATTCTCTCATCACCGGCAAGTCTCGCCTTGATTTTCCTGGTTGGTTTTGAGGTTTTAGAAGGATTAGGCTTGCCATGAAGCTTCCAAAGCAATTGTCCTTGGTGTGATTTGTGCGTTTGCAAAGTGATCACAGAACAACCTTCGATTTTTCTCAAAGCTTCTCAGAAGTCCCAGTAACCTCAGTGATCTTCCCGACATTCAAGTGACAGGTACCTTTTCTTGAGGGTTATCAGCAGGGGTGTTCAAAGCAAACATGACTTTCCTCCTCGCTTTCTTCATGTTTGACCTCAAAAACATGGATTTGAGATTTGGGAGAGGTTTTGTGGCAAGAATTCTCCTCTAACATCATCAAGAGTAGGATTCATCCAGTGAGGAACTTGAATACTCTATTCTTTTCTATGATGTCTTTATATAGAAAGACATCCTTGACATCATTCCAGTGTGAGTTTCCAACATATCTAGGTGTTGCCATGCCTTAGATAGTTGATTGAAATATTGAGTTCTGAGACATATTTCCTTGTCTCGATTTTGAATCTGAGCTTGAGTTCATAGACTTGGATGTATTGTCCTTTTTGAGTAAAGGTCTCGGCATTATCCTGCATTTCCTTAGCGATGTCATACACATCATGAAGTTCTCATCGATCTCTTTTGTCATAGACCTCGTGAGGATGGTCATGACTTGGTTATTTTCTCGTGTCCCATGCTTCAAACTTGGGGTCGATTTCGTGAGAGGCGGAGTTTGGAAACTGCACAGATATCCCATCTTGCCCTGGCCGGAGATATACATTTTCATAGACCTTGACCATAGCAAGTAATTGTTACCATCAAGTTTATGATTTATAAAGAAGAGTGTTGATTATCCCAATCACGAGCAAATTGTGAGTCTCTTGAGGAAGATGAAACTTCGGATAATGTTGACATTTTTCTCAAAAAAGATCCGAGTTTTGCAAATGGATTTTAGAACTCAAGAAGGCTCGATACCATGAAGAGAGTTTGAGAATGTGATAAACACAAGAGTAAACTTCAACTTAGTTTATTCATTGATATGAGAGGTGTATAAATAGATACAATTGAGAGAGACTAGCAAGCTAGCTTGGCATGCCACTTGAGTATGTAGATGTGGGCGGCAAGCATGCAAAAGTAAAAGTAAAAGCTATGTCTATGACATAAAGTAAACTAGGGTTTGACATATTAATTGTTTATATGTATCACAATTAATATGTCTATGACATAAAGTAAACTACAGTTTGACATATTAATTGTTTATATGTATCACAATTAATATGTCTTTTACAATTAAATAAAGTGTACAAAATATCCTCAGACGAACTCCTCGAGGTCTTTGGCACTCTTTGAACTTCAAGATCTCTTTGAAGTAATCTTTGTAATATTTCCACAATAAGCAATTAAAACATACTAGTCGAATAGAACAACGATAGATTTACATCTTGGAAAAGACAGAAAATCATACCCTCGAAGACGAGCGTAGATCTCCTTCGGATCTCTCCCTAGGCGGCGACTCCGTCGTCTCTCCGACCAGAACTCATAAAATAAATAAAATAAAGAACTAAGAACTTTTATTGCATAATGCTTGTCTCGAAAATTGTGCGCTTGTGTTCTGAGGCGAAGCATCTTATTTATAGCTATCTAAACCGACTTAGAATCATCTAGTTTGACCCCTCGTCCAAGAAAACACGTTTCGGAAGCTTTTGGGACCTCGGTAAGTCGGCGTCCAACCTCGGGTTACCGAAGGTATTTTTGTCCTTTTTCTTCAGCCGACTTAACTTGGATGCTTCTAGAATACCCTAGGCCCATTCTTTTCATTCATTCCACTCTAGATTCGTCCATCATGCTTGGCCTAATATTCCGTATCCTGAAAATCATCAAATAATGCACGAAATAATATCGAAACAGGTAAAATAAACGCTAAGTGCAGATTTCTCGACTCACGAACCCGACATATGATATTCAACGTAAATGGTTCATATTTATAGGTTGAAACAACTACTTTTAGCTCATAATGGATAGAATATTGATGCCGTAGGATAGACTATTTTAACCGTCATCACTATGAACCAATTCGAGCATGTGTCTATGATACCGCTAACTCTTGTTGGTTTCAAATCTAGGAAATAATGATTTAGGGATCTTATCTCTTTTACTTGAACTTTTCTTTCTTCCTCGGGAAACCAAATCTAGAAATTCCATATTTGTACTAGCCTTTTTCTTTTTTCCAAAACCTGTCAAGTCATCATCACCGGCTAACTCTTGTTGAACACGCTCATGCATGCTCAAATCCCTCTTAGTGGATGCGTCTTCCACTATCTTCATCTTGTTGCCGGATCCCTTAGGTTGGCCCCGTCCAATCGATTTGGTTTTCGGCTCTTCCATCAAGGTTCTCACGGGTTCACAAATTTCTCGTATCTTCACTACCAACCTATGCTTCTCCCATGCATTTGCCAATTTCAATTTCTTTTCCAAAGCATGTAAGATCGGCACGTGGTCTAACTCCGACTCATTTGAAGGTGGGCCCTCGACATGAAGAGTCTTCCAATGAATATAAATCAATGATTGCTGAATGAAGTCTGGCTTTTTCTTAAAGCGTGTCATCTCGTGTGTACACAGAAACCTGTGTGTCTTTCGAATATATCATCCACATTCCTTCTTTGGAGCACCGCGTCATTTTTTTTTCTCGATTCATCAAGTAACAACTCCAATGCATGTATGGATACATGATGCTTGAGCTCTCTGAACAACGGCTCATCCTTGAATATTTTGGGATCCATGAATAGAGATGTTTCAAACGATTTATGTGTGTTCCGTATCTTTTGTTCTACCATGCAAGCGCCAGCTTCCCAATCCGACACCAAGTCACCAAGTCACCAAGCCCGGTTTTTAGGCAATTTTCAAAAACAGAATGCATTCCCTCCACCCTAGAGGTTGATGTGTTTCCTAGGTGAAACATAAGGTTGGTCCATACAGAAACAAAGGTCTCCTTGTGTGCCTCTAACCATGTACCTGTAATGTAATTCATTGCTTCTTCACTAATTGTCTTCATACATTCCTCCAATTAGTCATTGAGCACTTCTACCATACATAAGTTAACAACATCATTTCATGTTGTCATTAAATTCTTCCAAACCGCGCTCATCGTCTTTGTCTTCAAGTTTGCAACAAGACCCACTTTGATGTGCCACCGGCATAATTTCTTGTTGAAAAATATTCAGAGCCCATGTGTAAACTCTCTTCCCTTTCCAAACATAACAATGCAAACACCAATGAGAAAGACAAGTCCGTAGAAGTAATACCAACAATCTGCAAAAGTGGCATCTTGTACTTGTTCGTCTTGTATGTACAGTCCATAAGCATTACGGAAAGGGAGCATCTAGCAAGAGACAAACTATCGGTATGTGCCCAAAAAACATCTTTCACTACGTTATTGTCTTCTCTGCTGTGAACAAAAGATATGGATTTATCCACAAGATTGAATACTTGTTGCATCACAGAAGGCCCGTCTCGTGCTTTCTTTCTTATTTTTGAACAGATGTTGTATATCATCTTTGATGACGTGCACTTTTTTATATTTTGATCTCAACTCCCATAGTATGTGTTTGGGAAAAATACCGTTCTCGGTCATTCTAGCAATCTTGTAAATTTGTTCTTTATCAATTCTTCCAATGTATGCATGACCCTCATCAAACTTGACACTGCTGTGATATGAGTCTCATTCAAGACTTCTACCGTCCGAAACCCCATCAAACTATCCTGCATGGTTTTTAATAAGAACGAACATCCACATTTCCTTGTCGATGATTCCCTTGGTGCGTTCTTTCCGGTACTACCCACTTTTTCTCATATTTACCTCATTTTCAATGGTCCCTTTGTACTCCGCCTCACTCACATTGGAATTTTATGTAGCGCATCCGTTTTCCGGTCAAATCTGATCTCAACTTAATAAGGACAACCCCATTTGATCTTGCCAATTCCTTTAGATATTTGGTTACCTATTTGTGCATGTCAAATACCTGTTCGAAAAATAAAATGTAATCAATATAAAATAAATTTAAATTGCACAAATGATACAAAAATATGTTTATGGTACATACACGGTTGGTTGTAAAAAGTGAAACCATGTCGGTTGATAGCTCTTCATGCACAACATCTCTCAATACAATTTGGTTGTCATCACGATTGTCAAAAAACTCTTGATAGTCATCAATCATAACATCAACCAAATGCTGAAAAATGCAAATTTGTATTAGCTGCATTCCATTTAAATTACAAAAATCAAAAAAATGTTCACTTAAATGTGAATTACCTTTAAAAACTCTGCGTCTTATGTGCCCTGGATCACCCATTGGTCTCTTAGCCTTGTCATTATTTGCTCCATCACATGGTTTCTATGAAAAGAATACAAAAACAAACAAGTCAATGATACGGAAATACAAGGACATGGTCGAATGTGAATAAAAAACTGTAATGTCGGTGATCGTGACGTTGGCATACAAGACAAACTTCAGTAATACTTCCGTCTACTTAACGTCAACATAGCCGACGTTCTAGTAAAGAAAAAAATGTCAGAGTTCACGACGCTCGAACATTTCAGTGTACTTTTTGCACACTGCGTACATTAACGTCAACCACATTGACGTTGTGTGTCAAGCACAACATCTGTCCTACTGATGTTACTGAAACAGAACGGTCGGGGACATTGCAAAACGTAACGTAACGCCGGATTATAATCAATCGGGAAATGCAAAAAAACTCGATTTTTATCACCCAAATCATGGTGTTACATGTTATTGAGTGCATAATAAGGTAACTCGTTCACAAATTTCAAGTATTAATCATGAAAACTAGTGTTTAAAATATTAAATAAAAAAAAGAGAGAAAAAAATCAATTTTGATTGCATTTGTGCTTCCATTTGACTTGAAAATGATATTCCTTCTAGTGAGATTCCATCAACTTCTTCATTAGAATGCATTTGGGGAGGAATGGAATGAGTAGATTGAACTTGGTTTTCTTGAAGGTTTGTATGAGAAGATGAAGAAGGATTCATCTTTTTTATTTTTGTGTAATTGTTAAGGTGATGAAGAAGAAGGATTCGTTTTTTGTTTTTGTTTTATGTAATTGTTAAGGTGATGAAGAAGAAGGATTCGTCTTTTTTTTGTTTTTATGTAATTGTTAAGGTGATGAAGAAGAATGTTGTGATGAAGAAGAAAATAATGTGTAGTGTTTATTAATAATTTTTTTGTCGAAGAATAAGGATGATGAATATGAAAGAGTTTTAGATTTTTGTTTTTGTTTTTTGAAGGTGATATGAAATTATTGATGATGATGATTAAAGGGTGTTTTGGATTAAGATTAAGATTTTTGAAAGATATGAATTATTGGTTAATGTTACAATTATATTAATAATAAAATACCAAAATATTCTATTAATTTAATAAATGAGTTTTTCATATTTTTATAGAATTGTGGTATACGAAGTAGTTTGTGAATTTTTTGTTTGTTGTGTTTGAATTAAAAAAATAATAAAAATATTATGATGCTGCCAAAAATAATTTAAAGATTGCCGGAAGTGAACGCAATGCCAATAATAAAACTATGATGCTGATAGAAGCCACCTATTATTATTATTATTATTATTATAATTATTATTTATTTATTTATTACGACTAATTGACTTATTCATGCTTTAAAGCTCATGTATGTGAACTACTCAATTCCCAATGAATTTCTTTCGTTTCTCTAAATAAAAAGGAAAAATTAGGTATAAGTCCATTTCCCCCCTTAATTAAGCATTAATCCACATTTTTTTTAGTTGCAATAAGGACAATTGTTTTCCTGTAGACCATTTTACCCTTATTTTCCAAGAAACCAAAACTTCAACAAAGGCAAAGAATTGAATCGTAACAGAAAAGCTTCAACTGAAATGAATCCGAGCAGAAGTATGGCGGAGGTGGAGGAGTACATCAGGGCCACAGCAGCACCGCTTGGTGGAAGAAGACACTCCGGATTTCGTCCAATAGCGAGGAGTCTTTCTCCGGCAAGCCGATTGAGATGGCAGGTGCAATTTTCGGCAATTTCTTCATCTTTTGTTTAGTTTTTTTTTTTTTTTTTTTGGAAGATGAAGATAACTGCCGGAAAACTCCACTTTTCATGGGGGTGCGCTTCCGGACCACCATATTCACCGAGCTGCATCATTACCTAAACCATCATTTTCTTATTCACTAATATTCCTTTGTATACAGATTTACAAATTTTATTGCATTTTCTTCTTTGATTTGATTACTTGTCATTTAATTTTATTTTTTCAATCATCGATAATGATGATGAGTGGAGGAAGAAGTAGCAACGTTGTGATGTAATTGAGATTGTAAGCAGATTTTGGAGAACGTATACTAATTGTAAGTGTGGCAGAGTATCCATTGCAAATGAAGCAGAAAGTATTGTCCCTATGGGTCATGAAAATGTTTCTTATTTGATTGAGTTTTATCAGTTTAAAGGCTTGAATGTATGGTTACAACCATGGAACAGATTGTTCATTTTTATTTATATTTTTATTTTTTAACAGATTGTTAGCAATTCAACTCATTTTGATGGGTAATCTGAACTCATAAATGGTGAAGAACAATGGATGAATCAAAGCTCAATTCATGGGTTTCTTGAAATTTTGTGTTAAATTCATAGTTTGTCATGTAATTGATTTGTAGGCTTCAAGAGGGTAGATTCATAAAGTAGTCTCTTGAATTAAACCTTAAATTAGCCTTATATGAGCCTGATACTGTGTTACTGATACTGTGTGCCTTATATGATATTGTTACTGATATTGTGTGCCTTATATGAGCCAGATATGATACTGTGTTCCTTGAATCAAGCCTTGAATGAGCAATATATGAGCCAGATATGTGTTCCTTGAAGTAGTCACTTGAATTAAGCCTTAAATGAGCCTGATACCGTGTTGCTGATACTGTTAATATCACAATGTATTGTTAATAAAAGGTGTCATTGCAGGTGGTTTTGGCCCAAGTGATTGAAGGCTGTTGATTCAAAATGGTGAGGCAATGCTGGTGTTTCATCACAAGTATACAAGAAAAAATCAAATCATCACATGCCTAAGAGCCATATGTTGCATTTACATACTAGTTAGTTGGTTCTCGTAAATCTATGTTTTTTTATAGATATGGCATGAGTAATCCTTTCCTTGATGTAACTTAATTATCATATATGTTGATGTTAGAGCGGCTGTAGTAGCATGTTCTTTACATCCATTTTTTATCACACCATCCAAATATTAGACTGGCCAAAAATATATTAGCAAGCACTGGCTCTTTTTTTGAGGCATTTTTTCTTCAACACATCTACAACTCAGTCCATTTATAGAAGCCCATGGTGAGGGCTTTTAAAATCTCTCTAGTATTGTGAGTCATTGCAGCAAAATCTCTGCAATATTGTGAATCATTACAACCCAGTCCATTTATTGGCATATTAGCTTTTTAACTATGTGGACCATATGATGTTTTAGGTTGATTTTTGGAGGAGGCCACTACAGCTGCCCTTAAAGTTGTTTATCATATATGTTGTAAGTTTATTCCATTGTGATTGAATGTGTTATTTGAAAATACACAAGTTTTTTGGGTGTTAATGTGATTACATTATTGTCCAAATGATTTTTAGTTTACGGTTTGTTTCCGTTTTAATCCATAAAGGAATATTGGGTGTCGGTGTTGTTGTAAAGCTTGTCGAGTCCATGATTTTTGTCTAATCCCACACTGCTATTGTTAATGGTAATGGTAATGATACTGATACTGTCTTACTTATACTGTGTTAGTGATACTATGTTAGTGTAAACGCTGCAATTAAATTCGGCTTTCAATAACTACGTCGAAAGGGTTTCATATGAGATCTTAAAATGAAGAGAAAAAAAAAATATGAACTTTGGTGAAAGAATTTTAATGATCAGTGTTTTAAATCAAAAGTTACGGTCGTATATAAGAAAAATCATCCGATTAATGCAAATGTTTTTTCGGCTTTCAAAATTTACGTCGGAAGGGTATCGTATGAGATCCTAAAATAAATAGAAAAAAAATATGAATTTTGGTGAACAAATTTTGATGATTGGAGTTCTAAATAAAAAATTACGGTTGTTTGAAATTGAGTTTAAAAAAAAAAAAAAAAGAATTAGACGAACCGTTCATACTTGAGTAAATGGATGAAAATGCATGATGTTTCCAGCTAATGATAGAATGGGCATTTTTGCCCGACGGAAATTATTTGTCCCTATTGCAACTAAAAAAGGAATGCCTTCTTTATTTATTTTGTATTGAAAAATAGACTTTTGGCTCATTCTCCCAAATAAAAAAAAAAAAAAAAATTGCTGGTGTAATGACCTCCATCTATAAATTTATGAATAATATAAAAAAAAAAATACAAATTTTGAATAGAGAAATTAAGAGAAAATCTAAAAAAAAAAAATTTGAAATTTGATGGGATAGAAAATTTAATCAACCAAATGTTACGGTTTAAAGGATTTTAAAGTCAAATTTCAGGTTATTACCATATTAAATAATATAATGTCTTTAATAACTCTACAGAATATGAATTTACCCTTAAAAAGATACATACACCATTTAACATCGTTTATAATTTGGAACAAAAAACTATACAATGTGGTTTGTCTGCAAAAGGCAAGCATTATTGCCTAAGGCAAATGCTCGGTAATGTCAAGGTAGTACCAAGTGAAATACATTAAACTCTTTCATTTTTACTATCTTTCATATAATACACTTGATCGTATGTAAGAGGTTAGAAGTGTTCACTAAAAATGTTCACTTTTTGTATTTCACACAAATTAAGAAACCAATTAAGTGGTGTATTTTAAAATTGAAATAGACATATATACTCTTATCTTATTATAATTAAAATATAAAATGATTATAGAAAAGTTAAATGTTAGAATAGGGGTACGTTTGAAAAAAAAATGCATTAAATGATGCACATATATTTTAAATGGACACTTTTTTTTGTAAGAGATGTAGTACAACCTTCGTATAGTGATTGTATTGTAAAATGTGTCAAAATTTGGACTATGTAGAGGCACCACATTTCAGGAAAAAATTGACTAGGCAGTGATTCAAAATTTAATGGGGACCACAGTCGATATATCCTGACATCCTATTTTAAAAAAAAACTTTGATTTTAAAGAGATCCACATTCGATATATCCTGACATCCTATTTTAGAAAAAACTTTGATTTTAAAAAGATCGAAATTTGCTTTCAACATCTCCAGAGTCGAGTTTTGAACATAAATTTAACTATTAAGAAGTCGAATTTCGCTGTGGTACCCTAAAAGTAGAATGATTGTGGTGCCGATATGACTATCCTAAATTTTTTATCCGATTTAGTATTACTTCCAAAAATAACATCACTTTTGGGAAACTTGAGAAAATATGTTTTAAAGGCATAAAATTTGTGTGGAATGCTACGTAAATAATGTATTGAAAACTACGTTTCGGTAGGATTTGCAAAAACAACGTAAATACACGGGTTATTGGTAGCCTTCAAAATAATCCGTCGCCGAATAAAAAATAATAACAATAGTAATATCCACGCAAAACCTACATAAATCCTATTTATAAATGACTTATTTTTAACAACCTGTTTTCGATGTGTGTAAATGAGCTAATCGACCCAAATCTACTCAAATCCCACTTAAACGCTGCGTATTTTTAAGATTCATGCATTACCTATTCAAAAGTTAAAAAAAATTGAAATAATTGTTGACTTCATCTCTCTCACAACATTTTTCTTGCATTACAGGGAATTTTACCACCAACGACTGTGGCATAGTACCGGCGTAATAGTCTCGTTTTCCTGGAGAGAAGGTGCAATAGTCATCTTCTTCAGTATATGGTACCAGCTTGCACCCGCCTAGTCTGATAATCATTGTTTTGAATGCCTAGTCTATGCATCCTTCTTATATTCATTATTTTGAAGAACATATTATGAAGTTCTTGCATTAAGCTGCAATCTCATTTTTATCAGTTAATTAACGATTTTTACAGATGACACTAGACAAATACTATACTATGAGCACACTATTTGTCAAATTTAGAGAATAATAAGGAAAGGTATTTAGATGCTGCACGCATTTCCTTCCGAGTAAACCAAAAAAAATAGTTTAGCAGTCATTGGTTGGTATCTTAAACACGCGTCGGAGAAGATGACCACCCAGCAATTATTGACAAGTCTAGACCCCAATATGAGACATTTACAACTACAATGTTGGCACCAACCTACACCGAACTCGCCTCTCGCCTACAAAAGGAGAACCTGGCTGGATCTCGGGAGAAGACCAATACAATGAAACATGAAATACCCGAAATTGCCAAAATTTTTAAAGCACAGGAGCGATAAAATTTTAAAAGCGAATAAAAATTTTAAAGGATCAGCCTCAAAATAAAAATCTTTAAAAGAATGTCTAAGGAGAGAGAGACCAATACAGGATGAAACATGCCAACACCTGTGGAGGGATGGGCAAACGACTCACGGCGGACAACACTATAAAGATATACGTAATATTGAGCATCCAATTTGATGACAAATGAATCATATAAAGCGGAAAGATTGTTGTAATAGGTAATGGTTCAAAGCTAGCAATAATGTGTATTTGAAGTACATATAACAAATCACACTAATCTTGTTATCATAAAAATGTGCTTAGTCCCCGATATGCAAAAAAATCTTTTGTCTATAAGCCAACTAACATTACAATTTCTTGCAGATCGATTTTTACTAATAATACTTGTGTTCTTAAGGAAAAGAGGGACAGTCCTAGTGGAGGGCTACCTTAAAGGAACTGTATGTGGTACCAGGCAAATTGGAAGTATATTTTTCTGAGATTTAGGACATGCTCAATCGAACTATGGCACCAGAGACTAGGGCACATTCAATTTCCAACTATTCAAGCATCGAAGAATAAAGGCCTCATTGAGGTAGTAGGACGTAATAAACAGAACACATCCAGTGAAAGTTGCCAACTTGGCAAATTAAATGACTTCCTTCGATCAATGTAACATTTTAGTTCCAAGACATTTGATTTAATTCATTAGACTTATGGGCCCATTGCTCTGCCTTTTAGGTCATTTCATGATTGATGGTTTAGACTACACGTAAACCTTTTCTCCAGTAGTTCGACCTAGCACTATTAGACTCCTTTTATGTGTTGCCCTTGCTTTCAATTGGCCTATTAAACAACTAGATGTAAAAAATGCTTTTTTACACGGTTACATCTCGTAGAAACCATCTACATGGACCAAACCCCTGTGTATGTCCAACCTCAATATCCTAACCATGTTTGCAAGTTAACTAGAGCACTCTATGGTTAAAACAGCCCCTGTAGGGCCTGGTTTGATGATTTAGTGCTTTCTTACTTCAACATGGGTTTACTTGCGATCTTTCGCACTTTCATTATTTTATTACCACTCTAACCAAGGCACTTTAGTGTGTTATTTCTATGTGGATGACATGTTACTTACAGGATCCAATGCTCACCGTTACATTCACTTTATGCACTTACTTAGTCAAGAATTCCATATGAAGGATTTGGGAGAAGCCTCAAGCTTCGAGGGGGTATTAGCACGGTATTACATTGATAAAAGATGACTACCCAGTCATATGGTAACTTCACAGCGTAGTAAAAAATGCCAGTGAATGATACGAGTTTTTTTTTTAATTTTAAAACTTGATAAAAAAAATTCCACAATGACCACCCAAAGAATTCAGCGTTTCAGTGGAAATTGAGTGAATTTCGAGTAGGTTAGGTAATTTACGCAAATAGATTTTTGTCCAGAAGGACAAAATTATCAAAAAATCGAGATAGAAGAAAATTGTAATTTAATAAAGATAAAAGTAACAATTATAAAGTAACAAATGTGGAATACAGTAAATATGAAGTAACAATTGTGAAACACAAAGTAACATTAATACATGAAGTAACAATTTTAAAATAACAATTGTGATTTTTATCATTTATAATTATGAAAATGTTACTTTGTCCTTTCAGACCCATTTATTAATTTTTTTAACCTTATGGACCCTTCCCCTTTTACGCAAATCAGGTTGTTAAAAATAAGTTACTTATACGTATGATTTAGGTGGGTTTTACGTGGGTATTCTTTTAATTTTAATTAGCAAGTTTTTTTTGACAACCACCTAAAACCCTCGTATTTCCGTGGTGTGCTACCGAAACATATTTTTCAAAACTTTATTTACGGAGCATACTGCATAAATATTATGCTTTTAAGACATATTTTCTCAAGTTTCTCTTTCTTTTTCACCCAAACCCAAAAATAACATATTTTATCTATTGTTTTTCTAGCTTCCTTTGGTTTTTTTTTTTTTTTTTTTTTTTTTTTTTTAATTTTAAATACATAATTTTCAAATTTATAAAATCGTTATTCAAGATGAAAAAATCAAACTTTCTATTTTTAGAATACGATAAATATAAAAAAAAAAATTATAGAATCAGGATGAATACACCCGATGTAATTATATAGGGCCAAAAGCCAAAAAGCGGCTGTACTCAAAGAATTATGGTATGATAATTATTATTTTTATATTGTAGTGGTCGAAGGGATGTAAAAAAATTAACAAAATTAAGCTAGATTTTTCTTATAACTAGATATATGTGATAAGTTGCGGGCCAAGATCTACGATTTGGGACGTAAATTGCAGTCAAACGCACGGGCGAACGTGGTAGGCGATGTAAGACTTTTATCAAAGAGCCTAGTTTTATATATAATATCACGGAGAAAATGTCGCATATCTTTATAAAAAAGTAACAAATTTAGACATAATATGATATATGAATAAAAATAATATGCTATGGCTCAGAATTAAATCTAAAATGTATAACTAAAAGATAGTGATTCACCAAATAAGCTATTAAAGGTTTGACAATTAGAAGACAACAGATTACATATATGAGTTTCTATAAAATATTAAGAATTATCAAGAATATATTAGCCATTTTAAAAAACATAGGGGACGCGTGCCCGCAGGCCCTCCGTAGGTCCGCCCTGTAGGTAATAATTTAGATCTAACAGTGATTTTATGGTGGTCTTGAACTAAGTAATTGGATCTCCAGGTCATTAATTTGAGAATACATCATTGGTGGTTGATTTTTAAACATAGGGACCACCAGAAATTCCTTAAATTCTATTGACTTGAACCACCAAGTAAGATTTGGTCCAGGACCATAATAAAATTTGTGTAGGTCTAAAAGGCTTTGTAGTTTAAGTAAAAACGAAAAATGAATATAAAATACATTATTTATCAAAACGATGACCTTTGAATTATTTATATTGGTAGCTAACTGAATGCTTAATCCTTCTTACAATTCTCACAATGATGATCTTTCTTCGTTACACCTCCACAATGGTAACAAAACATGCATTTACACCTGCAATCATAAAATTTATTAAGTTGAAATATACAGACGTGACGATATTCAATCGCCATCGATTCATAAACATTTATTCAAAACTGTTAGAACAACCACAATTCAATTTTTTTGATTCAGAATGATTTAATTAAAACAAACTAATTAACCTGCATGTCATGAATTCGCAACCTTCAGACCTCTCAACATAATACATGCAATTAGGACACCTCTTCCATTTACTGTCTTCAGCCAACTTTATAACCTTCAAATCCACCTCCTTTTCTCTCTCACTGATCTCCAGTTTCTGATACTCCTCGCACGATCGATATATCCGAATGCCAAAGAACTTTACATTGTGCACAAAACCATCTATGACAATATAGACAATCAGCTTGCGTTATCACGTCTGAACTATCATTAATCATTAAAACGGAACAATCTTTAAGAGGACAGTAAAATCTCTCAGAAGGCGAAACCACTGCCTCACATAAGGTGTCGCCCCATTTATCAATCACCTTGGGTGGCAAGATTGACTTGCAATGTTGAAGCTCTAGTTTTTCTTCACACTCTACATTCGGACACTCAATGTCACTAACGTTTTCTTGCAACTTTGAAGCCACGTACAAGGCGATGCAATCAGAGCAGTAAGAATGATCGCAACTCCTTATTTGAAAACTCGAGGACATTAGTTTTTTGTCTACACAAATATCACATACGAATGTATCGGACACTGAAAATGAAGATTCGCCGTCGGTAATTTTTCCATCCATTCCAGCTCGACGACAAGTCCTGTAACCCGAATTTTAGCAAACATATTTATAGTACTAGGTTAAGGTTCATGCACTTAAATTTACAGTTTCAATAACGACTTTTATAACTCATAACAATCTTTCATTTATCAATGCATCAAAATACCAAAGGTTGCATTGATAATATCCGTGCATTGTTTTTATCCAAATACAGTTTCTTTTCTCCGCGTGTGTGAAAGCAAACCAAAAAACAATTTTACTGTATTCAGCATTAACTATTACTAAGAATTTAATAAAAAGTAATAAAAATAAAATAAATAAGGCGTGAAACAAAGAACGTAAATTTTACTAAGGTCATGACCCGAGCCGAGGCGTGAAAAAAAAAAAATTTACTATGGTCATCATCCAATTTGGTGATCCAACATCAATAGAAAATCAGAAAAACACATTCTATCGTGTAAAATATAAATGTCATATTTTACAATTTTACTATTTTTTAAGAATTTTTATTGATGGAATATATGTGACATGATGGTCCAGGAAAAATAGTCAGCATATGGCGCCCAACTTGGGATCCTCTGTTGTCCCAAGTTGCCGTGTTTGCTGCTGTATGTATATAAATTAATTAGTTTGTTTCATTCTCTTTTTTTTCCTTCCAATTTTTTCGGCTAAATTTACTTTCTTACACATCCCCCTTATCACAGCATTGCTGTGATGCTTCAACACATCAGAGGATCGAGCCTCACCACTCATTCTTATTCATACGTATAATACGAAAAAAGAAGAATTTATTTACACCATGTTCAACTCACGGAGTACTATATGCCAATAGCTCCATGAAAATCAATTTCTACGTCCAATCCAAAATATAATTTCGTTGAGCTTTTTGGATTTATCACATAATATAAATTCTTTTATAATACCAATATAGTATTTATTATATTTTTCTTCTTTTTAACCCTCATTTATTGTAGATTCATATACTTTACAACTATTATATTAATGAGAATCAAATGTATTTTCTAAATTTTTACCATTAAAATTAATTACATTAATCACTTTATTAATCTATGTGAAAATATCTAAATGAACTTACATTTTTGAACGGAAGTGGTACTCCCTCCGTTTTTTTTAACAGTCACTTTTCAAAATTTTTTTTTTTATATTTATCTGTCATTTTAGATTACCAATACACCATTTTTTTCCCCACTCTTATCCTTATCTTAATTAAAATAACTATAAAAAAATTGATTGTCAATATCCATAAAAATTGGAAATAAAAAAAGGGGGAAGGGGCTAGAAAGACAAAAAAATGATAAATTGGTCCAGAAGGACAAATTTCAAAATCAGAGATTAGTAAGGACAAATTGCTAATATTGTGACATAAATGCCCCTTTATAATTTTAATAGAATAAATAGGAATAAGTAAGAATAACCCATAAAACGTCAGAACATCCAATGAAAAATATAAGAATAAAATTAAAAACAAATAAGAATAAATTTCTAAAAAAAAGAATAACCCAATGAAAAAAAAAAGTATTTAAAAAAAAGTAGTAATGATCTTAAAACAAGTAATAATGTACCAGTAAAATATAGTAACGGCCAATAAACAAGTCGTAATATGATCCAGTAAAATGTCAGAACATCCTAAAAACAAGTAGTAATGACTAAAAACAAATAATGAATGTACGTAAAATGTAGTAGAACGGGCAATAAACAAATAAGAATAAATTTCATAAAATATATAAAGTACATAAAAAAATGTAATAACAAATCCTGCTTATTCTCTCTTTTGCAAAGAACCCTTCTTCTCCGGCAAAGAACCCTTCTTCTCCGACGCCCCAAATCATCTCCTTTCCTCTTCTTTGACAAGACATTTTTTTCCCTCCTTCCTCATCTTTTTTTTTTTTTTCTTTTCGCAGCAGCCTCCTCTCCATTGTTTTTTTTTTTTTTTACAAATCTTCCCTGATACCTTACGCGAAAAAAAAAAAAAAAATCTCGCCCGCGAATCTCTTGTGAGCAATTCTCTCTTCTCCGGCCTCCGATTTTGACCATAGAATCATCAAGCCAAGATCGAAATGAAGAGTCGTGAATCCATAGCTACAAATGCCTTCCATAATCGAGATGATTCGGTTGCAGATAATCCAAAAGAAATCACACTTTGAAGCCTTCACGAGATACGTGTGGCTATGTGATTTTTCCAAAAACGAAATTCACCATGTGAGAGATTCGGTTGATGAGGTGGAGAAGACAAAGTGAAATTGGGGTTGATTTTGGAGGAGGAGTCGCCGACGTGGAGGTTCAATTGAACCCTAGAAGCCATTGCCGGAGAGATTTGGGGTGGGGGTGCAGGGGATATGAACGAGGGAGGTTTACAGAGAAGCATAAAATCAGAGCATGGTTATGGATCAAAGAAAAAGGGTATATTGGGAAAAATACATATGTTTTGTCCTAATTAATATTTAGTTTACTTGGATCCTAATAATCAAATTATTTTGTCCTTATAGACAAAAACCTAATAAAAAAATTCAATTCCTAACATCGGGATCGTAAGAGGCGAAATCTTTTATCTTCTTTTTTTTTTAAAAGTCCTTATAGTCTTTGAGAGGTTAGCTTTTATTTTTGTGTTATTTGTTTATAAGGACATGTTTTGGGACTTAATTAGGCACTTAGGACATCCAAAAAAGATCATCGTTTATAAGGACGGATTTTTTCTATGTTTCCTAATTTACCCTCTGTTACAAGCCCAGTCTTATTCTTTTTTTCTTCTTCTTTCTTCAAATCCTTTTCCCCATATTTCTTCTTCGAAAAGCTCTGCTGGGAAACAAATTCGTTGGAGAATCACAGCCTGCCATTAATGGATCATCCCCTCCGCTCTTCACGGCGGCTCGCAGACCTCCTCCGGTTTTCTTCCCTTGCTCCGGCATGTGTAGATATGCTGGGTTTAATAAGATGCCCATGGCAGTGGCAAACAATTTCCTTGACCTCCCTGGCTTGTGGATTAAGGCAAAGGTTTTTGTGTAATTTGTTGTGGATGGATTTGGTTTTATTGCATTTTAGTGCAATTTTAACTTTGTACGGTTTTCTTAATTTCTGCCATGAATTGTGCACATGATTTGCTTCTTAAATGGAACCATCGAATTCTTACTGTACGTTTAATTGTGGGTGCTTTTTGATTTATAACTAAGCCTTCCTGATTACTATGACCATTGGTAATAAAAATGTAGATTTTCAGGCAGTGGACATGTGATGCCTAATGTATCAGATCCATCAAGAGTATTAAAACTGTAAAGTGGGATACAAATTCCAGAAGGTACAGCTTCTATAGCCCTTTTGTAGTTAGCAATTTGATGATTTTTAGGAGAAAGGTTTCTATTTGATGAGGCATATTTGATGATATGGATCTCTTATTCCTTTTGCAGTTAGAAGCATTTCATTATGCCTATCAGCTAAATTTAAGCTTTTGCCATGTATCTGTGAATATAATGAAAGGCTAACTGTGATTTTTCAGAAATAAGTAGCAGTTCCTTTTTTTCGGTACGTAAGAGACCATAAGGATAAGAGTTAAAAAAAACTTGCTCACCATAAGTTCTTGCCCCTCGCTGCTCCTGCCGACTCTTTGGCGATTAAGGATCTTGTTTTGGTACTGGCCGTTATTCGCCTCCTTTGATTGATGTTTCGACCTGTTTTGAGAATGGAACCCATCGTAGTTTTTTTAATCATGATTCTCGATACATTGATTGAGCCTCGCTGCCTTGCATTTCTTTCGCCGTTGATACTCGATTGTCCCCGCCGATGTTCTCGCTGATCGATCCGCTTTGTGATTTGTGTTTCGACATCGCTCCCGCTTTTGTTGTTGTTTTGAAAGGTGTTGATTTCTTTGGTTACTAAAGTTTTGAGGTGTGAACTCTTTGTGGCTAAATATGTTCTGTGTAGATGTCGCTGCTAATCGCCATATTCTGACTCCTTTTGATAATACTTTGACCAAAGTTGATGATGTTCCTATGTACTCTCCTGAAGCTCCTAGTGTAGGAATTTTGATGGGTGCTACAGGTTTGAATGAAGGCTCTGTAATGCAGAGTAAAGTGTTTAAGAAGGGAAAGTAAAGTGAAAATCATGATGCTGTTGTTGATGATTGTATTTTGGTTTTTTTGGCCCCATGATGTTTGGGCAATGCTTTAGTGGTTGTGCTTGTTGGTGGATATATGAGGTCATTTTTTGGCTTAATTTGATTTGGAAGAAAATTGGTGCAATGACATTAATTTGATGATGTGTTTGACTATGATTTGGAATAAAATTGATGCAGTGACATTGATGTCACTGCATATGTCACTGCTTATACAATTTACAAAGTTTTTGTTTTTGCAATTTGGGTGTTGATGTCACTTCATAAAATGTTGGTGTTATTGTATGTCAGTGCGTAAGGTGTCATTTCATATGAAAAGACTCCTTGTTTTGCACATATTGAGCTGCAACATGAACTGTCTGTGGTAAAAATACTTCCATTGATAAATTAGTTAGCTTAAAGCACTTTTTTATGTTCTAATATGGGTTCAGAACCTTGCCAAAGAATATCATAATGTAAAGACAAAAGTATATGATCTTTTAACTACCATAATATCGACAAATGGTGAATTGCTAGAGGCCTGAATGGATATAGATTTATCAAATGCCTAAATGGATTCAGATTTGTCAAAGGACATGTGTGTACATAATGTACATATTGATGTCACTGCATTTACAGTTAGAAAATTGATGTCACTTCATAAAATGTTTTTGTTTTTGCAATTTGGGTGTTGATGTCACTTCATAAAATATTGGTGTTATTGTGTGTCACTGCATAAGGTGTCATTTCATAAAATAAGATAACAGAATAAAGAGGACGAAAAAAAATATGAATTATAGTGAAAGAATTATATTGATCGGAGTTTTATATCAAAAGATATAGCCGTTTGAAGCCGAATTTATAAAGAAAAAAAATCGATTTTTTAAATTAATTCGGAAAAATGTCAAATGAGATATCAAAATAAAGAGGACGAAAAAATATGAATTAGGTTGAAATAATTATGTTGATCGGTGTTTTATATCAAAAAATATAACCGATGTCACTACATAAAATGTTGATGTCACTGCATAAAAGGCTGATGTCACTGCATAAAATGTTGATGTCACTGCATATCTGATTGCCGATGTCACTGCATAAATTGTTGATGTCACGCATATATGATTGCCAATGTCACTGCATAAAACTATTGATATCACTGCATATATGATTGCCGATGTCAATGCATAAAAATATGAATTAGGGTGAAAGATTTATGTTGATCGTAGTTTTATATCAAAAGATATAGCCATTTGAAGTCGATTTTATGAAGAAAAGAAGTCGATTTTATGAAATTAAGTCGGAAAAATATCAAATATCATCACGGTGTTGCTTCATCAAATGTCACTGCATCCCGATGGTCTCTACATCGCGGTGTCTCTGCATCGGGGGTGGCCACTTCATCGCGGTGTCTCGTGATCGGGGTGGTCATCAGATCGCGTGTCACTTCATCGCGATGTCTCTGCATATATGATTGCCGATGTCACTACATAAATTGTTGATGTCATTCATATATGATTGTTGATGTCACTGCATATTTGATTATCGATGTCACTACATAAATTGTTGATGTCATTCATATATGATTGCTGATGTCACTGCATAAAATATTGATGTCACTGCATATCTGATTGCCGATGTCACTGCATAAATTGTTGATGTCATGCATATATTATTGCCGATGTCACTGCATAAATTGTTGATATCACCGCATATATGATTGCCAATGTCACTGCATAAAAATGTGAATTAAGGTGAAAGATTTATGTTGATCGTAGTTTTATATCAAAAGATATAGCCATTTGAAGTCGATTTTATGAAGAAAAGAAATTGATTTTATGAAATTAAGTTGGAAAAATATCAAATGTCATCACGGTGTTGCTTCATCAAATGTCATCAGATCCCGGTGATTATCGTGATCGCGGTGTCTCTGCAGATCGGGGTGGCCACTTCATCACGGTGTCTGCAGATCGGGGGGTGGCTACATCATCGATGTGTCACTTCATCCCGATGTCTCTGCATATATGATTGCCGATGTCACTACATAAATTGTTGATGTCATTCATATATGATTGCGGATGTCACTGCATAAATGTTGATGTCACTGCATATCTGATTGCCGATGTCACTGCATAAATATTGATGTCACGCATATATGATTGTCGATGTCACTGCATATATGATTTTCGATGTCACTGCATATATGGTTAATTAATCGGGGTGGTGACTGCATCGCAATGGTTAATTAATCGGGGGTGGTGACTACATCGGGGGTGGTCAATGCATCGCGGTGGCCAATGCATCGTGGTTGTCGCTGCATCGCGGTGGTCAATGCATCACGGTGGTCAATGAAAAAAAAACATGAAAAAACCACAATTTGAACGTCCCAAAAAAAAACAAGAACAACGATTCTCCAGAAAAAAAACAAATAAAAAAAACAAACAAAAAACAACAACAACTATTAGTGAATATCATGTGAATATTAGGTAGTTATTGTGAATATCATGTATTAATGACTATATATTCTGTACTAATTATAGTATCATAGTCCTTGTACTATATATATACTTGTAATATCATTCTTTCAAAGTGTGAATAAGAATAAACCATAATTTCACAATTCTATTCTCTCAATATGGTATCAGAGCCTCAGTAAACTCTTGCATCGCCACTTCTCCTATTTTTTTTTTCAAACCCTAGGCCGCCTCTCTTCTATTCGATCCTCTCTCCTTCTTCCTGTTTGATTCTTCGTCCCTCTCCAAGCTCTTCTCCAATGGCCGACTCCTCCCCCATTACCTTCAACACTGCCACACAAACTCCGATCAAACTCGACTCTACGAATTATGGTATTTGGATCTTGCAAATGGAACCTCTTCTTGTTGGTTATGATTTAATTGGTTATGTTGATGGCACCAAAACTCCCTCACCAAAAACAGTGCAGGCCGACGGCATCATTAAGGTGAATCCCGACTACACAACGTTGAAACGTCAGGACAGTCTTCTACTTCATACCATCATTGCTGTGTGCACTCTGATGAGCTAAAATTTACCCCTTCAAAAATACAATTTATAAAGGACTCGCAACCGTGGGTAAACCAACTCTCTAACCAGCAGAGTACCGGGTCGATTGTTAGAATAACTACAGGAGTACGAGGTCGATCCCAAGAGAAATGTGGTTGTGAGTACCAAAGTGAACGTGTTTCTTAGTCTAGGCGATCAAAGTTGTTGGTTTGTTTATACTAAAGATAAAAAAAAATAAAATTAAACTACTTGGTTTTAAAAGACATAGCCGAACCATGATCAAAATAGTTAATTTCAACCCCACGGATAGACAAACTGGAAGTGTGCATTATAACAAATGAACTCTCACATTCAATCTCACGGGTGCGTGCTCTAGTTCGATGCTAAAATCAACAACTCTCCTTCAACATCCTATGTGAGGTTAACTAATTCTCCTTTAGAAAACCGATTAATCTAACATGATTAAGTCTTGTGAGACGCTCCGTTTTCACGAGAAAAACCTCGTTAAGGAAACAAGTCCGAAATTACTCGGTCGACGACGTTACTACCCCGATACTCACCAATGTACTACACCGAACATTTTAACGAGAATGTGTCAAAGCGAAGAAACCAAAGCTTTACCTAATCCATGGTCTCCGCCCGAAAGACTCCGTGAAACAACTTGTCATCGTTGGCTCAAGAACCACCCGGCACTTCATAGTTCAACCCCGGGTCTAACGCTAAATTACACTAATCTAAACTACCACATTCAAGTTATTACGTTGATAATAATACATCGATGAGCGCGGGCCTGAATTCACGACCTAAAACCGGTATGTTTTACCTCCCGATCTTAGAACTCTTTTCCCACACCACTCTCTTTGAACAACTCTCAAGAGTGATGTGTGTGATTTTTGACCTAGGTTGTCAATCTAGCCCAAAACCGTTATAACAAGTTCTAAGACGTGCAATATGTGAGATATAACAATAAAAAGCACTACACACTCCCTATTTCATTTTCCAAGGGTTGATTTCACCAAATTTTACATGATTCGACTATAATAAGTTTAGCTACTCATATATATATATGTAGATATATAGATATTACAAGTAATCGATGTCAAAATGTCATGGATTACACGGCGGGAAGTTTTACATAATAGCCTTTCACAATGCCGAATTCTATTAAAACCAAATTAAAACCTTAATCCAATCATTTGCCGATTCTCGATACTTATATATATATATATATGTATATATATATATATATATATGTATATATATATATCTATATAACAAAATGAAAGAAAACAAGAAAGAAAGAACGAAAAACGGAAACTATATTATAACGATAACTATTCGAAGAATTACAACTACAAATATATATATCTATAGATATATATAGGCCCCAAAACATGAAAAATAGAAGGGAGAAGATGAAGAGGGAAGGGAGAAGAAAGGGGCACCGAAAGCTGATGAAAATGGCCATATTTATAGGCAAATTTGGATAGGCCGGATCGATCCGGGAAATGGCCGGATCGATCCGGGAATAAAATATATTATCCCAAGATTATTCTCTGCAGACCCATGTGCAAAATCATCATTATGTCGATTTTCGATTCACGCCGGATCGATCCGGGAAAGGGCCGGATCGATCCGGGATCGTAAAAAACATCGATTTTGAGTGAAACTTGAAAAATTCATATATTGAGTTGTAGACCTCCGATTGACGTGATTCAAAATGCGTTGGAAAGATCTTTCAAAGATCTACAACTTTCATGAAGGACACTTCTTCAGAAAATGCCTTTTAATGAGCCATTTGTTCGTCGAAGATATAATTCGTTAGTAGTGCACCACTAACCATCGAGCCACTTGACCACTTAAGTTAGTGGCACACTCTTATATCCCTAAAAATACCTCTTTTAGGCCTCAAAACGTGTCATTACTCGGGATTTTGGTCAACCTATAATTCGCAATAAACCACCAAAATACCAAACGTAAATCCTGACACGACACTCCGGTTACTAAACCGGTACAAAAACTAATAAAAACTTATAAAAACACGATATTTTTTAAAATAGTCATGACTTATATATTTTTATGAAACTTAGGAATTAATGACTTTAATTGATATAAAAGTGCTCGAAATGATGTCAGAAAAGGGGTCAAAAGTTATAAAAATAACAGTGAATTTTTCCGTCATCACACTCCTCAGGTAGTCTCTTTCCTTCGTAAAGCTACTACATCTCGTGAAGCATGGGAAATTTTGAAAAATACTTATGCTAAGGCATCTAGGGGTCGTATTCGAACTGTTAAAGATACCCTAAAATCGATGACACGGGTCACCGTCTATCTCTGAATTTATGTATGCGGTTAAGAACAAGGCTGACGAATTATCTCTGCTTGATAAACCCATGGATGATGAGGACTTAATTGATTTAATTTTGGAAAATGTTGGTGATGAGTATCAAGATATTGCTCGAGCAGTGCAAGCACGTGACACTCTCATTTCTTTCGAAGAATTACATGAGAAACTGTTGAACTTTAAGGTATCTAAATTAAACACACTCCTCCACGCCGGCCAATTTCACCCCGGCATCTGCTCACCCCGCTGCCTACCGTCCTGCAACCTCTCGGCCTGGCCTACTCCCTACCCCGACCTCCTCTAATTGGCGTAATTCAGCCCCTCCACAGCCCTCTCCGCAAAACTGGCGCAACTACTCCCAGCCCCAACCCGCTCCGCCTTCCTTTCGCCCCAATGCTCAACCCGGCAACTACTCCCCAAACTACTCTCCCAAACGCCCCTACCTCGGTAAGTGTCAATACTGCTACACTCAAGGCCACTCAGCTAAGTTTTGTCCTAAAATTCAATAGCTCCAAGCTAGTGCTTCTCAAGGCAACCGTCCACCCTTCCCCACTCGGCACCAAGCCCATCTTCATGCTCGGCTGAACTCGCTTCCTCTCGCTACTCGGCCATGGCTTGATAGTGGCGCCACTCATCATGTTACAAATGATCTCCGAATCTCTCGCTCCACACTCCTTATCTAGGATCCGATGACATAATGGTTGGTGATGGTAAGGGACTTAATATCACGCATACTGGTTCTACCTCTCTTCCTTTATCTACCTCCAAATCTTTTCATTTACGTAATGTGCTTTGTGTTCCTGCTATGTCTAAAAATTTATTGTCCATCTCTCGGTTATGTCGCTCTCATAATTTATCCGTTGAATTTTTACCCATCGAATTTCTTGTGAAGGACTCAGGCGAATCAACCCCTTCTCCGTGGTCCGATTAGGAATGGTCTCTATGAGTGGCCCAATCAACCCTCGCTTGCCTTTGCATCCACCAAAGCACCGCCCAAAGATCGGCACCAACGTTTGGGCCATCCAAATTTTCTCAATTTTTAATAAAATTCTTAGTATGTTTAATTTAGAGACATTGTCTCATCTTTGTCATGACCGCTCGCTTGTTTGGAAAATAAGAGTCATAAACTCCCCTTTCATTTATCTACTTTATCCTCTTCCCGGCCCCTTGAATATTTGTTTACGGATTTGTGGACATCCCCTGTTTTATCCTCGATGGTTTTAAGTATTACTTAATTCGGTTGATCATTTTACACGCTATATTTGGTTTTACCCCTCACTCAGAACCGATGTTGCCCCCACATTTATTCGCTGCGTGATATTGTGGAAAAATTCTTTAATCACCAATTAAGGTGTTGTATTCGGATAATGGTGGAGAATTTATTGGACTTCGTGATTACCTCTCCACTAATGGCATCTCCTTTACTACTCCCCGCATACTCCCGAACATAATGGCCTCTCCGAAAGCGTCGGCATATGCATATTGTTGAAACCTGGTCTCGCCCCTCTCTCATGCTGCTCTCTCCCACCTCATTCGGCCATATGCCTTTGCTACCACTGTCTACCTCATTAATCGAATGATTACACCTGTTCTTAATCTGAAATCGCCATATGAACTCATCTTCCAAAAACCCCCAAACTATCAAAAGCTTCGTGTCTTTGGCTGCCTGTGTTATCCTTGGCTTCGTCCATACACTTCTCATAAACTTGAACCTCGACCCAAACCTTGTATATTCCTTGGTTACTCTCTCCACTCAAAGACGCCTATTTCTCGCTACGACCAAAGTACCTCCCGCCTTTATGTTTCCCGCCATGTTAAATTCGTTGAAACCGTGTTTCCTACGTGTCCCATCCTACTCCTACCGTTTCTCCTACCCCATACATATCGGATCGGCTTCCTACACCACCTCCCACACACTCTCTCTTCTCCTCCTCCTCCTTTGGCCGAAGACCCCCCCACCCCAAACTCGTCCCTCCTCCTCTCCCCGCCACCGCCCCAACTCATTCTATGTACCCGCTCTCGAGAATAATATCTATCGCCCAATTCAAAAACTCAATCTTCATACTCATATCCCGCCTCCCGGCCCATGAAACCGAACCCACCTCCATCACGCAGCTCTAAAAATTCCCCAATGGAGAACCGCGATGCGGGAGGAATATGATGCTTTGGTGCGTAATCACACATGAGATCTTGTGCCCTATGACCCCTCCTTAATATCATTGGCTCAAAATGGATTTTTCGGTTGAAACGACATCTCGATGGTTCTATTGATCGCCACAAGGCTCGCCTCCGTGGCTAAGGGCTTTACTCAACGCCCTGGCATCGATTATTCTCGAGACATTTGATCCGTTGTTAAACCCCACTATTCGAGTTGTTCTTACACCGGCTTTAACGCAGGGGTGGTCTCTCGCATATTGGATATTAATAATGCATTCTTGCGTGGTCACCTACTGCGAAGTCATTTACTTGGCCCACCGGCAAGTTTTGTTGATTCTACACGCCCTAATCATATTTGCAGGCTTCGCAAGGCGTTTTATGGTTTAAAACAGGCCCCCAGGGCCTGGTATGAGGAACTCAAACGCTTCTTATTGGCGTCCCATTTCAGAAATTCTCATGCTGATACGTCCTTGTTTATTTTTAATTCTGGGAATGTGTTGCTTTATGTTCTTGTCTATGTCGATGATCTAATTGTTACAGGAAATGATTCGGTTGCGTTGGAAAAATTTATTAAAACTCTGGGAGCCAAATTCGCCCTCAAGGATCTTGGCGAGCTTGCGTACTTTCTTGGCATTGAAATTATTCGCAATTCCACTGGCATTATTCTCTCTCAACAGCGCTACATGACTGAATTACTTACCAAGCTTAATACGACAAGATGCGGACTTCAGAAATACGCCTTTACCAGTGGACATTTCTGGTTTAAAGTCCACTGCCGGCACACCCCTGGATGATCCTTTTACTTATCGTATGGTGGTTGGCAGTCTTCAATATCTTACATTTACTCGCCCTGACATTGCCTTCGCCAACAACAAAGCTGTCACAATTTATGCATTCTCCCACCGATATTCATTGGGGTTATGTCAAGCGCCCGCCGTTATATTCTTTGGTACAACTAACTATGGTATTCAATTATATCGACATTCCCCTTACTCTTCATGCGTTTACCGATCTTGATTGGGGTGGTGATAAAGACAATTATCGTCTACGAGTGCTCATGTGATTTACCTTGGCGAAATGCTATCTCCTGGAGCTCGAAAAAGCAAACCACCATTGCTCGTTCATCCATCAAGCGAATATCGAGCGTTCTGTCGCCGCCCACACCGAAATCAACTGGCTTACCTTCCTTTTGAAAGACCTTGGTCTTACTCTGTCGGCTCAACCGGTGATTTATTGTGACAATCTTGGCACTACACAGTTTTGTTCCAATCCTGTTTTCCATTCCCGTATGAAACATGTGGCAATTGATTATCACTTCATTCGTGATCAAGTTCAACGTGGTTCTCTGCGCATTGCTCATGTCAACGCGTCTGATCAACTGGCTGATTGTCGCCGGATGCACATTCACTTAAATGGGGTCTACGGATCCTATTAAAAATAAGAATATTCTATACATTACTTATGGAAAAATATTTCGAATCGCGTGAAAAAAATTATTTGTTTTGTAAAAGATTTATTGATTCTCCTGAATAAAATTTTTGGATCCACCACCGTAAAATCCTGACAATACCAAATAGCCGTTTGCATAAATTAAAAGAAAGTTGTTGGGAAATCGGTAAATCAGACAACTGTAACATCTGACATTTTTTTTCAGGTCAAACATTTTCTGACATTTTTTTTTTCCAGATTCCCGTCCAATTTTGGACGATTTCGTCCAAATACAGTCAAACCCGTCCAACTTTTGATACATTACGTCCCAATCCAATCACTGACCAAATTTAGACGGAATCCGTCTAAATAGCCGTTTACAAATTTCTGGATCCGCCACTGTAAAATGCTGACAATACCAAATAGCCGTTTCCATAAATTAAAAAAAAAAAAAAAAAATTTGTTCACTACAAACATTTGTACAACGTGACTATTTTCAAAGGGGCTATAAAGTGAAGAAGAAGAAGAAGAAAAAGAATGTCATTTAAGAAGACATAAAGTCAAACAATGTCCATTGTCGATCACTCAGATCCACCATATATACATACATAAATAAATGGAAAAGAAAGGATAAAAATAAATAATTATGATTAGAAATTTACAGAGTTTGGGGGTGGCTGTAACCAACAATCACGGGCAATAGAACAGTGAATATAGACTCCTAATATCCCTCACCTCAACACACCAAAACCAAAACCAAAACCAAAACCAAAACCAATCAAAGAAGCTAGCTAGCTAGCTAGCACAAAGAAAGATGCATACACAATGAATGCCGTTTCTCCAACACAGTAATAGTAGGCAGCTCAGGAAAACTTCTGTAGACCCAGTTCTCCAGTAATTAGCCTTAATAGTACCTGAACCAGTTCCCTTATTCTTGTTTCCCTGTACAATAAAAATCTCCGTTTGTTTATTGGAAAAATCACAAGTACAACTGAACATGTGCTACTCAAATATAATTCCGTAGCATGTTGTTAAAGAAAGGTTGGACATGTTATACATGAATTAAGTGCTACTCTTGCTGCAAGTGGAATTGAGATCGTTTCATGTATGAGAAAAAGAAGCAAAATTTTCATACCTTGATACAACTAGTTCACAAAAGGATGGTAGAAGAACAAGCAAATGTGAACGTCTTCTTTCCCGTTCTTCTGAGATGCTGATTTCCTTTAGCAAATTATGTAAAGGAAGCACAGACGCTGTATCTGGATGAATTACAAGCCGTGCTAGCTCCTGGAGAACAAATAGTATCTCTTCCAGTCTTGCACGAGGCAATGGCCGTTCACCTGTTGTTGTCAGTTTAATATCAAAACTTAAGGACATAGACCATAGTTAAATTTTCAACATGCTACTATTAATAGATTTGTTTTACGCACCCAGGTCATTCTCATCCGTCAAAAACTGCTTTAATATCAATTCACATCTCGACATTAGCACCATTATTGATACTTTACTAACTTCAGATCTTGTAATATTCCAACCTGTTCCTCCCCATCTGTAAAATGGGAAAAATCTGCCGATCAAAATAAATATAAAAATTGTATACTAGATACCCCATAAAATTGCATAAATTCAGTCGTACCCGCTAAGAGAAAATAGCTTCTGCAAGCACGCCAATGAGAAGCGACTGCAGTATGAAGGCATAAGCTCGACAGTTTCAACAGGCAAAGAACAAGTTCGTGAAGCACAACGGTCAAGTGTAGTTACT
Source organism: Gentiana macrophylla (assembly GCA_026214975.1). Taxonomy (NCBI): domain Eukaryota; kingdom Viridiplantae; phylum Streptophyta; class Magnoliopsida; order Gentianales; family Gentianaceae; genus Gentiana; species Gentiana macrophylla. The sequence goes on from CM047814.1 coordinate 40,930,514, forward strand.
AGCCGTTGCAAAATCTGCAAACATCGATGCAAGATCAGATTGAAACTACAAGAATCTAAATACTGACGCATTTCATCCAAACCCTTTCAGTTTGGAAACATTAAGATTTACTAGTTATGTTGGCTAGTTCATTGCATAAGAGTCAGCATGCTAGGACACAGAATATCAAGCCACTTGTGATTCAAAGCAGACAGGTATTGGCCGAAATATGTTGTGTGAAACTTGTTCTGTCAAAGATAGCAAACAATAGACGTGGGAACATACACTTCAATCTAAACGTACATTAAATGTCTTTTGGTGAAGTGTGTGTGTGTGTTTTTTTTTTCTTACATACTTTCTGTTGCCTCAGAAGATAGTTACACTAGTCAGACACTATGTAAGATCAGAGTCACATTCAACACTTTTATCACACTCAATGATTTTATTAGTAACACAACACAGTATAACTGGAAGGAAGATTACATCAACGGGTGCATCGATTTTTGATTGAAGGACAATATCCCCCAATATGTCCAAGATATTTAGTTCCAGAGACTCATCAGCCTTAAGCATATCCTCAGATAGTGCATTAGATGGAAGCGCCCGACCACAATGGCTAGCTAGAAATGTCTCATAAATATCCGCAACTTCTTTCCAAAAACGCAATCTTGCGGGTTTGTTAGTCGTTTTGTCTGGAAGAGGGTTGCTAGTGATGTTGCTTATATCGCCCAACAGGATGCGATTAAACCCTTCAAGTGCCAATCTCCAGAGTGGCCCCTCAGGGTTATCCCTTCTTGTAGTCATACACCTAAAACATGAGCATAAAGAAAGACAAAGCTGTAAATCTCAAAGAAGTATATCTGAAATAATAATCTACCAGACTTGGTATAAATTATCAAAGAAGTATATCTGAAATAATAATAATCTCAAAGAAGTGCTGTTAAACGAACAGATCCGCTCGTGAACAAGCTCATGTTCGGCTTGTTAGTGTTCGTGATCGTTTGTTCGTTTAGCTTAACGAGCCGAGCTCAAACATGATTGTAGGCTCGTTTGCTTAACGAACAAACACGAGCTTGGTTCGCGAACGTTCGATTATGTTCGCGAACGTGCTTATATAAATACATCATTACAGTAACCCTGACTCAAAAGAGGATAATCCATTCATTCATCTAATAGAGATTATAGATTGAATTTATATAATATTTACATATTTTTATAGTTATTTTTGTTGTGTAATATATGTAATTTTAATGTATAACTTGTTATTTTTACATTTGCACTTTATGTTTTATATCTTAACGAACCGAACTCGAGCCGAATTCGAGCCAAACTCGAGGCCGAAAGACAAAAAATATGTTTATCGAGCCGAGCTCGAACAGGAGCTCGAACATTTCATCTTTTAAACGAGCCGAGCTCGAACATAATTTTTTATTCATTTAACAAACGAACGAGCTCGAACGAGCTTGTGAGCTAAACGAGCTCGAGTTCGAACCACCAATACTCGGCTCGGCTCGGCTCATTAACAGCTCTAGGTCTAATGAATGTCTTTCCCTAGTCACACAAAAAGTTCTATAAATCAATGAATGTTACATTTTTTTGAACAAACCCTACTGTAGTACCAATGTCCAGGGGGGAAAGTAGAGCTTCAAACATGGGATCTGGAAATAGCAGAATCACCTAACCTTCAATTGAATTTTAAACAAACATTTCCATATCAAGTCCAAGTTCAAAACTGTAGTATTTCCCCTAATGATTTAACTGTTAATGATGTACAATTTCAACCTAGGCCACCGATAGAATAAGAACAGTCAGATGAAGACCTGCAGGAGCCAAGACAAACAGATGCTACAACAACTAGTGAACCACGTGTCCCTTCCAGTACGCATAAAACTCAATAAGGAAAAGGACCGAAGGCACCTGATCAAAGCGCTGAATCCAACTCAAGTCCTTATTCACAAACGTTAGCAGGTAATATCAGTCCTGACTCTAATTCCAATGACCCCTTTATTGATGATAGACCAATTTCCATAAGAAACGTCTGGTGGCAATTGGAGACACTCAAATACCAGGAATGGATTATCTTGAAACATTTGCTCCAGTAGCAAAACTAAATACGGTACGAGTTCTCTTATCCTCGGCAGCCAAGTCAGACTGGCCTCTACACCAAATGGACATTAAGAATGCATTTCTGAATGGGAATCTAAAGGAAACAATCTACATGCATACACCACCTAGATTTCGGCATGAGACTGAGAGTAATTAGTAATAAAGTTTGTAAATTGTTAAAATCCATCTATGGATTAGAGGAGTTCCAAATATTCACACAGGCTAATGATGAAGCTGGATACACACAAGGACAATCTAATCACACCATGTTTTATAAGCATTCTAACACAAGGAAATCACCATTTTAATTGTCTATGTTGATGATATCTTGGCACATAATTCAAAGAGAACAACTTAGGGCAATTAAAATCATTTCTTGGTATGGAAGTGGCAAGGTCAGAAGAAGGTATTATAGTAACACAATGAAAGTACACACCAGATATACTCAAAGAGTATGGAGTTCTGGGTTGCAAACCATCAAAACACCTGTTGAGACTAATTTGAAAATTGGAGAGGCAAAAGATTATGAGGATGGGGATCAAGAACAATTCCAAAGACTCATGGGGAGATTGTGTTGGAAAACACATAATGATTAATTTATTATTTTGTATTATCTTAGTTTAATCTAAATTTTCTTTATGTTTAGAATTAGAGGCTGAAGTTTATTTCCCTCTAGTCACTCTTCTAACGGCTACAAGGATGTGTTTGTATTAGTGTTGTCTGTCAAATCAGGAGCTAACGGCTAGTTTCTCCAGCATTGCATGTTAAGCAACTCTTCTTGAGTTGAGAACATATGAATGCAAGGAATATACTTCATTTCTTGCTAAGATTTTACATGGTATCAGATCAAAAAGACTATTTCTAACCTTCTACTCCTGCTTAAATGGCAAGCTCTGCTACCAGTGGTGTCTCTATTGGACAACCAACTGGAAATCGATTTTCCAATATGGGAGATAATCCCTCTCTTCATATCACCACCATGAAGCTGAATGGTACCAACTATTCAGCATGGTTCCACTCTGTAAATTTCAAGGCCCCAGACTCCGAGAAACCAGATGATCTGTTTATCTGGGAAACTGAGAATGCTATGATAATGTCATGGCTGATAAACTGTATGGAACCAGACATTGGTCAAGCATACCCATTTTGCTCCAATGCAGAAGAAATTTGGGAAGTTGTTGCTGCAACTTACACGAACCTTGGGAATCATGCTCAAGCATTTGCTGTTAAAATGAACTCAGAAACATCACACAAGGCTCTGAAGATGTGAAAAAATATTTAAATCACTTAAAGGGTCTGTGGCAAGAGCTTGACCAGCTGAAAGCCATAAGTTGGGATTGCTCCTCTAATGGGAGCAAATATAAGACTTTCATTAACCAAGACAGAGTCTATGAGTTCCTAGGAGGCCTAAACTATACATATGATGCGGCTAGAGAGAGGATACTCTCTCGAAATCATCTGCCTAATATAATGGAAGCCTTTGCCTACATTAGAAGAGAAGAATGCAGAAGGGTTACCACGACTCATGCTGCTCCAACCTCAGTTGGAGATCACTCTGCCTTGACCGTCTCTACTTGTTTTAATCCAAAAAAAAACCAAGGGAGAAATGACAATAGGGGTAACATATTCTGTAATTAGTGCAAAAAGAAGGGTCAGACAGGGGACAAATGCTGGAATCTACAAGGGAAACCTTCAAATTTTTTAGGTAAGATTCTATCCTCACAATATTATTCTTTTTCTCAAGTTCTTTTAGGTTGTGTTTGTATTAGTGTTGTCTGTCAAATCAGGAGCTAACGGCTAGTTTCTCCTGCATTGTATATTAAGCAACTCTTCTTGAGTTGAGAACATACGAATGAAAGGAATATACTGCATTTCTTACTAAGTTTTTATAAATTGATCTATCTATCTCACACTAGGCTGGACATTACCTTTGGTGTAAGCCTAATCAGCCAGTTTATGCATAAACCTAAAAGAATACATTTGTTAGCGGCATTCAGAATCTTGAAATACTTAAAAAGGTAGTCCTTGAACTGGGTTATTCTTCAAGAAAGGGGGAGAATTAACCATTAAAGGATATGTAGATGCAGATTGAGCAGGATCTATAACTGACATGAGAGCAAAATCAAGATGGGGCCCTATGTGGAAATCTAATTTCATGGAAAAGCAAAAAACATGTTGCAAGTAGGGCAGAGGCAGAATATAGAGCCTTGGCACAGATCATATGTGAAACAATATGGCTGGAAAGAGTTCTACATGAGCTGAAGATTCTTCCTAGTGAACCTATCAGACTCCATTGTGACAGCAAAGCCGCAATTGACATAGTTAGCAATCCTACTCAACATGACTGAACAAAGCACATAAACATTGACAGACACTTCATAATAGAAAAACTTGACAAGAGAACTTTTAATCTTATGTACATTCCTACATCAACACAGATTGCTGACATGTTTACTAAGGGCTTAAGTAAACCACAATTCAACTAAAGGCAAGTTGTGCTTGTTTGATCTTTACAACCAAACCAGCTTGAGGGGGAGTGCTAGGAATCATACTTTATTTAAGTCACAGTTATGCATTTATTACTATTAAATTAATTTAAATATCTTAATGTCTCTATGGATTTTTGGTGTAATGGCTAGAAGACTTTTTACTTCCTGCCATACAAGTCTACCACTAGCCAACAACAAGTATTCAGTGTAACCTACTTATACACCTCCTTTGGAAATAAAATATTATGAAAGTAGTCTTTCTTTCTGCTCTCTGTTGAAATTTACACTATCACATACAAGATCTAAAATCTGTTTTACAATTAGCCTAGTCAGTCAGTTTATGCACAAACCTACTCAAAAACATCTCCAAGCTATTTAGAGGATTCTAAGGTATCTCAAGGCCACTGCTGACCAAGGGCTGATATTCAGAAAGTCCGAAAACAGGGATATCAAAGTGTTTAATGATGCTGTGTTGGGGAACCAATCGACTGATAGAAGGCCTACCACTGGGTGTTGCTTGTTTATAATTTATATGTGGGAATCTGATTACCTGGAGGAGCAAGAAGAAACAAGTTGTTTCAAATATTGATGAGATATAACTATATAAATACAAAATCTATATAGGGACTCTTCACATTTCATGGTATTTATTTTTATATTTTATTAAATGTTTTATAGACTCTTAAACTTCTAGTTTAATGTCTTGTTTAGGCTGTTGGATTGTATTTACTCCAGCCGTCCATCTTTGACCATGTAGCCGTTAGCTTTGGCGGCTGTCTTTCTGTTTAAACTTCCTAAGCCCATTGCTGCGAAGAATTACAAGAAATCATTCTTCTCTCTCATCTCTCATCAAGGTGACCCACCTCATTGATGATTTTGGATTGAGATGGGTAGCTTAAAGACACAGTGAAGAGTATAAAAGGTTAGTGGAGGTTATCCCTCGGTCCCTTTTAGCTAAAAAGCATTGTCCAGATCAGGTGACCAGGTCCCTATCTTCTTCCAAAGGCATCTCCTTTATAGTGTTGTTCAATTACAACAAGATTGGAGAGAATAAATGGCTTGGGCTAAAGGTGCTTTGACATGCCAAGATATGCTTTTGTGGTTTGGCTGGCTCGCAAGGGTAGACTTTAATACAACCGATAGGCTGGTGAATTGGGGCTTCATTCAAGACAACACCAGCACTTTTTGTTTGGACAGTGAGGAGTTCCATGGTCTAAATGAGAAGTGCTAGACTGATTTACTTCATCCATACTCCCGAACAAGTTTCAACAAGACGTGTTTTCTCATTGATTTTCGATGGTGATGTATGTTTTGTGGAAGGAAAGGAACATGAAGGTGTTCCAGCAGCGGTCGGCCTACTTCCATTATTGTCATCGAAGTTAATGGTTTAAATACTGGACGCTCTTCAATGTCTAAATGTGGAAAAGCATTCAAATGTAAATATAGCTGGGAAATAGCCTTCAGCTTTTTGTGGATTTTGACTAGATGACCACAAGGTATGTTTCGTAACTCTAGGCATGTTTTGGCAACTGTGTACGACTCTTTTTCTATATCAATGAAATTCTCTGATCCACACAAAACAGAAATACAGAAAGAAGAAAAACATGATTTCCCGATTAATAAACAACTCACCTAAATAACCACTCCAATCAGTAAACTTTGAGATTGACTTTATTTTCTTAAAAAATGAGATATTGAACACTTAAAGCTTCAAATTAAAAGGCACCCAAATCATCTAGAGTCATTGATCCACCAGTGGGTCCTGCATCAGTCAAGAAGTCACGGTGGGTCCTGCATCAATCATTAAGTCCCACTATGATCAATGTCTCAATATCCTTGAAGTGCCTTTTGAGTGAATTTAACATTTTCCCAAGAAATAAAACCCTCTTTTGTGTGATCAAGAGCCAGAATAACGTGCTAAATGAGCAAAGTGCCAGGTTGATTTGAAAGTCCATCTCACCTTCCTAGACCTCGAATGATATCTGGCAAAATTTTATGCTGTTCTGAGGAAGGGACCTGCATAAAAAGATCCACCAGCACAGGGACAAGCTTCTCCGCAAACAGAAAATAGGATGGTGAAGAATCAAGGCTGGGCGAAGCTTCTGCTCTGTTTTTCAGTTCTGAAGTGACACCATTGGGAACCTCTTTAATGTAGTTCAAGCCTGTAAAAATGTAGCCGAACAGTTATAAGAACTTGTACGGCTGAGGTGTCATAGAAAACTACCAGATTCATACCAGATATAATGTCCTCAGATAATTCATTATCCATTTCTTCAAATGAAAATTCAGATTTTGGGAGATGATGTGATAGTTTCCCAATGAGGAGGAACCACATGGATGGAAGCTGTGGCGATGGACATAATAGTGGTAAGATTTCCAGTGCAGTACGCTGAACTGGAGACACATTGCCCTACAAACAGTAAATCACCATATTATAATTGTGTAAGAGAACAGTGGCTTTGATACCATGTTGACACGTGAATTGTGAGATGAAAATAATAATTTCATTGATTGATTAGCCTTGGAGAAATACATAGGTTTACAAAAGGCTTATTTTCAAGAGTCTCTCTACACGAACTGTGTAAATAAGGTAATATTTCCTATGACTAATGATTCCTTCTAGAGACTTTTCATACTTACCACGATACAGAATAATCAGCAATAATAGACACAGTCAATAATCAGCAATAAAAGACATAATCAATCCTATATTATTACTTTATTTTTGAAGAAGAAGAAGAAGAAGAATCCTACATTATTACTAATAACCAAAATCATATAAACAAACAAGAGAATCAAGCATAATCTTCCCGAAACTTCGACAACCCATACTCTAGTATCACAACAAAATACCATTTCACACGAAAGGAAAACATTAAAAAAACGAAATATATATATGAACACACAATAAATTCTAAATTATTGTATAAATATAAATCCCATATCAATGAAAAATTCGCAGGCAAATGGCATTTTGGTCTAATGACACCTCCTGCAGATAAAACAAACCTCTAGCAGAAGGTAGAGGTTTCACGTATCCAGGAAACCTTTTGTCCACTTTCCTATTCCAAAAAGCAGAATCATATACGGCTAAGGAATTGTAAGTGTCTTGTAGTAAACATGACCTACATATTCAGCTTCAAAATTATTGTGTGTCATTTTTGATTCATTGATTGTGGTATCCACGATGGACAGCAGCTTCTCATACATGCCACAGTCAAACATTCCTTGTGCTTGTACATATATTTCTCCTGCCAGAATAGCATTCGGAAGGGCGTTTAGCTTATGTGTATGATGCTGTTCTTAAAATGACAGATATAACGATAGTAAAAGAAAATTACACTGGCCATTTAATATAGCTGGTTTCTTTGAAACACAGCATAGATGAAGGAAATTAATGTTTAATTTCCATCAACCAGAGATCAGAGAAGACTTATTACCTAAACCATGAATAATTTCCTGCTTCACCTTGCTTGATGCACTATCACTGCAGTTAGGTGACTTTTGAAGAACAAACTCATAGACATCGAGCACTGATTTCAAATACGTGATTGGCAAATTCCCCTAAAAAACAGTTTTGTGCAAACGTAACCACATCAGAGCAACATGCTAACGATTTCTATTCAGTACAAGCAGTAAGAGACTGGAGACATCAATTAACAAGCAAATTGCCCTCAGATTATGTATTTCCAGAATATAAAGAAAAGATGCTATGCTATCTAAAAATTCAAATAAGTACCTTTGGAGAATGAGAGATTACAGTGGACTGCAAGCAGTTTATGGCTGCAAGAGAAACTTCTTTGCTACCATTCAAAATGCTGTTTTTAACAAAGAGAAGCAAAGACTCCCAACCTGCAACCTTAATAAGTTTAATAAAGGAATTCACTACAATGGTAATGGGGGCTTGATGCAAGCACAGGAACACTGATCCCCTACCAGAATGAAAATTCTTCAATTTCTGGAGAAAAGGGAAATAGGAACGTAAAATCCGAGATATTCCGCCAAACACCAAGACGAGTGTTTCATCCCACTGTTTTTGCGCTGTGTTTCGACTGTGGTTCAATGCAGGAGTATGCCAAAAATTGCACAATTAGTTCTTAAGAAATCAGGGATTGGAATAACGAAAGCCAAAGAATATCTACCTATGATGTATTAGCATATGAACAGCTTTCCCACCATGTGTTCCAAGTTCTTTTCCATGCCATTCATCCCTGGATGAAGTTGAAGCCTAGACAAAAGTTTCAAACTAATGCTTCCAGATCTTCCGTTACTATGTACTGAACCGACGTTTAAAGCAAGTTCACAAAGAGTGAAGAAATCAACACTTCAATACTTCCAACTTACCATGTGCGAAGCACGATCTAATGTCGGGAAAACATATTTCCAGAGACAGTCCTCCCACATGCTTTGCGAAAGCTTCTGCCCATGACTTCCAAGAATTTGAAATAGAGACCGAACAGCTGAATTCCTAACCTGAGGATGGAATTTTTAAAATGGCTAGAGTTATTAGAGTGATAGATAAATGAAACACCAAAGTCAATGCTCAAGCTCAACAAAACAAGTGCTTAAAGGACCATTTCAAAAGCATAAAGGCACATATCATTCATTTAACAGTCGGATAAATTATGTTTACCATGGTAAAATTTGAAGTAGTGAAAAAAGCAGATCACATACAACCAAGGTTTCTAACAGGAGGACATATGATATAATCTGAAGACTGAACACACGATCTTCACTACCTAATATACTTTCATCCAAATATACGGGTCTGTTTGGACATGAATCATTTTGACTAAAAACGAATCAGGGGAATAAAATATAATAAAGTAAAGTGAGATAATGATTAGAAAGTTGAGATTTTATTTTTGGAATTTGTGTAGATGAAGAAATGATTGGTGAGAGAAAGTAGTATTATGAATAAAATAATCGTAAAAAATGTAATGTAGTGAATAAAGTGAAGCGGTGAGAGATGGTTTAATATTTTTTTAACATGTAGATTAAGGTGGTGAGAGAAATTGTAAAATGTGAATAGAATGAATAAAATAATGAATTAAAGAAGTAGTGGAGAATAAAGTGGTGGGATGATTTAAAACGAATTAAAAATGATTCGTGTCAAACATGACCTACATGTCGAGGTTAAGACTCATAGATTATGCTAGCCTGTGAACAGCCTTTGAAAGACTAAATTGTCCTTTAAACTTGTTGAATTACCTTGGAACTTAAAAGAACAATTAGTGTTGTGTTTTCATGGAGTACAAACAGACGAGGAAAAACATGATAAGGAAACATTAATTCATTTTTGATATACAAAAACAACAAAATGTCTAAAAGCATAAGAACTACACTAAGATGACAGTCATTTGGGAATTAAGGGATTATAGCTCTAGGGAAAAAAGGAAGACTTCCATTTAAAAATTGATGTTATAGTTCCAAGCCCAAAACAAAAGCAAAGGTTTGAGTGAAGGGTGGAATTAGCCTGCTGGTAAAACAATAATGAGTTGCAGAGTTTCATTTCCTCTACTACATATATCTTCTTAACGAGACATGGACCTGATTTAGTGGTTTTGTCTCCTATTTTATACAAAAATTATTTTTCTTACTAATGCATTGAAAATTCAGGAGTCGTCCAGGTAGGAGGTTATGTGGTGCGACAGCAAGTGTGTTCTTTTACTTTTATTCTTAGTAGGTGCGTAAGAGAAAGTTGCAGACTCTGGATACATTATTGCACTGGTTTATATGATCATATCCATCTCTTGTCCTTTGTGTTCAGATGAGAAAAGGATCCCACGGTCATTCATTTGTTTGCACTTTTAGAAAAAGATTTAAATTTTGTTGAGAAATTATTTGGGTCAAAGGGGAAGGGTATGTGAGGTGGGAGTAAGTTATGTCTAGTGGAGGGAATTCAGCTCCAAAAATTAGTTTCAGAGGCAGGTTCTCTTGTTGGGGTTGTTTGTGGCTGTGTACCGGGTGTGGCAGGAAAGGAATAGAACAATTTCAGAATCCAAGTAGGCTGCCTATGTTGTGCAGCTGGAGCTGAAGTAGATTTTGAAGTAATGTAAGCACACTCGGAGAAAGGTGGTTAAGTCCCGGCTGTTGCTGTGCAGTGTGGGTTTCATTCATATGGGGATTACCAGTAGATAGGGTTGTTTATTCTTGTTAAGAAGAAGAAACCTTTTTAATTAAGGCTTCGATAATTTTATTTATCACCGGAAAGAGGTATCTATACATCTAGATTTAGGAGCCTTGTCTAGTTAGGACTCTAGACACGCTGACTAGATAAACGTGTGAGATCCTAACAGAATCATAAAACAGAAAAACAAATGCCTTATATCACGGCTACATTAAATAATAATAAAGATAATAAAATCCTAACAAATCCTGGAAGTTAATGAGAAGATCTTTTCTCAACACTCCCCCTCAAGTTGGGGAAAAGATATCAGGCCCAACTTGCTCACAAAGTAATCAAACTGTCTTCTTGCCAAGGCTTTAGTTAGACCATCTGCAATTTGCTGAGTAGATGGAAAAAAGGGCACACAAAACAGTCCATTCTCTAATTTTTCCCTTAATAAGGTGCCTATCTATCTCCACATGCTTGGTCCTGTCATGTTGCACAAGGTCATTAGCAATGTCAATGGCTGACTTGTTGTCACAATATAATCTCATAGGACCAGATATCTCTGCTCCAATGTCCTCCATTACCAGTTTGATCCACAGGCCTTCACACATCCCTAATGCCATGGCCCTGAACTCTGCTTCAGCAGTACTCCTTGCTACAACAGTTTGTTTTTTGCTTCTCCAAGTGACTAGATTCCCCATACATTGGTGCAATAACCTGTCATGAATCTCCTTTCCATGGTGCAAGTTCCCCAATCTGCATCAGTGTACACAGCAACATTTCTACTGTCACGCTTCTTGAAGTATAGCCCCTTTCCTGGTGTAGTTTTGAGATACCTCAACAGTCCTCTAGCTGCCTCCATGTGAGCCTCATTAGGTGAGTGCATAAATTGGCTCAAGGTACTAACTGCATAGGATACAGTTGGCCTTGTATGTGCCAGGTATATCAACTTGCCAACCAGTCTTTGATAGCTTCCCATATCCACAAGGTCACCTTTGGCACTTCCCAACTTCAGATTGCACTCCATTGGTGTGATTGCTGGCCTAGCACCTTCCAGCCCTGTTTCTTTGAGTAGGTCTAGGGTGTAGTTCCTTTGGGTAAATACTAACCCCTTAGAGGACCTGGCTGCCTCCATTCTCAGGAAGTGTCTCAGGTGTCCCAGATCCTTGATCTCAAATTCTGTTGCAAGTTGTTTCTTCACACCTGCTATTTCTTCCTCATCATTTCCAGTTAGGATGATATCATCCACATATACAATCAGGGCAGTCAACTTGCCCTTTCCCAGACCTCTTTATGAACAAAGTATGGTATGATCTTCCTTGTACAAACCCTATCTTCTTCATGAACTTCATAAACTTGTCAAACCATGCTCTTGGGCTTTGTTTGAGTCCATATAAGGACTTGGTGAGTTTGCACACTTTGCTGCCAAATTCTGCACTAAATCCTGGGGAAGGATCCATATACACTTCTTCCTTCAATTCTCCATGAAGGAAAGCATTCCTTACATCCAGTTGCATGAGTAGCCAGTCTAGGTTCACTGCCACAGATAATAAAATCCTGATTGTGTTGAGCTTAGCCACAGGTGAGAAAGTCTTTGAGCAGTCAATCCCATGAGTTTGGGAGTAGCCCTTGGCCACCAACCTGGCCATGTGTCTTTCAATGCTGCCATCAGTGTTGTATTTTACCACAAACACCCACTTGCACCCCATTGTTTTTCTACCTTCTGGCAATGATACAATTTCCCAGTTTCCCAGGTCCCATTCTTTTTCAGTGCCCTCATTTCTTCAAGAACTGCTTCCCTCCACTCAGGTACCATAAGAGCTTCATTGACATCTTTAGGTATGGTGGTGGATTACAAGCTGGTAGTGAAGGCTTTGAAGGATGGTGACAGACTGGCATAGGATAAGTATTTGGACTTAGGGTGTTTGTACAAGTTCTGGTTGGTTTTCTGATGGCTATGGGTACATCAAGGAGCAATTTTTCTGCTTTTGTTCTGGGAGAGTCAGGTTTTGTTATAGAACTTTGTGAGGTTGATTATGTTTCACTGTCTGATGCAACATCTGTGTGTTCTGATTCTTCCTCAGGATGTTTGTCTGTATCAATGACAGGATCAGGAATTGATAGCTATGTAGACTCATTGTTGGACTTATCTGCCTTTGTAAGATACTTCCTCACAGAAGTTTTGCCATAGAATGGTCTTTCCTTGAGAGGTTCTGCGGGATCAGTGTTTCTGATCTTATTTGATGACAATTTTCCCCACAATTGTCCAATTGTTCACCAGAATCAGACTCTAGTTTATGCCCTGCACTCTTAATTTCTAGAAAATCATAGGATTTTTTGTCATCTGACACAGACAGACTCCTATCAGATACACTTGTAACCCTAGGCTCCCCGTGAAATTGAACCTTGTCAAAAAACATTTTATTTTCAACAAAAGTGACATCCATGGTAACTATACACTTTCCAGTGGCTATGTCAAAACATTTGTAACCCTTTTGTGTGGGTGAGTATCCCAAAAACAACACTTTTTTTTGACCTAGGTTCTAATTTCCCTTGGTTATAAGTGTGGACATACACTGTGCATCCAAAAATCTTTAAAGGTAGTTTGCCTACTAGCCTGGTTTTTGGAAAAACGTTTTGAAACAGATAGATAGGTGTTTGAAAACTCAAAACCCTATATGGAAGTCTGTTGATAAGGTATGTGGCAGTCAGGACACTCTCTCCCCAGAATGTTTTTGGGCATTTTGAGGTAAACAAGAGTGTTCTGGCCACCTCCAGTAAGTGTCTATTTTTCCTTTCTGCAACTCCATTTTGTTGTGGAGTTTTGACACATGAACTTTGGTGTATTATACCTTTTTGAATCAAATATCCATCTAAGTACAAGTTGAAATACTCTGTTCCATTATCACTCCTTAGAATCTGGATTTGTGTATGGAACTGAGTTTTTACCATTTCATAAAATTGTTTGAAAATCATTTCTACTTCTGATTTTTCTTTCATTAAATATACCCAAGTTAAACGTGTGTGGTTATCTATAAGTGTGATGAACCACCTTTAAAGGTGCTTACCCTAGATGGACCCCACACATCACTATGAATCATAGTGAATGGTTTTGAGGGCACATAGGGTTGAGCAAGGTATGGTTGTCTGGTCTGTTTTGCAAGGAAACAAAATTCACACTGGAAATTCAAATCTTTATTGCTAACAAAATGTTCATGAAACAATTTTTTCATGTAATCAAAACTAAGATGTCCTAATCTCTTATGCATGACTAGGATCTTATTCTGGTTTGATTGGACAATTGTGTGGTAGCTTCCTCTCATAAGGCTCTCCTTCCGTGGTCCAGATTCCAGCACATAACGTCCACCGGCGAGCTTACATCTGCCAATCATCTTCCCCAATACCTTGTCCTGAAATAGACAACCATCCTTATAAAACACAATCTCACAGTTTTGATCAGCAGTTAATTTGCCTACCGACAATAAATTACATGCCAGTTTAGGGACATGAAGTACATTTTTTAGGGTTATGTTTTTAAATACATAGATGGATCCCTTTCCAGCAATAGTGGAAAAAGAGCCATTTGCCAGTCTGATTTTCTGGTTTCCTGGACAAGGGTTGTAGTTTAAAAAAAGTTCAAAGGATCCAGTCATGTGGTCAGTTGCCCCAGAGTCAACTATCCACTCAGTTTTATGACCGACTCCTAACAAAGAAAGGGAGAAATGGTTACTTGACTCAGCAAGGGAGCAATTTGTTTTGGTTGTCATGGAGAGTTGTGAATTAAGAAGCTTACTCAATTGCTCTAGTTGGTCCTGAGTGAATGGTAAGAGTCCTGCAGATTGTGGTCCAGAATCAGAAGACACCTGGTTAGCCTTTCCTTGCTTAGAGTTGGCACCTTTGCTTCTCCAGGTTGGCTTTCCATGTATGCCCAAACATATGTCCTTAGTGTGTCCAGTCTTCATGCAATGTTCACACTTAAGTTTCTGCTTTTCCATCCTCTTTGTTGAATTTGATCTGCTTGCCACCATTGCAGATCCTTCCATCTCGATTTGCCACGACTGTCATCACTTTCCTTCTTGATTCTTCTCTCCACAACCTCGAGAAGGTTTCTAAGAGATGGTAGAGGGTTCCTCCCAAGGATTCTCCCCCTGACTTCATCCAGATCAGAATTCAGACCTGTCAAGAATGAGTATACCCTTTCATTTTCTCATTCTAGATTTAGGAGCCTGCCAAGAATGAGTATACCCTTTTATTTGGTAGGAAAGAGGTATTTATTAATATGAGGTATTTATCAATCTAGTTTTCTGGCAGGAAGTAGAATTGGGCCAGAATTTTTATTTATCACTGGAAAGAGGTATTTATACATCTAGATTTAGGAGCCTTGTCTAGTTAGGACTCTAGACACGCTGACTAGATAAATGTGTGAGATCCTAACAGAATCATAGAACAGAAAAACAAATGCCTTATATCACGGCTACATTAAACAACAATAAAGATAATAAAATCCTAACAAATCCTGGAAGTTAATGAGAAGATCTTTTCTCAACAATTCTTTCTTTGTATACTTTGTAAATCAATGATTTGAAACCCTTTATTCCAAGTTATACAGAAGCCCTTCGAAAACTAGTTAAACGGGCATTTGGGTGAGTTATGAGTAACATGAATTCTAACTTACAGGAGCATAAAATTCAGGATGCACAATTTCTTCTCATTCGTGTTTACATTTCTATGTACTTACCTCTTCCTCCCCTCCTCTCTCCCAACCCCCAAACCGAAAGGGCAAAAAAGAAGAAACACACACACAAAACAAACAAATATATATATATATATATATATATATATATATATAGAGAGAGAGAGAGAGAGAGAGAGAGAGAGAGAGTGTGTGCACGTCCATGCATAAAAATGCACCATAGCAAAAACAATTGTTTACCAGTGATATACGAAAAAGAGAATGTAGTGTGTGCTTAATTGTGGTGAATTTTACGCAATGAAAATGCAAAAAACAGAATGATTTCAACAACCATACCTCTGGTCTCTCATCAGCTCCCAGATTTTGTAGTAACGAGAATACAGAAAAAAGCAAATCACTGTGACTAACTACACTCATTGGGACTTGCGCTACAACTGTACTAGACGAATTATGCTCATCAAGCATATTTCCGTTTCTTTGAGCTGCAAAACACATTTTACACAATATAATTGCAAAAGACACAAATACAAGCCCGTCTGCGTTGAACTGATACTAAACTAACCTATTTCTTTATCTCCTTCAATTTCGCGTGAAGGACCCTTGACGATAAAATCGGTAGAAGTCCACAAAAGGCCGATTGCTGTCAAGCTAATATTCAACTCTACCTTTTGAGCACTGTAAGCTCCAGCTACATCAATGCAACTGCAAACACCAGCATATTCAGTATGTTAAGATATGTGAAAGTTCGATCCTTTGCAAACATGCAACCCAAGGCTGACCCCTCCTTTTATGTATCTGGAAAAAACTTTCATGGATAGATCAAATAAAATTGGATCAACTTGTGCACACCATCTTAAGATATGTGATGATGAGGATGATGAGGATGCTTCATGAACTGCCCTTCAAAGTCCCTCATAGCAAGAAGTGGTAAGGAAACACTTCTGGAAAATGCAGTGCATTAAATGGGAAATGATACAACTATCTGTTTCCCCCACAAAGCATCCAACTCTTAGACTGTGGGCCAAATTTAGCACATGTTGGATATGTTCAGAGTAATTTGTGTTAGATTTAGAATTGACTGATATGTTTAAACTCCTTTTTATACCGATGTCTGTTTAAGTTTTTTGGTGCATAAATAACCTAACGGCTAAGTTGTTAGCTGAAAGGTTTTTTTTTACTGTTTTGGTGGGTGGCAACGTTTAATTGCCTTATTATCCATTGCTTTCTTGTATTTAAACCCCTGTAACATAACACGTCAGTTTATGTAAGAAATCAGATTTCTTCTTCTCAATCTTCTTTCACATGGTATCAGAGCTTCATGCATATTTCTGAAATTCTTCTTTTACAAAATTCTTTCGAGAAAAAAATGAAACCATGTATGGATCATCTGCGACCAGTTCGATCTCTGAGAACCCAACTACTGAGACTCCTGTTATAGCAGGAGAGTTTCAAAATATAAAAGCTGTTTATCATCAAAATGGAAAGAATGTTTGAAATGGTCCCAAATGGTCCGAACGTTCCTGAAAGGAAAAGGCAAACTAAGCCATCTGGATGGGTCTCTTCCAGATGAAGAGGATGAAGAGGATTCCATGAAGGGAAAGGCAAACGAATGATCCGAAATTTGTTGCATGGGATGAAGAGGATTCCATGGCTATGTCTTGGCTTTGGAACTCTATGGTCTTGAGATAAGTGACACATGTATGTTCCTCGGAACGGCTGAGAAAATATGGAATTATGTCAAACAAACTCATTCTAACTTCTAAGGTAAATGATTCCGGACAAATTTATGAGATTAAGGCCAAGATACCATCAGCCAAACAGAAAACTCGAACCATTACTGAGTAGTCAAGTTCTATTAAAGGGCAGTGGCCGGAAATGGATCACTCAATGTAACCAAATGAGCCGGTTTAGCATCTTTCCAAGTAGAATATGTAAGAGCTTCATGAATGTTTTTAGAATGACCCCCTTATCTAAGCATTTAGTAAACATGCAGAATTTAGGAGATAATTTTTCATAAGAAAGATGACTGTAAATAGGGTGATCAGTACAGCTTCTTTTACCTTTCCTAAGAGCAATAGGAAGATCATCCCCAAGAGAATAACAAGGATTCTGAGTCATACCTGGATCCTTAGGAGTAGAGCAAGAATTCTCAGTCACAGGAGGTGATATACCTGGATTGCTCTCTTGTTGGTTCAGATTACCATCAGATGTTGGGAAGTAGAAGACTTGAACTTCTTTCTGTGGTAGACTTTGAGGAGGTACATGAAAATGATAGGATCTGTGTTTATGTGTTTTTGGCTGGACTTAATCCCAAGCTGGATCAGTTTGTTTCTTAGGCTGAGTATCTTCAAAAAACTTGACATCCATGGAGTTGAAAAATTTCTTAGTGCTAGGTGAGTAGCACTTGTAACCTTTTGGTTATTAGAGTAACCCACAAAGATGCATTTTTGTGCCCTATGATCAAGTTTACTCTGTTATGAGCATGAACATAGACAAACAGTGCAACCAAAAGTTTTGAGAGGTACATTACAAGTGAGGTGAGTGCAGGGTGTGTGTGATCATGAGTGGTATAAAGGAGTTTTAAATTGTAACACCCTACTAGGCAATCTATTGATCAGGATAGCAAGCGATTAATATGGCATCACTTGAACACAAGTATTTAGGCACATGCATAAAAACATAATTGCCCTAGCCATTTCAAGTAAATGCCTATTTTTCCTTTCAAACAATGCCATTTTGTTGAGGGTGTCAACACAACTACTAATGTGAACAATGCCTTTTCGTAATGTAATTTTCCCAGATTAGTCTCAAAGTATTCCTTAGCATTATCACTTTTTAGGACCTTGATTTTAGTTGAGAATTGAGTTAGAATCATGGTATAAAAATTCTTGAAAACAGTGCCAACTTCTGATTTTTCCTTCATGAGGAATGTCCAAGTGAGTCTAGTGTGGTCATCAATAAAGGTGATGAACCACCTATGACCAGGGGTAAAACATATTTGACCCTAGAAGGTCCCCAAACATCACGGATGTGAATAAGTGAGAAAGGATTAGATGGTATGTAAGGCATGTATAAACACACCTAGTTAACTTAGCAAGTTGACAAGTTTCACATTTGAGTTGGAAAGATTCAAATGATTAAATTTCTCTCGAAAAGAGTTTTAAGATAAGGAAAGCTTGGGTGGCCCAATGATCCGGTGCCACAACATTACATCATTTTGTTTATGACAAGAATTAAAAGCAAAATTAAGTGTGATTCTTCATAATATATATACAGTAAACACACTCATCAGCCTTTGCCAGTCTTTTTTGAGAGGTTTGCTCCTGAAAAACACACTTATTAGGAGAGAAAATAACATTCCATTTTAGATCATTAGTCACTTTATTGACTGAAATCAAATTGCAGTCAAGATTTGGAACATACAATACATCTCTTAATACAAAAGTATCGAGAGATGTATGCAAAGGCCAATTCCTTGTTCCATCGGCAATTTTGATCTTATGGTCATTTTTGCAAGGTCTAATAGAAGAGGCTTTTGTTTCAAGTCATATGAGAAGATGCTCTGAATCAATGATCCAGGAACTTTTATCAACAGATGAAACAAATTTTGCATAGAATTTATTACTGAGATGTTGTATGAGTAGCAACCTCAGGCTTGGAGGAGCTATCCAATTTAGCTAAGATAGCTTTGAAGACATCCGATTGTTCATCGAGAGATATGAGGACCACCTTTTGTCTTCACTCACCACCTTGCCATAATCTTCTCTGTTATTTGCCTTCTTAGCCTTTCTTTGTTTTTTCGGAGTTTCCATGGAGCTTCAAAGATGACTCCTGTTGTGATTTGATCTCTTGCGGTGATCACACCAAAGTTTATCCTTTTTCTTGTTGTTAGAGTCCCAAGAGTTGTGTTTCTTTGAACTATCACCTTGGTCACCATTTTTGCCATATGAGATGAGGGCAGATCTTTCAACTGGATTCTCAGAAGGTGAGTCCTTAAGCATCAATTTTCTCCTACTTTCCTCGTGTTTAACTTCAGCAAAAATGGCTTTTAGAGAGGGTAAGGGTTTTGTAGAGAGGACCCTTCCTCTGACATCATCAAGAGTAGCATTTAATCCAATAAGAAACTTGAATATCCTCTTACATTCGACAACCTTCTTGAAGAGAGAAGCAAAGCATCATCGGTGCTTTGCCATTCGAGTTCCTCAAACATATCAAGTCGATTCCATGCCCTGGCGGTTTGTTGTAATCTTGGAGTTCTGAGATAGTTCACCTTGCTTGCAGCTTTGGATCTGGGCTTCGATCTCATAGATTTCGGATGTGTTATCCTTTTTTGAGTAAAGATCCCTTGCATCATCCCATATCTCCTTAGCTGTTTCATACATCATGAAGTTTCGCTAATTTCTTTTGTCATGGACTGATTAGGATAGTCATGACTGATTGTTCTCTGTGTCCCAATCCTCCCATTTGGGGTCGGGCCTCACCGGAGCAACCTTAGTGCAGTTAGGTAGCCCATTTTCCTTTGGCCGGAAATGAGCATTTTGATACCTACGGACCACTCAAGTAGTTGTTTCCATCTAATCTATGATTGATGAAGAGATTTGATGAATGTTCAGGGGGCACAACAGATTTAGTTGGCTCACCTGAATCATCATCGGATATAGTTGACATTTTTTTTTTATAAAAAAAATGTTTGCAGCGAAATTTTTTTTAAGGAAGAGAAGTCTCTGATACCATGAAGAGAAACAAAGAAGAAGAAAAGTAATCTCTTGAGTATTATTAATTATCAGAGGAGTTTAAATAAGGATTACAACCAAAGGAAGGTGGAAAGACAATGACAGGCTGTTTAGGGAACAACAGCCGAGGAGTTTATTTGGGAGAACTAAAAAACAGCTAGCAAATATTAATTGGTTTATAGAGAATACCAATTAATATAAAACAACATAATATATCAGCCACGTAACATAGGAAATATGTAACAAAGTAATATTGCAACAGGTGGAAATGTTAGGAAAGGATGATTTTCCATCCTTAAATGAAACAATCTCTAACATAAGAGCAGAAGAAGGGCAAGGAGGAGTCATACTTGATGCACACACTGAAGATGGATCTGCATTACTGACAAAATGAAGTAACTTCAGATCCAACGAAACAAAGAACGATCACGGGAGAGTATTTAATCAAGACAAATACATCTACCCAGAAAAAAGGATCAGAAAGGAATCTCTGTTCTGAACCTATAGTAAGAACAGACATTCGAGATGCAATAGGAAACATTTTACCCACCCACCCACCCCCCCGAGTTGTTTTTTTTAAATGGTTTACCTCCATACAGTTTTATGTAAGCCCCAATAAAAAAAACTATAATTTATGTGTTGGTGTTTGCATCAAACCCTAGGGAGGCAAACCATAAAATAAAAACCATAGGGGGTTAAAGGCTTCATATGCCAAACTAAAAGGGGACAAGGCGTCATTTCCTCCGCATAAAAACGATCACCCTCATTGTATGACGGTACAAAAGCATAACATGCCAAAGGTTCCAAATACTTACACGAGAAGGCAGTCGGCAGGTATCGTCGATAGCCCATCATTCATGATCACACGAAGGCTCTACCACCAAAAAATTTAGGTCAGTTGAGATAATGAAGCAAGAGAGCCAATTTAATAAACAAGCAGCCTGACATTTATTATTACAGCATACAGACATCATCTATATTGAAAACAAAGGAGCATTAAAACAGAGATTGAGAAATTAACTTCACCAGAAAAGTTCCAAAAAAAAAAAAAAAAAAAAAAAAAATATATATATATATATATATATATATATATATATATATATATATATATATATATATATATATATAGGGGTTCTATTTGGACCCCCTTATTTACTACTTGCACCCATTTACTACTTGTACCACAAAAAATTACTTCGGGCACCACATGATTTTTTATATAGGGAAAGTCAATCTGCGTGGTGTTCCTTGTGGAACACCAACGTCGATCACAGATGGCGTTGGTGTTCCACAAGGAACATCGATGTAATGACGCTCCTATATAAAAAAGTGTTAAATCTTAGAACGTCGGTCCATGACTTTTCATCGGTGGTGTTCTAGTGACATACCAACGCGGTGACACCGGCGTTGGTATGCCACTAGGAACACCAGTGTGAGTGACGTTTTTTTCACCCGAAAAAATATTCATTAATGTGGTGCAAGTAGTAAAAAGGGGGGTCCAAATAGAACCCACTATATATATATATATATATATATATATATATATATATATATATATATATATATATATATATAATGATAATAGTATATAAAAATAGTTGAAATAAGCTAAATACCTCCTCAGATTTGACTTCCAAAAAAAAACCATAGAAAGGTATTGTCGTTAAGAATTATTTACGTGTTATTGGGTAAGCTTATTTACTCTCAAAGCATGTATACAACTGTCTTAATAGTTTTATAAGATTCAAAGTTTTTACTTTTTAGATGAGTAGTTTGTTACAAAGGTTTTAGCCTCCCACTATTATGGGAAGCCTCCTTTACTGTAAAAAAAAGACGCATTAAACCTCTCCATCAATGATAGGAAATCATTATAGATAATCATTTTTGTAATTACTGCTTTTAAGGTATCAAAGAAAACATCCACAAACGCATAATGCCATAATGGCTTTAGCCAAATATGAAAAAGTTGCAATTTTCATCCAACCAAAATAGTAACTCTATAGATGTTTCTAAAATCTATGGGAGAAACGGTGCTCACAGATACTTACCTAGTGAATAGGATGCCCTCTAGAATCTTGACATTTAGAGCACTAAAGCAAGTGATTCTAGATATCTACCTTAATACTCAGACATGTCCAGCTTACTGTAGAATACATGTTTTTTTAATTGTAAAAGGGTGCTGTTATTTTTGTATAGTTTTTCTTATTTTGTAGACCTTAATTTCTCTAGTTTTATCTTTGTTATAGTTTAGGTTTATTAGTCTTAAATCTCTCCTGCCCAGCTGGACCGTCTCCTTTGACTCCCAGACATTGGGCTCAAAACATCTGTTTGTTCTTCATTTGGAATAAGAAATTCATTTGAATTCTTTCTTTTCTTATTTAAACTTTCACATAGTATCAGAGCCTTAATCCGATCCTGATCTTCTAAAAAAATTGAATTTCCTCAATAGCAAGTGATTCTTCTTCTTTTACAAAGTTAAATCCAAAGTCTGAGACTTTTCCAAGCTCATCTTCAAGAGGAGTTGATTCATCTGTTGTACACATTTCAGTAATTAAACTGAATGGGGAGAGGTACCTTCAATGGTCTCGTTCTATTCGGTGAATCATTACCGGAAAAGCAAAGGAAGAATTGTAACAGGCGAATTTGACATTCCCAAGGCTGGTGACCTAAATTTTAAACAATCAAGAATTCAAAACCTATGATGTACGGATACTTCTTGAAGGGATGATTTGATAAAATGATAAAATGCTTCTTCTGTTTATTAGAGAAAGGGGTTTAAAAGGCTACAAATAGACACTTAGACAGCCACTAGACAGCCTGATAAATGCACAGCTGTTAGTTAAACAGCAGCTAATTACCCACCTAATTACAACGGCTATTAAAGAGCCCACAATAATTAAAAGCAGCCAGGCTATTATCATGGAGATAACAAACTAAATTTAAGACACAAATACTTCTACACCCCCCTCAAGCTTGGTGGTAAATGTTAATACAACCAAGCTTGCTGCAAAGAAAGGAAAACGAGGTCAGAGCCTTGGTGAACAATTGAATGATGGAAATATCAGTAGAATCTATCCGTTCTGGAAGAAAGAATCTATCAATTTCTATGTGCTTGGATTTATCATGGTGAACAGGAGCCGGAGCCACGCAAATAGCTGAGGTATTGTCACAGAAAACTTTGGTGGGAGAATCAATAGGTAGTCTTAGGTCTTGGAGAATCCTCTTGACTCAAATCCCTTCACAGACTCCAAAAGTGAGGGCTCGGAGTTCAGCTTCAGCACTGCTCCTGGAGACTGTGGGTTGCTTCTTGCTCTTCCATGTGATGAGATTGCCCCAGAGATAGGTACAACACCTAATAGTAGACCTTCTCTCTATGAGAGAACCAAACTTTGAGATCCCTGCATTTATGTTTTCTGAAGAAGAGACCTTTGCCAGGACTGGACATAAGAAATCTGAGAATTCTGTCAGCAGCAGTGAGGTGTTTTTGCTTGGGGTTCTTCATGAACTGACTGACCAGGCCAACAAAGTAGCTAATATCAGGACTGGTTTGAGAGAGATAAAGAAGCTTGTCCACAAGCCTTTGATATCTAGTTGGATCAACAGCATCGTCAGAATCCCTTGCATCCAGCTTTAGGTCAGATGCACAAGGGAAATGGCATGTTTGCAGCCTGTCATCCCAGTTTCTTGAAAGAGGTCCAAAGTGTACTTCCTATGGAAGACTGACAATCCTTCCTTAGTTCTGGCCACTTCCATATCAAGGAAGTACTTTTGTTGTCCAAAATCTTAGACTTCAAATTAGCTGGTAAGAAACCTCTTTGAATTTGCCATTTCTTGATGATCATCACCCGTGATGATGATGACATCTACATAGACAATGAGGATAGTGGTTAGTGTACCTGCAAGTTTGTAACCAGCACTCTTAATGGTAGTTGCAAGTCTCCCAAACCACAGACCCTAGGAGATTGCTTTAAACGGTAAGGTGATTTTCTGAGTTTGCACACTTGATACTGAGGGTATTGGGACTCAAAACCATGGGACGGTGCCATAAAAACGTATTCTAGTAAATCACCATTTAGGAAAGCATTTTTGACATCAAGTTGGTACAAGAGCCAACCAAGGTTAACAACAACAGAAAATCTAGAGAAAACAATAGAATGGGGAAGACTCTTCGTATGTTTTATTTCAGAAAGAGAAGTTTAAAAGTGTTCTAAAAGTCGGCCTAGGCGGCCCTTAGACGGTTTGATCTTCAACGGTTTCAGGTATCTTAGGAAGAGGTATGTCTTCTCCAAAGTCAAAGAGATCACCCCCTGAAACAGTCCCTTCAGATTAAAAAAATTCACATCATAATTAACACATTCTTTTATTTAAAGGGTCAAAGCATTTACAACCCTTTTGGGTAGCAGAATATCCCACAAAGACAGATTTAATGGCTTTAGGTTCCAGTTTATGTCTTATATGAGAATGAACATGCACAAAAGAGGAACACCCAAAAAAAAACAAAGGTATTTAAGACCCCAGTCTACTTTTATGGTAACATTTGGAGAAAATACTGATGGGCATCTGATATTGAAGAACTCTAGAAGGCATTCTGTAGTGAGGGCTGCCTCTCCCCAGTAGTAATTAGGCAAAGATGCAGTAAACATTAGGGCTCTAGCTATTTCTAACAGATGCTTGATCTTCCTCTCAGCTATCCCATTTTGCTGAGAGGTATTGGGACAAGAGGATTGATGAATGATTCCCTTTTCATTAAGATATGGTTCAAATGCAGAGGTAAAGTATTCGGTCCCATTGTCAGTTCTAATAATTTTAACAGAGGTCTGAATCTTATTCATATGGTGAATTTTTTTAAAAACAGTATTGACATCAGATTCATGTTTTCAGAGATATATTCAACATAGTCTTGTATGGTCATCAGTGAATGTCACAAACCATCTATTATTAGTTAGGTTTGATATTCTTGATGGACCCCATATATCACTATGTATAAGATAGAAGGAGAAGATTCTTTGTAGGGTTTAGCCTTCAAAGTACTTCTAGCTTGTTTAGCAAGCACACAAAAATGGCATTGAAATAAAAAGGTTTCTTATACAAAAATGGCTTAGGAATTATTTTCTACAAATAAAAGAAACTAGATGTCCTAGTCTACAATGTAACAACTGAATTTTCTCATCATTATCATTCACCCTAGATAAGCTAAGAGCCTTATCAACATGTTCTTGGAGATAATATAAGCCCCCAACTTTCTTAGCAGTGCCAATCATCATCTTTGATTCCAGAGCCTGAAAGACATGATGAGAAGGGAAGAAATTAGCCAAACATTTGTTATCATGGGTGAAGTGACTTACAGAGAACATGTTACAAGTTAGTTTAGGAACATGAAGAACAAAATTGGGTTGCAAATTCCCAAAAATATGAACAGTTCCTTTTTCCAGCTACAGTAGATAGGGTGCCATCAGCTATATGCACCTTGTGTTGCCCAGAAGATGGGTAGTACGTAGAAAACAATTTAAAATTACCTATCATGTGACTGGAAGCTCCAGAGTCAACAATCCAGGAGAGGTTACCCTCTTGAGGAGTAGTAGTGGAGGTGTTTAGAGCAGGGTTACCTTTGTCAGTGCGATGTAGCTGTTTTAGCACATCCATCTGCTCACTTGAGAAGGGCATGGCAATTTCTAAAAAGCTAACAAAGTTGGCCTATCTCTGCTCATTTCACTGTCCAGCTTTCCTTTGGTTCTGACCTTTGAAGTTGCCTCAGGTTGGTTTTCCATGAAGAAACCAACGGTTTTCCTTATTGCGGCCTTTCCTCTTGCAGTGGTCACACCATTGGTGACTTTTCTGGTCATTTTTCCTTTGATTATTCTTCGGATTGTTCCCAGCATAAGTAGCCTGGGAAATAAGAGCAGGTTGTTCAGACAGATTGTGTGAGCTTGACAGTTTCTAGGAACCTCCCATTGTACCCCGTCTACTTTCTTCTTTTCTAATAGTAGTGAAAGATACTTGTATAGTAGGAAGGGATAGGACTCTTTCTTTTGCAACTTCATAAGTAGTGTTTAGGCCACCAAGAAACTCAAATACCATTTCCCTTTCAATCAGTTTCTGGAAATGCCTTGTGTCAGCAAGGCATTCCCAGTTGGTTGCAGAGAGGTCATATTCTTGCCAAAGTACTTTCATGGAGTTGAAGTACTTGGTTACATCAAGATACCCTTGTTTCATGTCTCTTAGCCTTGACATGACCCCAAAAGCTTGAGCATAATTTCCTTTATCAGAGTAGGTTGCAGCAGCAGCATCCTTAATGTCTTTGGCAGTCGGGTAGAACAAGTGGATTTGGCCTATATCTAGCTCCATGGAGTTGATTAGCCAAGTCATAATAGTGGCATTTTAATCTACCACATTTGAAGAGCTACAGTTTCAGCTACTTGTGTCTTTACAGCACCAGTCAAGTAGCACATCTTGCCCTTTCCAGTAACATACATACAAACAGATTGGACCCACTGAATATAGTTGGTGCCATTCAATCTCAATGTTGTGATTTAGAGATTAGGATTATCACTTCCATTGATCGAGGATCGAAAGGAATTTTGACTAGAAGTTGCTCTAGATTCGGATGTAACTTCTGTCATCGAAAGAGAATATGAAGAGTCTCTGAAAGTTTATTTTGAAGGCTCGTATACCATGTAGTTTTCTATGAAAGAATAATAAGATTCATCTTATTAGAAATAGTACATAAGCTGAGCTGATATAGATTACAAAGGAACAAACAAACGGCTAGGAACAGAGAATTAAATGCAGCTGCATTCTTGTCCCCTTAGACCAGCTAACATAATATTAGCTACATACTTAATACA
Organism: Gentiana macrophylla; assembly: GCA_026214975.1. Classification (NCBI taxonomy): domain Eukaryota; kingdom Viridiplantae; phylum Streptophyta; class Magnoliopsida; order Gentianales; family Gentianaceae; genus Gentiana; species Gentiana macrophylla. The sequence goes on from CM047814.1 coordinate 40,957,474, forward strand.
AAGTAGTTGAGACATTAAGCAATAAATATATGACACTTATAAAGAATAAAAGATAAATATAAGTACTTATATTATATTAATACAGTAATATAAGTAGGGGGGTTCTAAAGGTACCCCCCAAATTACTTCCGGCACCCATTTAATGAAATATTTTTTCGGACGAAAAAAACGTCGGTGGCACCGGCGTTCCTTGTTGAACACCAACGTCAGTGGCACTGACGTTGGTGTGCAACAAGAAACGCCGGTGGGAAATCGTGGACTGACGTTTTCTGAGTTTTAACACTTTTACGTAAGGAACGTCGGTGACTGACGTTGGTGCTCCACAAGGAACACCAGTACCACCGACGTTCCTTACGTAATAAATCACCGGGTGCCCGAAGTAATTTTTTGTGGTGGCGGAAGTAAGGGGGGTGTCAGTAGTAAATAGGGGGGTGCCGATAGAACCCCCGTATAAGTATTCTACACATAACAATAATCTCCTCATTTCAGTCCCCATCAAAATGTAATTGACTCGACTATGAATAACTCGGTTATGTTATAACTCGAGCGAGTTCTTCGATCCCACACTAATCGAGTTGTTTCATATAAAATAAATTCTCACCAATCTCCGTGTTCATTGATTTAATGAGACACGACATGATGGGTTATTTTCATTCTTCCACCTTCTGTAACTAGGATAATCTTTTTCTGGTTTTGGATTCTCCTCAGTTAAGTATAATTCCTTTCCCATCCCACAGACCGACATTCTCACGGACCGTGACTGTTGGAGGTAATTTTGCCTGTTTAGTTTATGATTGGTGATGTCTCTTTACTTTCAGGAGTTCCTGTGTTTGGCATACCACCTGACATATCAGACTGGGTATTTCCTCCGGTTGAGAAAGTGCTATGTTCTGCCACATTTGACCATGATATTGCAGCAAGAGATTTTTTTTTTTTTTTTTTGAGTCGTCTCTAATAGCATGAAGAATTTATGGTAGATAATAATCTGAATTCTTATTCATAAAGTAGACTGCATGGTATTTAAAAACTCCTTCCTAACTTAATTCCTCTCAAAAAACAAACTCAAAAGCATCTAACATGAACAACTTATCTAACAAACTCCTTATTCAAAAGATAAAACAATTTACTGACACTTGCCTCCTAACTTTGAGGAATAAAATTCAATACATTAAATAGCAACTTATATTACGCTCTTAGTTATATACTTAACAATAATGTGGTAAATTCGTAGAGCGCATACTATAATTCAGCTGACAATAAGTCCGCGCTTTGTCAGCTTATCTCCTTGTTCCCTACTGGTGAATGTTATTAACGGACAAAGAGCCACCAAGCCTACTGGATATATTGTCAGCTGAACAGTTTAGCTACTTGGATAATGTACGCCCTCCGTCTAGGATTTTCAAACAGTTTAAGAAAGTGGAAGAATGTCACAAATTTAATGACAAAAGTCCAAAATACCCTTTGACTGTCATGAATGCATTAGTTGTAAGGAATTGAAAAGTTGTTAAATTGATAACAAATTAAGGGTAAGAGATAGAAAAATGTAATAAATGCTCCATTGACATTTCAACAGACCTTATATTATGGGACAAATAAAACAGTGACTAGGCCTAATATTTTGGGACGGAGGGAGTATGTCAGAGTGTAAACCAACATCACTCCCACCCTAATGAAATAATCACCCTATGCAGGATTATTGTTATTCTGTCCCTAGTTAATAATATGAACTAGACAATTAGTAATCTGGGCCTTCCTGTAATCTGCAAACCGAAGACCACGGTATAGGCAACAAAGTATAAGCAAATTAAATCTACATGGTACACACGACACATTACCCAACTTTTTGTCATGATACACAAGTCAGACAAAAATTACATCTTGTAAATAAGTCACACAAGTATATTATGTATCATCTTTTCACAAAGAAAAGAATGTCTAAGATTGGTTTCATCCTGATGGATATCTGCGTCCACGAGATCCATATAGAAGAAGAACAATCATGTACTGATATAAAGACTTCATTTTGCAACAACAAAACTTTATATCAGACAGATAGAACAAATTAAACATGCATAACACGGTTTTCAAAAATTATTTGTTAATCTAAGAGGAGAAAATGATGTACAATACTCAATTTAATGATTTTCTATTTTCCCGCACCTGGAAGCCAAGAGTAATGAGATCTTTCTCAGATCCGACGGCAACAGACCTGAAAAGAAGAAAAAAGGAAATTATCAGTTGACGAAAACAAAATTTCAATAATGACAGGTAGCATTACGTGGGGGAAGGGGGTGTTGTAGGAAGCCTTGCCTTAATAATTCAAGAATATTTGACCAGCTATAGCACAATTTATCCCCATATCTCTGCATGTATTTAAGATTCATCATCAAGGAAAGAGCAATGTGGACAAACGTCATGTAAACTGTCTAAGACTTACTTCCAAAACGTGCAGAAGTATCTTTAAAGACCCAGCACGAACATCATAACTGTGAGATGAAGAGTAAAGAACTTCTAATGGAGATATCACAGCACATTCCAGCAGTCTTATGTCTGTAAACTCCTTAGACTGCATCTGATTATATGAATGGAAGAAATCAACACCCATTATAAGAACAAAAAACCCTTTTAGTAAAACTAAATTGCGTTCTCACATCATGCGAATGATCACAGTGTCCAGAACTGGTAAGCTTTTGAAATTTATCACAACTTAAAACAGCACAAATTGACTTATCCATCGCATCCAGTGCCATCGTGTGCACATGCTGAATTGGACTGCCAGCAAGCTGCAAATTTTGAAACTATTAACACAAAAAACACATGGTACAGTATGAAGCGACATAACCAACCTCTTCAGTGCTAAGTTACCTCAAGGAAATGGCCAATGATATCATCCCACAGAGGTTCTACTCCTGTTAAGAAAAAAGTATATATCCAAGATTATTTTATCCCAAGCAACACAAAGGAATGAATTCAATACATGTGCGTTTTTCAAAGATCCTCTTCAGGGTTGTAGCAAATGAACTACAACTCATTTGGATGCACTAATAGTGATAAAATTCTTGCCACATGCCTTGAAGTAAGCTCAAATAATCAATAACTGTTCAACCCCCTTAGCTGAGGGAATCATAGTCTATATTTCATAAATTTGGATAACATCATTAATTGAAAAGGTTTGTTTGACAGACTCCCATATTTCCTTGGTTGTTCCAAGGACAAGGAGCATACAAATGTAAAACAACTCAGGTACCATAGCATTCCATAACAAGAACAAAACCATGGAATATTCTTCATTCCATGCCGCATATTTTAGATCCTTCTTTGACGGACTTGATACATCTAGATGGCTTAGTAGTTCCTTGCCTGCCAGGAATGTTATGACCGATTGTGGCCATATCAGAGAGTTTTATTTAAACAGTGGAAAGCTTGAAGGTTGTGTAACTCTCCTGCCATGACAGGAGCCTATGGAGAATGTGTTTTAGAAGTTGAGCTGGTTGCAGTCGAACCAGACATAATTTGACAAAATTTAATGAAGTGGCAGGAGGAATATTTCAGTATTTAAGTCAATGCCTTTAATATCATGTAAAGATTGGCTGAATTTATATTTTCATTAACTTAGTTAACTCAAAGTTAAACAGGCCTTTATATACTACTAAACCCTAATGGCAAGAGAAAAAGAATGATCACAGCCACAACTGCTATAATTTAACGTCACTAGAAGGAAAAAACAGCTAGCACTAACAACAAACAAAATATTAAAAAATAAGCAACTACTCAAGTTATAAACTTGCAGTAACTTTGTCATTTGCCCCTCTGCCTACCCCCCCACTCCCGAAGAAAGGCAAAGAAACCACACAAAACTTCACTACACCAAAAAGGGAGATACTGAAGTTCATATCATTACATACTGTAAAGGTTGTTGAAAAGTATTGTCAGCATTCTCTCTATTGAAAAGCTGATGTTCCCAATCTTCTGATTTGATGCTTGACCAGAGCTACCAAGATTGGAAACCAAGCATTGATGTGACAGCTGGCGCAAAGCAGACAGTACTGACTTAACCGCAGGGACTTGCATCATGGCAGAGCTCTCAAACAGCTACACAAACAAAGGACTGTGAGCAGGGGAAAAAAACCTGGTAAAATATGAATGGAGTAAGATAGCCATATATCCTATCCCAAAACTGTATCCCATCTAGACAGATTGAAAAGAACCTGGGAATTCAAGGAAGAGAGAATATGAAAGTCGCTATATTGACCAGATGAATCTCTTGTTAGCTTTGGAACAGCTGTTGATACTTCCTGAATCGTCAACATTGCATATAGTATAAGGAACTTCAACAAAGTATAGCAAAACGGGAGACGCACAATAAGCCAGCAGAGGGAAACAATTAAAAAATGCCAATTTACCAAGTTCTAAGAATCTTTATAATAACTTAGCCATTACCCTACAAATCACACAAACCCATTATGCCAGCTGCTCTTTGAAAATTGAGAACTCCAAAGAAAACAAAACATTTAGATAATATAACGACGGTGAAGAGGCACAATTCAGCATTGCACAGAGAAATCATGCATCCTGATAATATGATAAACGGTTACAGGAATGATTATTTCAGAAATACTACCTCCGTCCCAAATCTTAAGGGTTTTTTTGTGAGTTTTCACACAGTTTAAGACGGTGAATTTTAAGGAGAAAAATCTAAAATATCCTTTAAAAGTCTTTCTTATTGATTAAAATCATGAGTATAATTTGTTATATAAGACACCTAAACCGCCTCTAATACTTGGTGCCTAAAAAACACCTTCTTCGTAACACATATATAAGGATAAAACAGGAAATAACAACAAATTAAATAAAAGCACTAAGCCCTGGCCGACTTAGCCTAAACCGGCAGTAGCTTCTCAACACTCTTCAAGTTGGTGCAAGGATGTCAATCATGTCCAACTTGCCCACAAACGCTTTAAATTATTTCTTCGCAAGGACCTTGGTTAGACCATCAGCAACTTGGCTTGATAAGGCAAAAATGGAATACACAGCATCCCATTCTCAATCTTCTCCCTAATAAAAAGTCAATCAATCTCCACATGTTTAGATCGATCATGATGCACTAGATCAGCTGCTATATCTATAGCAGCCTTGTTGTCACAAAACAGTCCATAAAGAGAATGATACTCGGATTTCTTCTCTTCAAGCACTTGCTTCCCCATAGAACCTCACAAATCCCTTGTGCCAATGCTCGAAACTCTGCCTCAGCATTGCTCCTTGCCACAACACCTCGCTTTTTACTTCGCCATGTTACCAGATTCCCTAAACATAGGTACATCACCCGAAAATTGACCTTTGTACCTCTATCCGCATCTGTAAAAGATTCAATCCATTTCTTCTCGGTTTGAAGGAAATAAAGCCCCTTCCCCAGGGTGGCCTTAAGATACTTGAGAATTCTATAAACCGCATCCAAATGTTTCCGTGTTGGATTGTGCATGAAATGTGTTTACATGTCAATTGACGCCAGATACATTGCAAGGTAGGTCAAAGCTTTTTATAATTGACAGAGCACAAAATCTTGCATTTCTCATAACAGAAACCGATATAATAAAAAAGACAGGAAAATAGAAAATTAATGACTGTGAAAGGACTATTTCAAGCAGATATCGATCATTTGATGTTAAGAAGAAAAAAATAACATTTCATAAATGGAAACATCATGATCCATAGCGTTAATGAAGCCAGTAACACTACACGGCTGCACAATATCAAACAGAACTAAACAAGGATAATTCAAGACACCCTAGTCTACACCCAAAATGCAAAAGCCACCTGAGTTGAAGCATGAGGAGAATTAATTGCTCTGTCCAGAGAAGCTAGTGTTTCCAATACCTGCATGAAGTGAAAGAAACACTGACATAATGACAAAGTAAATTTGTAAATTTAAAAAAAAGAATTTCTTATTGCAGAAGACTTATTGTTATGTACATTATACATATTATGTAATACATATATTATACTATATTATAAAGTATAATACATGTAGTTATTAGCTGTCTATCATTTATTCCGCTGCCTTTCTCTATCCTAATCCCTGTTAATTATTCCATCTGCCACCCACCTAGACAAGATGTCTGCTGCATTTAATTCTCTGTCTTCTAGCCGTTAGCTACAACCCTTGTACTCTATTTATTCTGCTCTTTTGCTATCTTTTGTAGTAAGATAATTCTTTTATTGTATCTTAAGAAAACTACATGGTATCAAAGATATCTTGAAACACACTTTCAAGTGACTCTTCATCTTCTTTTCTTCTAAAACCAAATGGCTGAAGTTACAGAAGATTCTGGAGTTACCTCCAAAGCCAAAACCAGTATCCTTCCTACTAATGGAAGTGATAATCCTAATATCCAGATCACTACCATAAGACTGAATGACTCCAACTATATTCAGTGGGCACAATCAGTCAAGATGTACGTGACAGGGAAGCGGAAACTGGGCTATCTAACTGGTTCTATTAAAGAACCTGATGCTGATGATGAGGAAGCATATGAAACCTGGCTAGTTGAGAATGCCATGATTATGTCATGGTCAATCAACTCCATGGAACAAGAAATGGGGCAGGTGAATATGTTTTTCAACACTGCAAAAGAGGTCTGGGATAATGTAGCCAACTCTTATTCAAACAGAGGGAACTATGCACGTGCCTTTGGTGTCAAAACCAAGCTAAAGGATATACAGCAAGGATCACACAATGTCACTAAGTATTTCAACTCCTTGAAAATACTGTGGCAAGAGTATGACCTTCTGACTGCAAATATCTAGGAATGCACCATTGATGCAAAGGCATTTCAGAAAATCATTGAAAGAGAGAGAGTCTTTGAGTTCCTAGGTGGGTTAAACTCCACCTATGAAGCTGCAAAGGAAAGAGTTCTTGCCCATGAACCTCTACCTACTGTTTTGGAAGCTTTTAATTCCATTAGAAAGGAAGAAAGCAGAAGGGAAACTACGGTTGGCTCTCCAAACTCAACAAACCAACATGAGCAATCTGCTCTATCTACTCAAAGTGCTTATGTTGGAAACAATCAAAGGAACTCCCAAAAGAAGAATGAACAGAAAAACCTTCTGTTTTGTGAACATTGCAAGAGAAAAGGTCACCTTAAGGAAAGCAGTTAGATCCTCCATGGTAGGCCTGGTGGTAGTAATTCCAAAGGGCAGAATCAGAAGAGACCTACTCATTGGGGTGAACAGAAGCAAACAAATTCTGCCAACACTGTGGAAAGTACAATGCCCTTTACCAAAGAGCAGATGGATATGCTGAAACAACTCCTCTCATCTGATAAAGGTACACCTGCCATCAATACTGCCACAGCTTCACAAGAAGGTAACCTCTCATGGATTGTTGACTCTGGAGCTTCCAGTCACATGACAGGTAACTTTAAACTCTCCTCTACTTATTATCCCTCTAATGGGCAACATAAGGTACGCATAGCAGATGGATCTTTATCTACTGTGGCTGGAAAAGGCACCATTTTTATATCTAAGGATTTAAAACTTGACTCTGTCCTCCATGTGCCTAATCTATCATGCAACCTCCTCTCAGTTAGTCAGTTTACTCATGAAAACAAGTGTGTTGCTAAGTTTTCTGACTCTCATTGTGTCTTTCAGGCTCTGGATCAGAGATGAGGATTGGCAGTGCTAGAAAGGAAGGGGTCTATATTATCTTCAAGAACATGAGGAGAAAGCATTGAGTTTAACTAGAGTTGATGAGAATGATGAAGAAATTCAAATTTTGCACTGTAGACTAGGACATCCTAGTTTCTTTTATCTACAAAAGTTATTTCCCAAGTTATTTATGTACAAGAAGCCTGCTTTATTTCAATGTGAAGTTTGTGTCCTTGCTAAACAAACAAGAAATGTGTTTAAGGCTAAACCCTACAAAGCATCCTCACCTTTTGCCCTTATACATAGTAATGTGTGGGGACCATCTAGAATACCAAACCTTTCCTGTCAAAGATGGTTTGTGACATTCATAGATGACCACACAAGACTATGTTGGGTCTATTTATTGAAATCTAAGTCTGAAGTGAGCCAAGTGTTTAACAAAATTTCACAATATGGTTAAAACTCAATTTCAGACATCCATCAAGGTAATTAGGACAGATAATGGGACTGAGTACTTTACCTCTGCCCTAGGTCCCTACCTTACTGAAGAAGGAATTGTCCATCAATTCTCCTGCCCCAATACCTCTTAGCAGAATGGTATTGCTGAGAGGAAAAATAGGCATCTTCTAGAAGTGGCTAGGGCACTTCTGTTTACCTCGTCTTTACCCAATTACCAACGGGGTGATCGCTGTCTTAACAGCTACTTTTCTGATTAACAGAATGCCTTCAAGGATTCTGCAGTAACAATCACCAATATCTGTTTTTATAAAGTGTTATCCTACTAGCAGATTGGTAACTGAAATACCCCTGAAAGTCTTTGGTTGTACAACTTTTGTTCACATTCATGACCACTTAAGGCATAAATTAGAACCAAAAGCTGTCAAAACTGTTTTTCTGGGTTATTCTTCTACTCAAAAGGGTTATAGATGCTTTGATCCTATAAAAAAAAGAATGTATGTATCATACGATGTAACATTCTTTGAAAATTACCTTACTACTCTAAATCTTCTATGTCAGGTACTGATCTCATTAACTTTGATGAAGGAATTCCACTTCCACAGATCCTTGAAGCTACTAATATACCATCCAAGAGTCCATGTTTTGATAAGGAGCAAGATGTGACTAGGGGAGAAAAGGAGATAATAATCTACACCAGGAACAAGGGAAATAAAACACCTAGGGCAAGAGAATGCTCTACTCCTGTTCAGACTCCAGAAGATAGCAACTCTTCACCAGATCCTGTAGAACAAAATACAACTGAAAGCAGCCCCATTGATGGGACTACTGAAGATACAACTGACTCTTCCAAACAGGGTAATGAGAACACTCCTGAGTCCAGCCCCAAAACAGGTATTATCAGTCATGATACAAGGCCTATAGCTCAAAGAAAAGGTACTAGACTATGTACCCAACACCCGATTCAAAGATTTGTGTCATATGGGTCAGTGTCTGAGCAATTTAAAGCTTTTGTGACTAACCTTGATAATACAAAGATCCCTAAAAATATCCATGAAGCCATGGAAAACCCCAATTGGAAAGCTGCTGTTATGACTGAGATTAATGCCTTGCAGTCCAACAAAACGTGGATTCCTGTCATTAAACCACACAACAGCAGGCCAGTAGGTTGCAAATGGGTATTTAATATCAAACAAAACCCTGATGGAACTATTGAGAGATATAAAGCTCGTTTGGTAGCTAAGGGCTTTTCTCAAACTTATGGAATCAACTATCATGAAACTTTTGCACCTGTAGCAAAACTGAATATAGTCAGAATCCTTATCTCCCTTGCTGCCATTAAGGATTGGCCCTTGCATCAACTTGATGTCAAAAATGCCTTCCTTAATGGTGATCTAAAGGAGAATGTTTACATGTACCCACCTCCTAGTTTTGAAAATATGATTGGAAAAGGGAATGTTTGCAAACTGCAAAAATCCTTATATGGTCTAAAACAGTCCTTTAGGGCCTGGTTTGAGAAGTTTTCTAAAGTCATACAGAAGGGTGACTACAAACAAGCCAATTCTGATCATACTCTGTTCATCAGACATACCTCTGGAGGGGGAGTTACTGCCCTTGTATTGTATGTTGATGATATGATCATAACTGGAAATGATGAAGGTGAAATTAAAAGGTTGAAAAATTTCCTACAATCTGAGTTTGAAATAAAAGACCTAGGAAATCTAAGATACTTCCTAGGCATGGAAGTGGCAAGATCCACTACTGGCATTCTGATTTCACAAAGAAAATACACTCTTGACTTGCTCAAGGATTATGGCTTACTTGGCTGTAAACCTATTGGTACTCCTGTTGATTACTACACAAAACTTTCTAATGATACTGACAGTGAACTGGTTAATCAAGAAGCCTATCAAAGGTTTGTTGGTAGACTAATCTATTTAACCCATACTAGACCTGATATCTCTTTTGCTGTTGGACAGGTTAGTCAGTTTATGCACATGCCCAGAAGGATTCACCTGGAAGCTGCCCTAAGGATTCTCAAGTATCTGAAGAATGAACCTGGTCTTGGCATCTTATACAAAAGGGGAGGAAATCTCACTGTTGAAGGATTTGTAGATGCAGATTGGGCCAGTTCTGTTGTGGATAGGAAATCTACCTCTGGATGGTGCATGTTCATAGGAGGAAACCTTGTGTCATGGGGAAGTAAAAAACAAGTTGTGGTTGCAAGAAGTAGTGCAGAAGCAGAATTCAGAGCTGTTGCACTTGGCATATGTGAGTTAATATGGATTAGAAGGGTTCTCAATGAACTTAAACAACCTGTTGCTGCTCCTATAAGGTTCTATTGTGATAGCAAATCTGCTATCAGCATTGCCAACAATCCAGTTCAGCATGATCGTACAAAACATGTTGAAATTGACAAGCACTTTATCAAAGAAAAACTAGAAGATGGGAGTATGTGTCTGATTTATGTCCCTACCAAACTTCAAGTTGCAGATATATTTACCAATGGTCTTCCCAAAACACAATCCAAGTTCTGTATCTCCAAGCTTGGTTTATTGGATATCTATAAACCAGCTTGTGGGGGAGTATTGTTATGTACATTATACATATTATGTAATACATATATTATACTATATTATAAAGTATAATACATGTAGTTATTAGCTGTCTTATGATTATTAGCTGTCTATCATTTATTCCGCTGCCTTTCTCTATCCTAATCCCTGTTAATTATTCCATCTGCCACCCACCTAGACAAGATGTCTGCTGCATTTAATTCTCTGTCTTCTAGCCGTTAGCTACAACCCTTGTACTTTATTTATTCTGCTCTTTTGCTATCATTTCTAATAAGATAATTCTTTTATTGTATCTTAAGAAAAATACAAGACTCATCTTACATCGGATGACAATCTGAAAGGTATAAATACAAATCTCCTAACGACTAGTCTGCTCATTGAATGACAATCAGTCCTATCAGTAATATGCTCATTGAAAGGAAACCTAATTCTTCAGTATTTCAACCCCCCCCCTTCAGCATCGCAGGTAGTCCAAGCTTGGAGTTTAAGTTATCCAATAATCTTTTTTCTTTTCGTTCAGTAAATCAGTGTTTTCTATTAGTGATCAAAATATGTACTATTCAAGCCAATGGGGTACATTAAAAGCTACGAAATTCCCTTAGCTACCAAAAATATGGAAGTCTAGACGATCGTTAAGTGCAATGTTCCAACTAAAGTCTACACTTCCTCACATTCCTCCACTTTGATACATAAAGCTTGATGAAGTTTAGCACTTAAGATCCAACCACAAAACAAGACGACTTTTGTTGGAATAATCTCCTATTTCTTTCCATCCAAACCATATAGATTAGTGCGAAGAAACCAAGTTCTTGTAGTTGAAGTAGGAACTTGTTAGGGAACTTATATGTTGACATCCAGATCAGCACATCCCTCCAAGCAAGCACCTCTGTTCTAAACCCTAGTTCTTTCAGTAAAGCAAACCAGATAAACATAACAAAAGGGCAAGCAAAAATATAGATGGAAAAGAGACTCTTCCTCCCTCAGGCATAAGTAGTACACATGAGCTTGACTATATAACCCACCAATCCAACAGCTTGTCCATAGTGCTTACTGCTTAGTCTCTGTCTGCGAGGTAATTAAGTAATGAAGGCATATCTTGAGATTCTTTTCTTGTGTCAAACAATATTCCACCAGAGAACAATCTGCCTATTTTCCTGTTGGACCCGAAAGGCAGTTTTATTTAAGAGTGAACTCCTTGGAAGGTGTCAGGGTCCAAACCTAATCCAGAAATCGGTAAAGGATCTTGTAGTCTGGTGTAAGCATCAATGAAGTTTCTAATCTCTTAATTCCTTTTGTAGCCAGAAAAACTCGGCCATCCGGTCCAATGAACTAATCAACTTTAATTATACAACAGTCAAACCAAAAGTTGGTGTTGCTTCCATCACCCAAGGAAATCACGATATAAAGATCCCAAAAATCAAACCGAAAATTGGCGAGTTGCATTGTTGACCTTGAATATATGTGCCTATTAAGAGTTTTTTCCTTCCTTAGCTTAATGATGCACCTCAAAACAACTTTCAAATTTATGAGATCAAAGCAAAATCTCATCAACAAGACAAGGAACTCAGGCTACTACAGAATATCCAAGCCTGCTTCCAGGTTTATAACAAGAATTGGATCATTTTCAATGTATCCAAATGAAATGTAGTACTGAAGCTGCAGCTTTGAAAAGGATCATTGAGAAGGATCTAATTTATGCCTTCTTAGAAGATCCTAGGCAAAGAAAATATACCCTTTCTACATAAGACTGTCGATTATAAGGGCTGAAATGACATAGAGTGTAATGCTTGATAACCCTATTAAAGAAGGATTCGCCATGTTATCCAAATCAACGAAGGACTTTAGGGAGACACCTTTGATTACTTCTCTGAAGAAAGCATCAAAGGAATCAAAGGAAGATTCCATGATTTGCACTTACTGTAAAAGAAATCAGCATACCAAAGACAATTAACAAAAACTTACAAGGGAACCCAAGTTTAGAAACAACTAAAGGTGTTGCCTATGTTGCTAACTCCAATACGACAAGTAACAGGTTTAGATACTTCTAAAAGTGAAAAACTTATAAAGATCCTTGAAACTCTTAAACCTGACATTTTATCTGGCTTTTTCATGTATTTCTTCCTTCAATACTCTGCATAATTCTTCATTGTTATAGGTAAGTCTTTGGGGCAACCCCATAAGTTAAACACTGTCAAACAGGAGGATTATGACGGTGTTTATCTTAGCCACTGGAGAGAAGGTTTCTGAGTAATCCAAACCATAGGTTTGGGTTAATCCCTTAGCCACTAGCCTAGCCTTGTACCTCTGTAATGAGCCATCTGAATTATATTTCATTGTAAACACCCACCTACAACCCACTGGGATCTATCCCTCAGGCAGATCCACCACTTCCCAGGTGTGATTCTTCTTAAGAGCATTAATTTCCTCATAAACAGCTACTTTCCACTCAGGGGACATTAGAGCTTCTTGAATGGTGTTGGGAAGTTGTATACTGGACAGATTGGATAAAAGGATACGGTATTGAGGTGATAATATGTGGTAGGACACATATTTACTGAGGGGATATAAGGGATATTTAGTGCATTCTCTAGGAGGTTTTCTGATGGCTATAGGGACATCAAGGAGTAAATCTGGGATTGGGGTTGGGGATGGGGTTGGGGTTGGGGTTTTCACAGGGGCATCAGTGTGATTGATCATCAGTGGGTACTTGGTCATCAGATTCAGACTGAGATGAATCGGTTTCTTCACATGTTTCTGGGACTGTTTCCAGATCTTCATCTAAGGAAGGAGATTTGTCAGTGTTGGTATCTGTGCGAGAACCTGTATTGTCCTAGAGTTAGACTTTCCTTCTAAACTAGGTCTTACCAAGGAACTTCTGAATTATAGTCCTAGGACTTACTTCTGGTTTATTGGTTTGATCCAAACTCAGTGAATCAGAAGTTTTATTCTTGTTGTTTTCATGTTGATAAGGTGCGTCACTAGGTGGACTTCAAGACTCATTACCCCTTCAAGTAAAATTTGTGATATAGGCTCATGTTCATTAAAAATCTACCCCCTGAACATGAGTGTGGAAAAACATTTTATTTTCAAAGAAGGTCACATCTTTACTAACAAAAGTATGTTGAGTCTCAGAATCAAAAAGTTTATCCCCCTATTGAGTGGGTGCATAAACAATGAACACACATTTTCTTGACCTAGGATCCGATTTCCCTTGGTGATGAATGTGTGTAAATGAAGTGCACCCACACACCCTAAGAGGCAAATCTTGAATGATTTTAGTACTTGGATAAAAGATTTTTAACTTGGTCAAAGGACTCAGAAACCCTAAAACTCTGGAGGGGAGCCTGTTAATCAGGTAAATAGTTGTATAAACAGTCCCCCCCCACCCCCCACCCCCACAAATACTTGGGTGTCTTGGAGGTCATCATTAAGGAACTAACAACCTCAAGTAGATGTCTATTTTTCCTTTCAGGCACCCCATTTAGTTGGGGTGTGTTTGGACAGGAACTTTGGTGGATCATTCCATTTTCCAAGAAGAGGGGCCAAGGACAGAGTTGAAATACAAAGTCCCATTGTCACTCCTGAAGACCTCAATTTTAGTGTGAAATTGAGTGAAAATCATGTTATAGAAATCCATGAAAGCCTGTTTAACATCTGACTTATGTTTTAAGAGATATACCCATGATACCCTAGTGTGGTCATCAATAAATGTAACAAACCAACAATTTCCAAACAAAGTACTCACCCTAGCAGGCCCCCAAACATCACTATGTATCATAGTGAAGGGTTTGGTAGGCTTGTAGGGTTGAGGATAAAAGAAAGTTCTAGTGTGTTTAGAGAGTTAACAGATTTCACACTGAAAAACTTTTTGGCTTTTATTAATAAACAAATCAGGCAACAATTTCTTTACATACCCAATACTATGGTGGCCAAGTCTTAGATGCCACAACATGACATTATCAACATGAACAGACTGAAAACACAAGTTCCTAGGTATCACTTCATTTTTGAAATCTTCATCTTCCTCAATAATAGTCAATCCTCACACTAGCTTAGCACAGACAATCTCCTTCCCCGTATGAGTATTTTGAAATATACAACCAGAACCAGAGAAAGAAACAGTGCATTAACTTTTAGATATCAACTTATTTACTGACATAAGATTGCAGGACAACTTGGCCGAACCAAGCATGTTGAGATACACCACCATTTTAAGATGAAAAGATAGTTGATGGAGTTCTATACCTCATCTGTGTGCCTACAAAAGATCAAGTGGCAGATGTCTTTACACGAAGTCTACCCTAGCATCTGTCTGAAGGTTGTGTATTCAAGCAAGGGACTACAGAGCGTAAGTTTTACAGCGTTTACAAAAGAATCATCTTACATCTGATGAGAACATCAAGGGTATATATACAAATCTCCTAACGACTAGTCTGCTCATTTAACGACAATAAGTCCTAACATCAACATAAATGAGAAGCAAATAATAACTAATAACAAAAGCTATTAATACCATATTATTCAACACTGAAACTAAATTCTTCAATAATTCAACAATATTATATGAAAAAAAGGCAAGTTCTAGTGGCATACCAAAACCCATGAAGGGCCCAGGACATTGTGTAATCGATGAGCGATATTAAAAAGAGTCCTCAATGCCTGAAATTATGAGCATTGTAACACATTTGAACAGCTTCTCAAAAGCACGATACTTAGCTGCACAATAAAGGGAACGCTCAAAGTGAACAAGAAATAGGACAGAAAAGGACGAGCAGACCTGCACATTTTTAGGTGTAAGCACAATGTTTTCTCTCTGCTCAACTACCACCTCAGAACGCTTTGATCCAGGAGATTGTATCACACTGAATAAATTCAAAAGCAGTAAGGCGGTGAAAAATTATAATGAAGAATCAAGATGATTGCCATATTTACCAAGTTACAAGATGAAGCAAATTAAAGCAAAAGCCCTGATCGAGTTCAATAAACAGCAGACATTTATGCACAAGCAAACAAACTCAATTCTAGTGTTCACATAATCGAAACAGAAAGAACGTTCAATTAGTGCAACCTTTTTATTTATTTATATTATAACTAATTAAGGCAACCTTTAACGAAAAGTAGAAAAGGCCCATATTATACCTCTGCTTTTAGTTTAAAATGTATAAGAATGTCTTGATCTAAAAAAGAAAAGAAAAAAAATAGTGTATATACATACATACATATATATATATGGAGAGAGAGAGAGCTACACCTCTGCTTTTAGTTTAAATGTAAAAGAATGTCTTAACTTCAAATTATATGTATGTGTATGTGTGTGTGTGTATTTATGTGTATATATACATACATGCATGCATACATACATGCATATATATACACACACACACATAAATATATACATATATATCTATATTCATCTATAAATATATATATAGGGGTGTGTGTGTGTGTGAGAGAGAGAGTAGTATATATTTTTCGTAAAAAAAAATGATTTGAAAAAACTCTTGAATTTGGAAGGCATCCAAACAGCAACATTTAATGTGTCCGAAAATCCAAGGTTACCAGCCGAATGACCATCCTTCTAAACTACTCTGAGAACCAATCATCTGGTAACAATTCCAAGTACATTACCAAGGAACAAATAAATGCAACCGGGGAAGTCTCATGGAGCGTAATATTCAAATGTGTGCACTCTGAGCAGCTAAAAGATTGAACAGGCCAACAGCAACAAAGATTAAAACGAAAAGTATTCCACATCATTCATGAAGCACAAATATGTACCAAAGCAAGCTACGTCCAAATAAATGATAAAAATAGGCTGCAGGTGGCACAGAAACAAGGACAATAAATGCAGATCATGCAAGAATATCACTGAGAAAAATTCAGACAAATCATCAGACACTAAATTTCCTCGGAAAAATAATTTCTGTAACATCAGCATTTAATTTGCTACAGTTGGCACATTGTAGTGAGAGAAAAATAAATTCAAACAGTATAGAAACTCGCTAGGCAATCAATACAATCTACCTTCTCTTCTCAGTTTCACCAGGTATACAGATAGTGAATTTGCAAAGTGAGGCAAGAAAAGAATTCAACGGTTCCACAGCCCGAAGAACCCCACACGCCTGCAGCACAAACATGGTGAAGCATCAGATCATGCAATGAAGACAAATTAGCTAATCACAGCTAAAAGTACTTGTTCCACTCAGAAAGTGCACACACATGCACACACGTCATATACATGGAGAAGGTAAATCGCTTTAAGAAGATAAATCTACTTTACATCAAAGCAGAAAACTGACATCCATTAAAGTATCATTGATATCTTCAATGAAAATCATGATACCTGAGTAAATGCTTGATAACCCTTCAAAATCTCCAAGACAATTGCCTCCCCTTGCGACCTAAAATTTCAAACTTATGTGAACATAATGCATGGCTTCTTCAAAAGCATTATCAGATTTACCCCGTATGTGAACCTACTTTGCCAAAATCAAAGACAGGGCGTCTAGTATGGTTAACCAAGTTGAATCAATCAACGAAGTACACAGAATTGCAGTTTTCCCCGCAAATTTCCCTTCTGCATTTGAATCAAATCTGGGGGATTCAACCTGGTGGCTCCGAGACAGCGAGAGAAATCAGCAGCGGATAGGCAAACAAGCAAGATCCGACACATAACTCAACCAAATCCCATACCTCACCAGTATCAACTGCCTCGTCTGTCAAAGTTGCCACGGTGAAAACCACTCCTAATAATCCCTCGATTGCTAAGGTTATAGCATGTGCTTCACTGGCAACCAAGACAGCCGCATTGGATGCATCATTGTCTAAACTCCATTCAATTCCTATCAAAAACACAAGTTATGATTTTTTTATCTAATATTCACTATAAAAATACATTTTTTAATCAAGTATAAACTAGAAGATGTGGATGATATAGTTGTTGAATTATCATCTCTCCCAAAAGCTTAAGTTGATGAGGTAGGAGTGGGGAGTTTTTGCTAAACGGGGGAAACAAATTTTTTTTTTTTTTTGGGGGGGGAAAGAACAATGTTTGAAGGTTTGAACCCGTGACCTCCTGCTCTGATACCATTTTGAATTATTGTTGTAGTATATAGCATTATTATATGTTATATCATCTGTTACCTTAATTTATTTTTTTGTTATCATAATGATAACATTCTAGCTGGATTAGCCGTTGTAATTAGCAGGTAGTTAGCTACTACATTCTCTACAGCTGTGAACATTTGTTATGTTATCTGCTAGCTGTCCTTGTAACTATTTATATTGATGTTTCTGTAATAATACAGTTAGAGGAGCATTTTCCAATTGTTTTCATTCTCTTCATGGTATCAGAGAACACTCGTGTGTAAACCTCTTGCGCGTTTTTTCTCAAATTCAAATTTCTGACAGGATGTCAATCGTGTCTTCAAAGGGAAATGATTCCACTTCTGAAAACTCTCTTCTCCTTCCCCAAGGACCCTCTGAACCCAGTTCTAATGCCATTTCAGTCTACAAACTGAATGGCAACAACAATCTTCAGTGGTCAAGGCCCGTCAAAATGTTTGTGACAGGGCAAGGAAAGATGGAATACCTCACTGGTGTTGCCAAACCACCTTCTGAGCCAACTGACCCAAAGTTCAAAACTTGGGATACAAAAAATAATATGGCAATGTCCTGGTTAATCAGGTGTATGGCCCCTGAAACCGGTGAAAACTTCATATTGTACGACACAGCCTATAAGATCTGGGCAGCAGCAAAGGAGCTCTACTCTAAACAAGACAATGCATTTGAGATATATGAGATTAAAGCTCAAGATCCAAGGTCTCCGTCATGGGGATTTGGATGTCATTCAGTACTACAACATCCTCAACAGAGCCTGGCAGCAACTTGATGCATTTGCTGAGTTCTCATGGAAGTGTAGTGATGACACTTGCAAGTATAAGAAACTGGCGAAACAGGAATGGGTATACAATTTCCTAATTGGACTGGACAAAGGGCTTGATGATGTCAGGGGTAGGATTCTCAGCACCAAACCCCTGCCAAGTCTTAAAGTCACTTTCTCCATGGTCAGACAAGAGGAAAGTAGAAGGAAACTAATGCTACCTGAGAATACACAAGGCAACACCCCTGAAGCCTCTGCCTTTGTCACCAAGAATGGTCCTCAAGGATACCAAGGAGGCAAACCCTGGTGTGACCACTGCAAAAAGAGCGGTCACCTGAGAAAATTCATGGCAATCGAGATTCCGGGAAAACTGACTTTGGAAGGAGCAAGGAAAGTCAGAAACACAACTATGGCAACCATGTGGAAACTGAGAAAAAGAGGGAGAGCCAACCTTTTTCACTTGAACAAATGGAGGCCCTCAAGAAATTCTTCTCCCAACAACTGTCCACCTCAAGCAACTTAAGCCATGAGACTGCTTCCATTGCTCACTCAGGTATGATACTCATACTGCTAACCAACTACTCATCAGATTACTCCTGGATATTTGATTCCGTAGCTTTTGATCATATGACAAGAAATCTGTCTCTCTTGAAGAATTACAAACCTTGTCACTCAAATCAATCTGTTAAGCTTGATAATGGGACAGTTTCTAAAGTTACTGGTCAAGGATCTGTAATTCTTCAAGATAAAATTACCCTAACCAATGTACTATATGTACCTGGACTCAACTGTAATTTACTATCTGTGAGAAGATTTTTCAAAGATTAAAATTGTGTTGTTATTTTCTCACCACTCTACTGTGAGTTTTGGGATTTGAAAGCTGGGCTGTTTATTTTTGACCAACCATGGCCTGAACCTATTTCTTTTGTTTACTGTAGTAGATTAAATGCATGTAATATGGAAGCGATTACTAAGTTACATTTTAGAATGGTTCATTCAAGTTTTGTTTACATGTCAAAACTTTTTCCAGCATTGTTTAAAATTCAGAACCCTAGTAGGGTGTTAAAATTCAGAACCCCCAGACCAGGGGCGGCTCCACCCACAAGCTTGTGGGTGCGGCCGACCCCCTAAAATAATTTTTTTTTTTTAACAACAGTGGAGATTTTTTTTAATAAACGCATATCTATGTGTAATCGAATTTTTATTTTTATGCATTGACCCCTATTTTTTATCTGTTACTCTATAATTACATGTACAGAGGTAAATATACAAATATATGTGTGATACGGGAAAAAATTGATAAATTTCCGACCCCTTTGTCAAAATTCCTGCAGCCGCCCCTGCCCCAGACAGGTCCATGATATGCATTATCCTCACTTATCTCACGGCACCAATTTACCCCTCAAAATATTTGGCTGCATTGCTTTTGTCCATGTCTATGGACACAATAGGAGCAAACTTGACCCAAGGGCTTTGAAATGTGTGATTGTAGGATATTCCTCAAACTAGAACGGGTACAAATAATACTCCCTTGCAACTAGGAAATTTTACAACACTATGGATGTTACTTTCTTCGAGGATAAACCCTGTTTCAAATCTCAGGATTTGTCCTATAAGCAAAGTGTTCAGAATTGGGACATGATTGAATTTGCTATCTCCCAACCTAATTCTGTTTTTTATGATTCTCCACAGGTCACTCAACCCCCTTATGATCCTACACAGATTCCAGGCAGACCACCACTTCAAAAAGTGTATCACAGAAAGGGTAAACGTTCTCAAAAATATAGAATATCAGTCTGGTGAGTCATCTACTGATTACATTCCAGATCATTCTGAACACCCTCACTCTGCTAATGATTCAGGTAACTCTCAAACCCCTGTTTCTTGGATGTTTTGTACAAGCCCTGACTCCCTTATGATCCTACACAGATTCCAGGCAGACCACCACTTCTAAAAGTGTATCACAGAAAGGGTAAACGTTCTCAAAACTATAGAATATCAGTCTGGTGAGTCATCTACTGATTACATTCCAGATCATTCTGAACACTCTAACTCTGCTAATGATTCTGGAAACTCTCAAACCCCTGTTTCTTTGCCTTCCAATGAGCTCCCCATTGCTCTATGAAAGGGAGTCAGGGCTTGTACAAAACATCCCTTGTATACTTTCCTATCTTATCACAAACTCTAACCCACTTTCAGTTTATTCACACATAACCTTCATAAAGAATGTCTTCCTCAAAACATAACTGAGGCCCTCTCTGATCCAAACTGGAAGACAACCATTCATGATGAAATGACTGCTCTCCAGAAGAATCAAACCTAGACTATCACTAATCTTCCACCAGGGAAGAAGGCTGACAGTTGTAAGTGGATTTTCAGCATAATGACTGCCCTCCAGATATGCAGTTATTCTAAGAATTTAGGAGAGCAAGAAGTGACACTGAAATTGCATTTCACTAATTTGATCATACAAGAATAAGCTCAATGTATAGGAGAAAAGGATCTTCTAAGATCCATAAGAAACATGAAAAATCTCCCAAGTAATTACCAGATCAAATTAGAGCTTGTTGAAGGATTTGTCGTAAGGGTATTTTTGTCTATGTTTAAGTGATTAGGCCATTTTACAAAATTCTAGAAGGAGTGTAAATTATCTGATTCTGTACGTATTATCTATTTACTTGTAGTATTTGATTTGGCTAGTTAAAGCCTAAGAGGGAAATAAGGAAGGCGTCGACTGTATGCATTTCCTAAATTTAGGATGTAATGGTGGAAGTAATTGAAATGTACCTTTAGCTTTACTATTAAACATTCCAGCAACAGCTGCAAGGCTCTCCTCGGTTGTTTCCTGAAACTGCAATTGAACTAGTAGTAATAAATTCTTTCACATGCATACTTTCATCAAGATAACAACTTAATTGCAGCAAGCTGAAATCAAAATATGAAAGTAAAGCGCATGCAGGGAAAGGGAGGGGGGGGGGGGGGGAAGGAAATTGCACAAATGCATGTATACGGCCACCAACTGAGATAGAGAAAACTCGTTCAGCTTCTAGGATGAATATGTGAACAATAGTGTTTATGCATGCACAGTCAGACCCCGCTTTTGGAAGAGATGGTAATTGTGAGAATTTGGAAGAAAGGTATGGAGTAATTTTATTAATTTCTGAATGAATTACAGAGGAAGGCAGACTGAAGATAAATAGCACCTAAAAGAGAATCCCCTTATATTACAACTCCTTGATTTTAGGGATCTCCATTAAAACAAAATAAAATGATTTAATGGCAGAATCACACTGAATGACAGAATCACATCTTTCTGTCATTGTTACACATTTTATTAATAACAGAAAACCCTACATAGATTAAAAAAAATATTATAAACACAGAAACACCCTTATTTCTCACACACACCCCCTCAAGTTAAGCATAGATGTTGATCATGCCCAACTTGCTTGTGAAGTCTTCAAAGTTCTGTTTCATTAAGGCCTTTGTGAGTCCATATGCAGCCTGCTGAGCTGATGGCATAAAAGGGATACATATGATTCCTCCTTCCAGCTTTTCCTTGATAAAGTGCCTATCTACTTCAACATGTTTGGTCTTGTCATGTTGGACAGGATCATTGGCAATGGCAATTGCTAACTTTTTATCACAGAACAACTTTAGGGGAAATTCTGGATTCAGATTTAGGTCTTCCAATACCCTCTTTATCCATAGTCCCTCACAGATCCCCAGTGCCATTGCCCTAAACTCAGCTTTTGTTGTACTTCTAGCCACAACAGGCTGTTTCTTGCTTCTCCAGGTCACCATATTCCCCCAGACAAAGGTGCAATATCCTGTTGTTGATCTGCTGCCTTTGGACCCAGCCCAATCTGCATCAGTAAATATCTCAATGTTCTTTTTTCTCCTCTTCTTGAACGGCAAGCCAACCCCTACAGTCTCTTTGAGGTATCTAGAATCCTCATTACTGCCTGATAGTGAGTTTGCCTGGGTGAGGCAGCCACACAACTCCCACGGCATATGAGATATCTGGCCTTGTGTGTGCCAAGTAAATTAGCTTCCCAACTAGCCTCTGATATTGTTCTCTATCCACCTTTTCTTCGGGCCACAGTTTGTCGATTTGATTAAACTCCATGGGTGTACTTGGCGAGTTTTAAACATCCATGTCTCCTTCAAGAGATCCAAGACATATTTCCTCTGGGACACCACCATGCCCTTCTCTGATCTTGCTACTTCCATCCCAAGGAAATACTTCAACTTTCCTAGGTCCTTAATCTCAAATTCTCCCCTTAGTTGATTCTTCACAGCTGAATCCCAGACACATCATCCCCTGTCAAGATGATGTCATCCACATATACCACTAACACAACCATCTTCCCATCTGGAGCTCTTTTCACAAAGAGTGTGTGGTCGGAATGACCCTGTTTGAACCCAATCTTCAGGAGGAACTATCTAAATCTGTCAAACCAAGCCCGGGGACTTTGCTTAAGTCCATATAGTGACCTTTTCAACCTGCATACACTCCTTGAGTCTGTATAATTCAGTCCTGGGGGTAGATTCATAAATACTTCTTCCATCAGGATACCATGGAGGAAAGCATTCTTCACATCCAGTTGGTAAAGTGGCCATTCCAGGTTGAATGCTACAGAAAACACAATTCTAACTGTGTTGAGCTTGGCCACTGGTGAGAAAGTCTCAGAATAGTCAATTCCATAAGTTTGACTATAGCCTTTAGCCACTACCCTTGCCTTATACCTCTCCACTTCTCCATTTGACATGTATTTGATGGAGAACACCCACCTGCAACCTACTGGTTTCTTTCCACGTGGAAGATCAACAACTTCCCAAGTGTCATTCTTTTTGATTTCCTCCTGGACTGCTGCCCTCCATTCAGGCACGGCTAGAGCATCCTGAATATTTTTAGGAAAGGTGTGTTTGAAGACACTCGCTAGAAAGGCCTTAGAGGGAGACACATTTTTGTAGGATAGGTAGTTTTGAATTGGGTATCTGGGGTGTTTAGTACACTCTCTGATAGGCTTTCTGATTGCTATGGGAACATCAAGGAGGAGTTCCTCGATTTTGCTTTTGATATGAGTGGATGTTTGGATAGGGTCATTATGAGGTTTAGTGGATGTTTGGATAGGGTTTGTTTGAGGATTAGTGGCTTCTCTTTGTTTAGAGGAGTTGAGTTGTTTGGAGGGACTGCTGGATTCAACCCTACTGGTTGTTTGTTCGGGTGAATTTGGTTCAGGATCTTGCAACACGTGTGTGCCAACGCCTTTATTCACATTGGAATTAGGATATCTTCTGGAGTAGGTTTTTCCCTGGAAATCAAGTACAACATTAGGAGTCCTGGGGTTCGACTCCCCAGAATCATGTTCATCATCATGTCCAAGTGTTAAGTCATTAAATGGTGGCATGCTGGTTACATCAGTCCCATCACTATTGTACTGATAATCAGTGGCATCTTCTACTGTGAGGATATTCTCCCTCTGAAGATGATGCTGATTAAAGTACATCAGATTCTCAAAAAAGGCCACATCCATAGTTCCTATTATTTTCCTTTTATTAGTGTCAAAGCATCTATAACCCTTCCTATTTGCAGAATATCCCACAAAAACACACTTATCAAATCTTGTGTCAAGTTTGCCTTGGTTGTATGTTTGTGTGAAGGCCACACATCCAAACACTTTAAGAGGCAGATCTTGAACCAGTTTGGTGTTTGGAAAAAAGATTTTAAGTTCATCAATGGGTTTTTTAAACTCAGTACTTTAGAGGGAAGCCTATTGATTAGATATACTCCAGACAATAGGGCTTCACCCCATAAGTATTTAGGACTTTTAGAGGCCAGCACAAGGGATCGCACCACCTCAAGTAAGTGTTTGTTCTTCCTCTCAGCCACACCATTTTGTTGTGGTGTGTTGACACATGAGTTTTGGTGGCAGATTACCGAGCTGTGAAAACATCTTGCAGAATGTCTTTATAGTATTCAGATCCATTATCCGTCCTTAAAATTTCAATTTTGACATGGAATTGAGTACTTATCATGTTGTAAAACTGAATAAATGCACTTTCAACCTCTGATTTATCCTTTAGTAGGTATACCCAAGTTAAACGTGTGTGGTAATCTATAAAAGACACAAACCATCTCTTTCCATTCACGGTTTTGTCTTGAGGGACCCCAAACATCACTGTGAATGAGAGTGAATGGTTTGGTGGGTTTATAGGGTTGTGGAACATAAGTGTTTCGTTTGTGTTTAGATAATTCACACACTTCGCATTGAAAGCCTGACAATTTTTTATTAACAAAGAGTTTAGGGAAAAACTTCTGCAAATACCCAAAACTGGGGTGACCTAACCTAGCATGCCAAATCATGACTTCATTATTGGACATAATAGAAGTGTTGTAGCACTTGATTCTAGGGTCAGCCTCAGTTCTGACCATATATTTTTCTTCCAATATGTAGAGGCCATCTTGCACCTTAGCATTGCCAATCTCCTTCATCAAATTCACCTCCTGAAACTTACAATCAGCAGAGGAGAATATAAGGTTGGTCTCAGAGACCAACTTATGGACAGATATAAGGTTACAAGACAACTTAGGTACATGTAGAACTCCATGGAGGGTAAGAGAGTGTGAGATAATGATGGATCCTTTGCCGCCTATTGTCGCATAGGACCCATCAGCTATCTTCACTTACGATTCCTCGCATACATGGGAGATAGGATCTGAAATTTCTCGAGAACAATAGGTCATATGGTGCATTGCACCGAATCAATGATCCGATCTGCTCAGGACCTAGGATTTCTAGCGAAAAAGCAAAGGTGTTACCAGAGTCCGCAAGGTTGAATTTAGGAAATTTGTGTGGCTAGTGATGAGTTGGGTGATATGCTCCAATCGCCTCTTGGTGAATGGCAATGATCGTAAGTTTCTCGATCCGGGTTCTAGTTTGCCCTACTTGGTTCTCCACCAGCTGCACCACCATGCCCTCTTGGCTTCCAGATTGGGGATTTCCCATGAATTCCCCAACAAGTGTCCCAATTGTGGCCCTGCTTTTTTGCAGTGATCACACCATGGTTTTTGCTTCTTGTTCCTGTTGTCACCTCTTGTGCCAGATCCTCCGGATCCAGTGACTCCGTAGTTTTGATTAGATGAACCACTATGTAGCTCACTGGCCATGCCGGCTCTAAGATACATTCTTGATCTAGGGTTTTAGGGGGACCCTAGCTCTGATTCAATGTGAGAATTTGGAAGAAAGGTATGGAGTAATTTTATTAATTTCTGAATGAATTACAAAGGAAGGCAGACTGAAGATAAATAGCTCCTAATAGAGAATCCCCTTCTATTACAACTCCTTGATTTTAGGGATCTCCATTAAAACAAAATAAAATGACTTAATGGCAGAATCACAATTAATGACAGAATCACACTCAATGACAGAATCACATCTTTCTCTCATTGTTACATATTTTATTAATAACATAAAACCCTACATAGATAAAAAAATATATATATATTATAAAGACAGAAACACCCTTATTTCTCACGGGAATTCAACATGGTATCAAGGCAGGAGGTCCTGAGTTGAAACCCCACTGCAAAAAGTCTTCCCAATAAATTAAAAAAATCCAGTGTTGGGCCTCTCTAAAAAATTTATATAAAAGGCCCACACTTGAGAGGGGCGTGTTATGGTACACAAAATGTTAATTATTTGTCTCCCCATAAACTTAAGCCATTGGGAGAGATGGTAATTCAACAAATAGGATCCCCAATCATCACTAATGAATTGCAAGATAAAAAGAAGCTCCCTAGTTCATAGATGAAGTAGACAGCAGCAGCAGGCCCCGGGCTTAGGCAAACTAATCACTCATAAGGACAAAAGGTGTTCTTTGCAAAAATAAGTAAATACCTATTGCCCCAAGTGGTTTGGCATATATTGAGAGGACCTCCCTCACGTAAACTATCATACCTTCTGTCCCCTTGTGGTTTCACAGAAAAACTTAATTGTGATTATCAGCAAAATTAACCCCTTCAGTGAAACCGTGAATGTAAAAGGTATAATAAATTGTTACATTTAACCCTTTTGTTAAGCCATCGGGGAGCAAAAGGTACAAATTAAATCAGTAATCACAATACCATTTGCTCCGAAAATTCAAGGAGGCAACATATGGTGAACCACAGGAGGGTCAAAAAGGTACGCGCCCCTGTGCAGAACATTCCTTAAGATATAACCAACTACGAAATGTTAGTAATCTTTAATTCATAGTCGAGTTAGTGCAGAGGAACTTCACATTTACCGAAATGCAAAGTATAAAACTTACAATGTAAATTCCAGAATCAAATGAAAACTTTTAGTCAATGTTAAAAACTGGACCATGTCCGGTGAAAGCCAACCAAAGAGCATCATTCTAAGTGACGAATGATGGCACTTAAGAGTGCATCGAAGTAGAAGCCAAGATCACATTGAAGCACAGACCAACAGAGAAAATAATCATAATCTCATGTTCAAAGAAGAGCCAAAAGACTAGCTCAAAACATACCTGCAGTAGATTCTAATCAACAAAATGAAGCAGAAGACCATATTTTTACAGTTTAAAATGCAAGCAGCAGTAAGAAATCATTATCAAAGGTATCCATACCTGCACATTAGAAACAACTCGAGCCAAAGTTTTCACCATATCTTCAACAACATTTGTGTTCTTCGGATTCCTGTCAGAGAAAATGAATCAGGACACAAACATTGATCCACCCCTAAAGCATGTAATCGAGATCTACAAGAAGCAAATGAGTAGATAAGGTTAACGAAAT
This sequence comes from Gentiana macrophylla, assembly GCA_026214975.1. Taxonomy (NCBI): domain Eukaryota; kingdom Viridiplantae; phylum Streptophyta; class Magnoliopsida; order Gentianales; family Gentianaceae; genus Gentiana; species Gentiana macrophylla. Next base: position 40,984,835 of record CM047814.1, read on the forward strand.
CTCTGACCGCTCCCAACTCTATCCCTTAAAAATTAGTAGGTGAAGGATGATGATCACCTCAAACAGAATGAACTCAAAATATTAAAGGAAGAACAAGGAGGACCTGTAGTGTGAGTACTGTTTTGAAGATAAGTGTAGAAGTTTTATTTGCTTAGTTTTTTATGTTTATCTATGTTCTGTACTGTTTATAATCTCGGCGGAAATGATATTATCTTGGAGGTTGGAAGTAAGATACACTAGAGTTGGTAAATAAAGATCGACTAGGAACAGTTTATCTTATGAGTCTGCCTACTTTGTATGAGCTGATTACTTGTAATTCTCCTATTTAAAAACTCAACATTTAGCTGAGAAAATATTGAAGATTATTAAGATTGTTTTCCTCAAAATTTCCACATAATATCATAGTCATGTTTTCCGGAAAACCCCAGACACATACATGAATTATAAGGCCGACATGGCTGGAGAAATGGGTGCTTCATACACTCCATCAAGAAGCACTTCCATCTCAGGACCAACACAAGGATGATTTGCTGGTACTTCACAAGCAATGCATTAAATGGAGATATAAACTCCACCACTACTTCGTCCTCTACGTTGTTAACCACCAGGAAAACTACATGACGGGAGAAGCGAAAGAACCATCTTTAGACCCAAAAGTTTCCATGAAAAGCAAAGGAACCACCATAGAAAGATGTATTCGGATATCGAGAACTCATCCCAGATATATGAACTCAAGACCTACTATGGAGTCTCAAACAGGAAGGGGCATAAAAATATACTACAATGAAATAGTCACACTGTGGTAAAAACTTAACTTGTGCCATGAAGACTCATGGGAGTGCCTTGGTGACACTATCAAATTTAAAAAAAGGTAGGAGAACGAGAGGGTTTACTCGTTCCTGGCCCTCCTTAATCAGAAGTAAGATAAGGTGAAAGGGAGAATCCTCATTAAGAGCGGTGTTTCTAAAGTTCGACGGGAAGAAGCTAGAAAGAACTAAAGAAGAATAACAAACATAAACTAACAAGTGATCAGGGCATAAATATGGGGCATACTCAAGATAGCTGTTTGGAAATATACAGGAAACCTGCCTCGAAGCTTAGAATATTAGAAAGCCCTAACCAAGAACCGAAGAAGGCAAATCAGATGTCATCTGATTCAGGTCCCTCATCCACAACAGGACCTCTACTCTTCACAAAGGAACAGATAGAGCAGTTAACCAGACCTAATCTTTCGTCTACTAGGTGGTTCACCCGGGACCAAGAGAACCTATGGCAGGTACCTCTAATCTATTCTAAGCCTACATGACATGTGTTAGGAAATCAAAAAATTTAACTGGAAGATGGTTCCTTTTCAGCAATAGTCGGGAAGGGAACAATCAGTATTTCACTTAATCATACCCATAAAAATGCCCCTTGTGTACCAAAATTATCCAATAATGTAATGTCAATTTACAGACTCGCCTTGGATGAGAAATGTGTTGCTAATTTCATTAAATATGGTTTCATTTTTAAGGACTTAGCTTAGGGGAAGATAGTATGCACATCTAAGCTTGTTGGGTGCCGTTATGTCCTAGAACAAAAGAGTCAATTAGGTAGAGAGTCTCTTCTAAAAGATTGATATCACACAAAATCTGCATCTGCTCAGAGAACCAAATCTTAGTCTGACAGAACAGACTATGTCGCCAAATGTTCCTTATATGTAAAAGCTTTTCCAAGAGTTATTTGTTAATAAAAATATTTATGCTTTACAATGTGAAGTATGTGAGTTTGCAAAGCAATGTAGGAAGTCATATAAAGACCTTAACTAATGATGGTGGTGTGCAACCTTCAGTGAAGATCACATACGGGTAATCTGGTCTATTTAAAATAGAAAAGGCAGAAAGGTTAACAGATTTTCAAAGAATTTTTCGAAAAGATAAAACTCAGTTTCACACTCAAATTTGTACTATAGGGAGTGATAAATGGAGCCGAGTATTTCAATCAAGTGTTGGAAATTTTCTCCTTGCAAATTGGATTTCTCATCAAAGCTCACGTGTATGAACTCCTCAGTAAAATGCAGCAGATGAGATAAAAAATCCGACACATGCTAGAAGTGCAAGAGCACCTATGTTGCACAGACACGGACACAGACACGGCGATACGGCTAATTCCAGAATTTAAGGACACGACACGCCGCCGACATATATATACATATATATATACATATCTATCTATCTATCTATCTATCTATCTATCTATCTATCTATCTATATATATATATATATATATATATATATACATATATATATACATATCTATCTATCTATCTATCTATCTATCTATATATATATATATATATATATATATATTATATGTGTGTGTGATGTAAATAAATATTCGTAAACATCTAAAAAAACTAGACAAAATAAAATAGGTAATATGTAAACTCTATGAATATCTAGAATATATATATATATATATATATATATATATATATATATAAAACTAGTAAATAAATATTAAGTAAAATCTAAAAACTAGACAAAATAAAATAGGTAATATGTAAACTCTATGAATATCTAGAATAGATATTCGACCTTCATACAGTGCCAAAAGAAATTGTGATCGACTTTCAAAATATTACAAATTGTAAAAATGATTGTTTATCAACAAAAAAACATATAAACTTAATACGGCGTATTATTTATTAAATTATTATAGAAATGAAAATCGTGTATTTTAACGTTTCCATCGAAGAAAATTTAAATAACGAAAAAAAAAAACAAATTTAAAAAATTGGGTTCAGGAGTGTCAGGGAGTGTCGACAGTGTGTTTGCACACGTTTATATCATAGGGATATTAGAACCTAGGTCAAAAAAATATGTTTTTATAAGGTAATTGAGTAGTAAAATACTTGTCCAAACATCCCTCAAGATACCTAAAAGGCACTCTAGGGCGAGGACTTTCCTGTAAAATGTATCAAGGCGTAAACATAGAAGTCTATATGGATGTAGGTTTGGTTGGGTCATTAACTGACCGAAGATCAACCTCTGGGTACTGTGCATTCTTGTGGGGTAATATTGTAACACTGAGAAGCAAAAAAAATAAAAAATAAAAAGTAAACTTATTGTATCCTGGAGTAGTGCAGATCAACAAAGGGGCTTTGACCCTTGATATTTGTGAAGGGATATGGATAAAGAGAATTCTTCAAGAGCTGAAACTTCCTTGTAAAAGTCCAATATAGTTATTATGTGATAATATTTCACCATTATATATGGCAGAAAATCCAATTCATCAAGATAAGACAAAGCTTGTGGATATACACACATTTTATCAAAGATAAACCAGAAAATGGTGATACAATCCTGAGCTGAATTCCTGCCAAGTTCCGAATAGCAGACATCTTCACCAAATCATTATCAACCAACTAATTTCAAGATTTAGCTTGGTTGTATCAATATCTACAACAAAGCTTGAGGGGGTGTTGAATATTATTCAGTATTCTGAAATTATAAGTAGTTAGATATCCTTAATTGTATTGGTTATACTTTGCTTCTTTGTCATTGGTATCGTTTTCGCTTAATGGTAGGTAGTCATTAGCCTAAAACTGTTATTAGTTGTGCAGCCGCCTGCATTTATTAGTGAGAGTATAGTCTGTATTTCTACCTTCTCTTGTACTTATTTCGGATTAAGAAACGAAATATTTTCTTTCCAACATTCTTCATTTAGGAACGGAACCTACTATACTGGTCGTCACAAAAATGGTTGAGAAATCCATGCAGCAATTATGTAAAGGGACACGACTCATACATTTTTTAGCCTGGAACCAATGCAACAATACCAGGACTAGTGACCACAAAATCTTCCAGTACACAAAGGCAAACCTAGAACTAATTCCATGCAATCAAGGCAACCTAATTTTAGGTCAAGAATGAGGAAGACCCTCTGAGAATACTAGCTATAACGGCAATAGTTAAATCAACAAACACGTCATAGTGAGAGATGAGACTGCAGTACATGAATTTATTGATTAACAAGACATTATTCACATAGCTACAGATCATGATAAAACCCGTCAATCCATACGGTTGTACAAATAAAACTAAGAGCAACCAAGTTCGGGGTCAGTAGACCGTCACAAATAATCCAATGTAGCACTCAGTTAACTTTGACTACAGAATATTCCTTACATGTCAAAAGTTTGGAAGAGTACTCGCAATGTGTGCACTTCTACACAGAAACCCTGCAAATTGCAAAATAGGTATTAATAAAAAATCAGTACGTATTGAGACAGTGAAGCCTAGATAAAAATTATGAATAACCAATTCACAAAGATCTTTGTGCATTAAAGACTGATTGCCCTACCCTTAGGATTTCCAGAACAAGAATCCGGTGCCACAAAGGTAAATCAAGATATATAATTCTCACCAGCATGCTAAGAAATACCTGCATCACTAAAATAAACAATTTAGGGAATGAAAATGCTCTCAGGAAAATGGACAAAAGAACATGTGAATATTCTGTATAGAGTCCCAGTAGGAATTACCAGAGACCTTTGTAATTATTGCTAGGTAAACAAACTTAACACAGTAATTTGGAATGAGAATTTCTGAAATATTTCATTGTTATGTGTTAAAAGTGATATAAGGAAATATGTCACCAACGGTATGCGCTTGAGTATTTATCGAGGCGGGAGGTCATGAGATCAAAATACATTGCAAAATCAACAATTCTTGAGGGGCGTGTTAAAAGTGATATAAGGAAAAAACTTTCTAACACCAATTGGTTTTATCCTAATATTATGTGTTTGAAAACAGCAAAATCAACAATTCAAAAAAAACTTCTATCCTGTTTGAAAAGACTAAAAAACTAAAACAACCTACAGCTGTTACAGTGTACAACAACCTACAGCTGATAAACTATGCAAAACAAATTCTTTATTCAAAACCTCCAGCACTCCTCCCATAAGCCCAGCTTGTCTGAACAAGATTCAACCATTCCTTTGCTAAGCCCTTTAGTAAATACGTGTGCTATATGTGCCTTTGAGGGTATGTAAGTCATGCATATCTTTTCATTGTCCAACTTTTCTTTAATAAAATGCTTGTTGATCTCAATAGGTTTGGTCCTATTGTGTTGGACTAGATTGTTTGAGATATTTATAGCTGCCTTGCTGTCACAATGCATCTTCATAGGTCCTTTAGGACTTAGTTTCAGCTCATTTAGGACCCGTTTCAGCATCAATAACTCACACATTCCCAGTGCCACTGCTTCAAATTCTGCTTCAGCGCTGCTCCTTGCAACCACCGATTGTTCTTTACTCCTCCATGATACCAGGTTGCTTCCTATGAATGTGCACCAGCCTGATGTTGATCTTCTATCCACCACAGATCCAGTCCAATCTACGTTTGTGTAGCCTTCAACGATTAATTATCTTCCTCTTTTGCATAAGAGACCATGACCAGAACTTCCTTTGAGATACTTTAATATTCAAAGAGCTGCATCAAGAAGTCCTTGTAGAAATAATTTAAAGGAAAAAACTTTATTTTATTGAATGGTGAAAAACCTACTACAACCGAGACACCCAAGGTCTCCTTAAATTCTAGAAAAACAAGAACCCTTGAACAAGAAAACACCTACAAATCAGGAGCCGACTTCTACTAAGCCCTTGTAAAATTACCAAAGACCTACTGCTAACAGCATACTTAAAAAAAGGAATAAATACATTACTGCCCATTATTTAAAAACAGAAAATAAAAAATAATTGAGGCGCAATTCTCAACACTCCACCTCAAGTTGAGCATGGATATTCAACATGCCCAACTTGCTCACAAATCTATCAAATCCAAGCTTCACCAAGAGCTTTGTCAGTCCATCTGCAACTAGCTCAGCAGAAGGCAAGAAAGGAATACAGATCACCCCATCATCTAACTTTTCTCTAATGAAGTGCATGTCTATCTCAATATGCTTGGTCATGTCATGCTGGATAGGATCATTTGCAATGTCAATGGCAGCCTTGTTGCCACAATATAACTTCATAGGAAGGTTCACAAAAACTTGAATATCTTCCAGCACCCTTTCTATCCAAAGTTCTTCACACACCCCTTGAGCCATAGCTCTGTATTCTGCTTCGGTTGTACTTCTATCCACCACACACTGTTTTTTGCTCCTCCAAGTCACCAGATTCCCCCAAGCAAAGCTACAGTAGCTACAGGTTGATCTTCTTTCTCTTGAACCTGCCCCAATCAGCATCAGTGTAAACATCCACGCTCATATTTGAGTACTTTTCGAACCAGGGACCTTCTCATATGTTTCCCTTAAGATATTGTTGAGAAATAAGGGAGTTTGTCAATTATGGATAATTAGGGTTAAATAGCCTAATAGCCGACCTTTCCTTATTTACGTTATTCTGTTTGATATTCTGTTTTATTTTCAATTTGTAAGATTGATTATGATTGATTTCTAAACTCAAGGAGTCCTAATCAATCAAGTTTCTAGGCCTAGCTTTTCCTAATTAAGCAGATGCTCCTACTCGTTGTATTTTACGATTTCTCCGTGTTGCAATATATTTTGTTATGTATTCAATATATTATGTTGTGTAATATTAATTGGTGTTACCTATAAACCAATTAATTTGTGGCTAGCTGTTTTGTTTAAATATTAATTGGTGTTATCTATAAACCAATTAATACTTGCTAGCTGTTTTTAGTTCCCCAAAACATCTCCTCGGCTGCTGTTCACACACCAGCCTGTCTGGGTCTTTCCATCTCCTCTTGGTTGTAATTCTTATTTATTCCCCCCTGATTATCAATAATAAGTGAGAGAAATTATTCTTCTACCTCCGTTTTTCTCTTCATGGTATCAGAGATATACCTCTTCCTTTAATTTTTTTTCCGCTGCAAAATCTGCAAAATATGTCAACTATATCCGATGATGATTCAGGTGTGCCAACAAAATCTGTTATGCTACCTGAAAATTCATCAAACCTCTTCATCAATCATAGATTAGATGGAAACAACTACTTGATGTGGTCCAGAGGTATAAAAATGCTCATTTCCGGCCAAAGGAAAATGGGCTACCTAACCGGCACGAAGGCTGCTCCGGCTGAAACTGATCCCACATGGGAGGATTGGGACACGGAGAACAATCAAGTCATGGCGATCCTAATCAGGTCCATGACAAAAGAAATTAGCGAAAACTTCATGATATATGAAACCGCAAAAGAGATATGGGATGATGCAAGGGACCTTTATTCAAAAAAGGACAACACATCCGAAATTTATGAGATCGAAGCCTGCATTCAAAAGCGCCAAACAAGGTGAACTCTCTGTAACTCAGTATTACAACAAACTGACCAAGGCATGGAATCAGCTTGATGTGTTTGAGGAACTCGAATGGCAAAACACTGATGATGCTGCCCTCTTCAAGAAGGTTGTCGAACAGAAGAGGATATTCAAGTTTCTAATTGGCTTGAATGCTACGCTTGATGATGTCAGAGGAAGGGTCCTCTCTACAAAACCTTTACCCTCCCTAAAAGCCATTTTTGCTGAAGTTAAGCACGAGGAAAGTAGGAGAAAATTGATGCTTAAGGACTCTCCGTCTGAAAACCAAGTTGAAAGGTCCGCCTCATCTCTTATGGCAAAAATGGTGACCAAGGTGATAAGAAACACAACTCTTGGGACTCACAACAACAAGAAAAAGGATAAACTTTGGTGTGATCTTGCAAGAGATCAAATCACAATGAGGAAACATGCTGGAAACTTCACACGGGAAACTGAACGAAACAGACAAGGGTAAGAAGGCAAATAATGAGAGAAGACTATGGCAAGGTTGTGAGTGAAGACAAGAAAGGTGGTCATCACATCTCGATGAACAACCTGGATGTTTTCAAAGCTATCCTAGCTAAATTGGATGGTTCCTCCAAGTCCGAAATTGCTACACATACAACATCCGGTAATAATTTCTATGCTAAATTTGTTTCCTCCGTTGATACTTGACTCTGGATCATTGATTCAGAGCATCTTCTCATATGACCGGGAATAAAAGCCTCCTTAAAAATATTAGACCTCGCAAAACCGACCATAAGATCAAAATTGCTTGATGGAACTCTTCTCTTCTTGCACAAGGAATTGGCCTTCGCATACATCTACGATACATTTGTATTAAGAGATGTATTATATGTCCCAAATCTTGATTGCAATCTGATTTCAGTAAATAAAGTGACTAATGATCTAAAATGGAATGTTATTTTCTCCCCTAATAAGTGTATTTTTCAGGAACAAATCTCTCGTAAGACCGGCAAGTCTTGATGAGTGTCTTTGGCCTATATATCTTGAAGAATCTGCCTAATTTTGCTTTTAATTCTAGTCACAAACTAAATGATGTAATGCTGTGGCACCAAAGATTGGGCCACCCAAGCTTTCTTTATCTTAAAAACCTTTTTCCAGAAAAGTTTAATCATTTGAATCTTTCCAACTTACAATGTGAAACTTGTCAACTTGCTAAGTTAACTAGGTCATGTTTTCTTCGTGCCTTACATACCATCTAATCCTTTCTCGCTATACACAAAGTGATGTTTGGGGACCTTCTAGGGTCAGATATGTTTCTGGTCATAGGTGGTTCATCACTTTTATTGATGACCACACTAGACTCACTTGGACATTCCTCATGAAGGAAAAATCTGAAGTTGGCACGGTTTTCAAGAATTTTTATACCATGATTCTAACTCAATTCTCAACTAAAATTAAGGTCCTAAAAAGTGATAATGCCAAGGAATATTTTGAGACTAATCTGGGAAAATTCTGTTCTGAAAAAGGCATTGTTCACATTAGTAGTTGTGTTGAAACCCCTCAACAAAATGGCATTGCTGAAAGGAAAAATAGACACTTACTTGAAATGGCTAGGGCAATTATGTTTTTTATGAATGTGCCTAAATACTTGTGGGGTGATGCCATATTAACTGCTTGCTACCTGATCAATAGATTGCCTAGTAGGGTTTTACAATTTAAAACTCCTTTACAGTCACTCATGATCACACACCCCTGTACTCACCTCACCTGTAATGTCCCTCTCAAAACTTTTGGTTGCACGGTTTTTGTCTATGTTCATGCTCATAATGTAAGTAAATTTGGATCATAGGGCACAAAATGTATCTTTGTGGGTACTCTAATCACCAAAAAGTGGTACAAGTGCTACTCACCCAACACTAAGAAATTTTTCAACTCCATGGATGTCAAGTTTTTGAAGATACCCGTGCTTTAAGAAACAAACTGAATACTCTCATGATTCCTCCACTAATTGGGATATGTTTGATGTTATTGCTCCTTCTTTGCCATCTCTAACCCCATGCGGGAGGAAGAAGCTGGACCCATCATGTTTCAAGCAAATCCCATGGATCTTTGGATGTCATCAATGAACATGGTGATCCACAAACTGCAAAAACTGCCCCATCTCAACAAGAACATGACAATTACACTCAAAATCACCCACCTGACCAAGTCACAAGGCCTCCACATGTTCAGCCTCCCCTCAAAGTCTACCACAGAACAAAGTTCAAGACTCCTACTGTGACTGATGGTAATCTAAACCAACATGAGAGCACTCCAGGTATGTCACCTCCGTGGATTGAAATTTCGACCTCGCCTCCCGAGGATCCAGTATGACTCGTAATCCTTGTCACTCTCTTGGGGATGATCTCCTATTGCTCTTAGGAAAGGTAAAAGAAATTTGACTGATCACCCTATTTACGATCATCTTTCTTATGAAAAATTATCTCTACATTCTGCATGTTTACTAAAAGTTTAGATAAGGAGGTCATCCCTAAAAACATTCATGAGGCCCTTACATATCACGCTTGGAAAGATGCTATTAACACAGAAATGTCTGCTCTTATAAAAAACCAGACTTGGACATTAACAGCTCTACCACCGGGCAAGAAACCTGTTAGCTGTAAATGGCTTTTTACTATCAAGTATAATGCGGATGGTAGTTTGCATAAGTATAAGGCTAGACTTGTTGCTAGGGGTTTTACCCAAACTTATGGTCTTGACTATCAAGAAACATTTGCCCCTGTTGCTAAGTTAAATACTATTAGAGTTTTATTCTCTCTTGCTACTCAACTTGACTGGCCCCTCTTCCAACTTGATGTTAAGAATGCTTTTCTTAATGGGGACCTAAAAGAGGATGTTTTTATGACCATTCCCAGGTTTTGATAAACCTAAGACTAAGGGCATGGTCTCAAACTCGAAGAAAATCTCAGTCTGATCTAAAAGCAGGTCCCGAGAGCCTGGTTTGGGAAACTCACCTCTGTGATTAAAGCCTGGTTACTATCAATGCAACAGTGACCACACCATGTTTGTTAAAACCTCTAATGGGATGAGATCTATTCTAATTGTTTATGTGGATGACATAATTTTGACAGAGATGACTCACAAGAAATATTCAAGCCCGAAGGCATTCTTTGGCCAAAGCCTTTGAAGTCAAGGATCTAGGCAACCTCAAGTATTTCTTAGGCATGGAAGTTGCTAGAACCAAGGAGGGTATTTCGGTGTCTCAAAGAAAGTACACACTGGATCTTCTTAAAGAGACTGGCATGCTTGGGTGCAAACCAGCCCTGTCTCCCATTGATCCCAGCATCAAACTCATTCATGGTCAAACTGTTGTGAACATGGACAGATACCAGAGACTTGTTGGGAAACTCCTCTACTTGTCCCACACACGGCCTGACATTGCTTATGCTGTAAGCATTGTTAGTCAATTCCTTAAGTCACCTACCAAGGAGCATTGGGATGCTGTATACAGGATTCTGAGATACTTGAAAAAGACTCCTGGCCAAGGCTTATTCTTCAAGAAAACTGACATCAACAACATCATTGTATACACAGATGTTGACAGGCGAGTAACCCCGTAGACGGAAGGTCTACTACTGGATATTGCTCATGTCCTGGGCAACCTTGTTACTGGAGAAGTAAGCAGCAACCCACCTGTCTCACGAGCGATAAAGGTCAAGCGTAACTTAGGGCTCTTGTGCTTGGTGTGTGTGAAGGCTTGTGGCTGAGGAGGGTCATCTCTGAACTCAACCTACCACTCAAGTCTCCTATTATTCTTCGGTGTGACAACAAATCTGCCCTCTGTATGGCTGAAGACCCCATACATCATGACAAGACAAAACATGTTGACATTGACCGCCACTTTATCAAAGAAAAGATTGACGACCACATAATTGATCTTCATCATGTCAATTCTCATGACCAACATGTCGACCTTCTCACTAAGGCCATTCCTCCGCATTCATTCAAATTAACTTTGTCACAAACTAGGTTGTATTAACATCTACAACATAGTTTGAGGGGGTGTTGCAATATATTTTGTTATGTATTCAATATATTATGTTGTGTAATATTAATTGGTGTTACCTATAAACCAATTAATTTGTGGCTAAATTGTTTTGTTTAAATATTAATTGGTGTTATCTATAAACCAATTAATACTTGCTAAATGTTTTTAGTCCATCTCCTCTTGGTTGTAATTCTTATTTATTCCCCCCTGATTATCAATAATAAGTGAGAGAAATTATTCTTCTACCTCCGTTTTTCTCTTCACTCCGATATAATAAAAAGATCATCTTTTTCTTTACTTCTGTTAACATGGTATCAGAGCTAGGGCTCCTCCAATACTCTAGATCTAAAAAATGAACTATAGAGCAGCCATGGTTGGGGAGCTGAGTAGTGGCATCTACCCCGACAACCGGAGCCACTGGACCAGGAGGGTCCGTAACAGGAGCGGAGGGTAACGTAACCAATCCCTCATTTGTTCTACTTGTATCAAGAAGGTTAAATGGGGCCAATTATCTAGAGTGGTCCCAAACAATGAGAAAGGCCATTAATGGCAGAGGAAAACTTGGATTTCTCACAGGAGAAACCAAGATGCCAGGACCAAATGATCCTAAACTTGGATCCTGGAAGTCTGAAAGCTCAATAACAATGGCTTGGCTCATTAATTCCATGGAACCAAACATTGCAAGACCCCATATGTTCCTGCCAACAGCCAAGGACATTAGGGAGGCTGTGAAGGAAATGCATTCGGACCTGGGAAACTCTTCTCGGATCTATGACCTAAAGATAAGGCTTTGGAACCTTAAACAAGAAACCAAGGATGTCACAACCTACTACAATGAGATAGTAAGTTTGTGGCAGGAGTTGGACATTTGCCATGAGGACAGTTGGGAATGTCCAGCAGACAGTACCAAGTTCAAGAAAAGGGAAGAAAACGAGAGGGTATACTCTTTTCTGACTGGAATGAATCCAACCCTAGATGAATTCAAGAGAGGATCCTTGGAAGGAAGCCATCACCATCCATGAGGGAGGTCTTCTATGAAGTTAGGAGGGAGGGAATCCAGGAGGAAAGTTATGCACAGTGACCATGCTCCTGGATAGATTCCTAAAAGCTCAGAATCAAATCTAGAAGCCTCTGCTCTGGTTGATGCCAAGTGAAGTGAGAAAAGGGGCAAAAAGCAGATGTTGTGATGTGATCATCGCAAAAAGCAAGGCCACACCAGAGAGAATTGCTGGAGGATACATGGAAAATCCCCAAACTGGAAGCCTAAAAGCCAAAGTGGTGGAGGAGGTGGAGACGCCAGCAGAGCCAACCAAGCGTCATCTGAATCAAGTGACAAGCCCTCTGCACCTCTGTCCCTCACAAAGGAACAGCTAGATCACATGAGCCAACTTGTAGCCAATCACACCAACTCTTAATGTGAACTTGCTGAATTTGGTAATGTCTTTGCCTTGTCCATTCTTAATTCTAGATCTGATGCACATTGGATTATTGAATCAGGTGCAACAGATTATATGACACATGCCTCTAATCAAAAAACTTAAATGTAGGACAATTAGAGACAAATAAAACATAATAAAAAATACATAATATTTTCTGCTGATTTCCAACAGTTTAACACAGGATGAAGACCCAAAAAGGATGTTGAAGAAACCATCAAGGAAGTGGCGCATAATTAAGTGATATGTGCAGGAGATGAATGGCAAAAGAGGACCTCCACAGCCAACACGTGAAAATGAGTGTAAATTGTAACTTCATGTTGTTAATAACACTACTTCAACAATTTATCCTTCAACTCTTTTATTTATTTCTTAACAGTTGTATTACAGATTCTGTTCTTTGACATTAGTTCCATGACAATTGTCGATAAATCCTCTTCTTTTTTTTATCTCTCCGTTTCCCAACTGCATACTCTGCCTGAATCGCCATGCACTTCATCCTAAACTATTGTCTACCTTTACTTTTCCCAGGAGCATCATCAATAAGAAAATATCCATTTACAGCATCTTCACTAGATATCTTTTGAACTTTGAAGGATGGCAGAAAATAAAATTTAAAATAAAATAAATTAAAGGATAAGGCGCTGTAAGGGGAACGAACCTCCGATTCAGTAACAAGTGAAGAACTATAGAGCCTGATAATATGGGCTACGGACCTCAAGACCAAACGGCGGAAATAAGGCTCTGCTGTCTCTCCATCAAACTGATAAGTACAGAAAATGAAGATGAAACCAGAAGTCAGGAAAAAGCAAACACCCCCAAAAAGCAACAAGATTCACAACTCGTAAGGAATTTAACCTCAGAATTCGTTCGAAGTGATGTCATAAGCAGTGAGCATATTTGGTGGCGCAATAGCTGCAAATTTCACTCACCCGTTTTTACATGTGCAAAGCAAAGAAAAGGAAAAGGAAAGGAGAACTGGAGAAGAAAGAAACCAGGGCCCGGGGGGAAGCATAAATTAGATACAAGAGTAGATCAAACAGCACCTCTTCATACTGTACCAAAGTTCTAAATAGCGCCACATAATTGTATAAGACAAACCTGAAAAATAAAATGATAAATAAAACAGTATCACTATTCGTATATCAAAGACCCCCCTTATACAATGTCCAAATATTCTAAATCTCAGGAATAGAGTCTAGAAACTAGAAAGAAAATCCTATAAAAAAAAACTCATTACTGTTGTTTTCGGCTCGGTATGGCCAGGGCAATAAAATTATTGCCAGGGCTGTCATTCAAGTCAAAATTATAAAATGACAAATATACCCTTCTCTTCATCTTCCTAAGAAAAAACAGGGAAAAAAAAATCTGCCTTCCTCAATTTCTGTCCCCTTTGCAAACGCCTCAACCCACCTCTCTTTCCCACATTTAATTCGACTTCCCCTGTTACTTCTACCTAAAAAAAAATCACACCACACAACTTCTGTACATTTCATAGATCTGCATTGACGAAAAAATATGAACATTTTACTCCTTCAACCAAACATCTAACCCACCTCACTTCTCTTAATTTTCTCCCGTGCCTCATCTATTTTCCAGTCTTTCACCTTCAAATTCCTCCTGCCATGAATGGTCCAAAAATTTTCAAAGAACAATGTTACTGGATTGTTGATCATTCTACTTGTGGGTTGCTGATTAATTAGGGATTGAAAGTAATATTTTTTTTTAGAAGTCATCTATTTTACATTTTATTTTGATGGGTTTAGTTTTGTTCACATGGATGGGTATGGTAGCTACTGTGAATCGTGTGATGTTGATGGAGATTATGGTGGTAAGGGACTTTTTTTTCTTCTTCCTGATATGAAAATTCAATGACTAGCTTTTGGGGAGTTTTTTCTTTTGGTTATTATAATTGGAGAGAAGCTAGCATGATGGGGCTGTTGCCGGGTGGTAGCAGCAGAGGAGAGAGTGGCGGAGGAAATGGTAGCATAGGGGAAGAAGGTGGGATCGACAGCAAGATATGGAAATGGGAAGAAATATGTGGATGAACTAAAGGGTATATTTTTCATTTTCAATTTGGACTTGAATGACAGCCAGCCCTGGCAATAATTTTATTGCCCTGGCCATACCGGGAGCCGTTGTTTTCACTGGACTGCCTTAAAAAAGATCCAATAGAGCAGGATAAACTTCCTGAGTAGTCTCGATGACAAGCAAATTGCAGAATAACAGCAATATTCTGTTGTTCATAAATAGAAGTGAAGTGTTTAGATACTTAAAGTTATCACCTCTCAGACCTCTGAGAAGCCTAAGATGTTGGGAGGTGCATAACTAACATAGTATCAAAGCAAGAGGTCACGGCGTCAAATTTCACTGTAACATTGCCACCTTATTTGTCTTGTCCACATGTTGGCCTCTTTAATCGTCTTTGTGTGCCTTATGTAGGCCTCGGTTAGGCCCACACATGAGGGAGCATTTTGAAGAGTTTACATCTTTCAATTACTCACAAGAGTAATTTAAAAGATAGAGTTGTAAAAACTTTCTTTTTAAAAATTCTTAATCGATTTTTGGCAGGAATAGCGACAACTGACTAAACCTTGTGTGTGGTGATATTGTCTATGGCAAAGACAGAGGTATGGTGATGGAGGGTGAAGATTCAAGGCCCCGATTGGTCGGCATTCTCCAGGCTTGAGAGGTTGGTAAGTCTTCTAAGTCGCACAAGGCAGTTAGAGGATCGCAGGAGAGGTAACGGGTGGTCCATCTCCAGTGAAGGGTGCATCATTGTTTTTTGTTCTTCCGGTTGGTGAAATTTATAATATTTTACACAAGGGAGTGAAGGTATCGACTGAGAAGGGAAATAAGATAGTGGTAGGATTTGTGTTGGGGTGAATCTTCCTTTCTTGATAATGAAGAAGGTCGTACAGAAATGGAAAAGTGGGGGCTGCTTGATGTGTAAAGAGTAGACCAGTGACACCGAAAATTTCTCAAAGGGAAATTTAGAGCACTCTCCGGTGAACTTCGGTAGCAAGATGC
Organism: Gentiana macrophylla; assembly: GCA_026214975.1. Taxonomy (NCBI): domain Eukaryota; kingdom Viridiplantae; phylum Streptophyta; class Magnoliopsida; order Gentianales; family Gentianaceae; genus Gentiana; species Gentiana macrophylla. The sequence continues at coordinate 41,000,614 of CM047814.1, forward strand.
TCTCTCTCCATGGGCATTAGAATATGTCCACGGTGAAGGATATGTCTTATGTTCCTATTTGGATTAGGCTTCCCAGGATAAGGTTACTGTATTACACTCCTGTGATCCGTAATAAACTGGTGAGTACTATTGGCCTTCTGTTATAAGTTGATAAGAGAATGTCGGAGCAATATTAGATTGCATTTGCGAGATTTTTTGTAGGAATCAAGGCAGGAGTGGTTTTGCCTCATTCTATTCCAATAATGGATGAATTGGGTTCTTCTGCTCTAGAAAATTGAGTATGAGTGGTTGCCCACTTGTGTTCTCATTGTGCTGAGTTTGGTCTTAACTGAGAGGGGCTAATTCATAAAATTTGAATGTGTTTTCTTGGGCATATGTGAAGCTATCCTACAGGGCAGGTTGCAGCTTATTAAAAATGTACTTGAAGCAATTCATAATTTATAGAGTGAATCCCACATAAATCGGAAAGATTTTAGGGTGATTTGTGTGGAGTAGGGTGGATTTGAATGATGCTCATAAAGCTAGGGTAAGTTCGAAGAATGGTTGTTGTCCAAAGAGCATGGAAGATACGGACTTCATAGATTGGATCAGCTTAATGATGCTTTGCATATTGTCAGATTATATGGTCCTTAACTGGACATTACTCAGCTGATCATTCTACTCAGCTGATGCTTACTCAACTGATGCCTACTCAGCTATTCACTCTCAACAGCTGATCAACACTCACCTGGACTCTACTCAGCTGATTCTACTCAACCGGTGTCTACTCCGCTGATCCTACTCAACGGGTGTTCACTCAGCTGATCTTTATCTCATCTGAAACTCAAGAGTCCTGTTATTAATATCATAGCCGTTGGACAGGCTGTTTAGCTTATCTGTCAAAGTAGCCGTTAGGCTTATTTGTAATCTCCTAGTTAATTTCTTTGTAATCCTCCACATTCAATAATGAGAATTATTACCAGAATTCACTAGACGCATTACTAAACTCGCGGAACTATGGCAATGAACAGCTATACACCATCATTATCAAGCCTTGCCCCAACTTATGTGACACGCACGGACCAAATCTTGTGAGCTTTTGATAAGGGTCTATAATATCGCTCTAGCTCATGGATGTTTGACCGAGGTTTCTTATGGGCCTATTAGCTCACCTTATCTATGCGAATAAGTCCTCAGAATGGCTCAAGGCCTCGGAGAAGCAGGGAGAACCATTACGGTCGAGGGCTCTACGCCTCAAACACACTAACCACCGGAGGCCTCATGGCTTACGAGGCGTTCATACTTACGGCTCGGGATATCACCTTGGCTTCAAACAGGGCTTCCGATCACACGGGATGCAAAAGTTGTATTTCGCTTTTTGACGGACGGGTACCCTATATCTCTGTAGTAGGAAACGCGTATCCAAGATTTCCTCTATTTATAGTCACATTACTCACCAACTTGACCGGCATGGCAACAATTCAAGTATTCATACGTCAACAGTGACTTCTCAACACTTATATAAACTTCCATTTCTACAATGGCAAAGGTACACTCACTAACCAATAAATTATGTCGGCTTGATCCTACTATGGGTAGGTAGGCAGACACTTAGATGGTGCGGCCGCTTTCATTACATCCCCTTCCCCATTTTGACTAGCTTACAGATGGCTCAAGGCCTCTTCACCACCAAGAGAGGCCTCAAGGTTCATATCAAACACTTCGGACCTGATCATTTCTCAGTGATTATTTTCTATGCATCATCATGCTCATACTAAGGTGTATACTCTGGTTGAAGTTGAGGAGCCTTGTTTGAAGCCAAGGTGCATTGGTGAAGACTTGTGTTGCATCAGAGGTGTATTCCTAAGTTCGTCTTTTATAACCAGGTTGGTATGTAGGCAATGATTAGGTACTTTAGATAGGTTGTTACATTGGGGGTGACTAGAATTAGATGTTTGTGCTTGAGGGAGGAGACTCAAGGCCATCTTTTTTGTTGCTCACATTCCAAGCAGCTTGGTTGAGTATCGCTAAGGAGTTTGGTGGTGCGCGGTAGACTGGTGGGTTAGGGGGATGTATTACTATGGCTTAACTTCACTTGTGTTAAAAACAACTTTTAGAAGCAAGCGTTACTGCTAGGATGGTCTATTCTATTGTCATCTATCAGCATTGGCAGGAGAGGAACAGAAGGTAGAGTAGGCAGCAAAGTAAATCGAGCAAGGAAGGTGATGAGACACTGCAGCTGTGTGTGCAAAGTTGAAAAATAGTTGGGCAACTGCTATGGACTGTGACTTAGATATGAAGATCTCTACTAGATGATAGCTTCGTTTGTTGTTTATGTAGTAAACTTTGATTGATGGAGCAATAAAATTTCTGATTTACACAAGTAGAGCAACAAAAAAACACAGGTAGATTACAAGTATCATAGTGGCATATGCTAAAAAGACGCAATGAACCATTCTGGAGCTGAAACCATGATAGTCCAAGCAAAATACCACAATTATCACAAGCTATGAAGTTCAGCTTCTAGTCTAACAGGAAAGTCATATTTAGCTCACTTTATGTTGCTAATCTATGTCTGGACATCAAAATGCAATATATAACATAAAGCCTGTATTCAATAGGCATGCGACAGCTCTACTTTTGTTGAAGTCATAGGACTATGCAGACATCTCAAATTCGAGAATGACGACCATATTATAGTGAGCAGAGCGCTCTACTTCCCTAAAATCAGCAGAACGCGCTATATTCTGATTTTCTCCATTAACTTGGTTAAGGATGGAATAACTTAATAAATCCACACGATAAATATGTAACAAAGGGAAATATCCTTACTCTACAATGTCAAGAACAAATGTTCGCTGAATTGAGTTGGCTCGTAACCAGATAGCCTGTAAAAGTGAAGGAAAGGGGGGAAGGAAAAGAAAAAACGGAAGGATAAGCCGGCGAGTCATCAACAAGAAACTCCTTGGTGTTCAAAACATCAACATAGTGGATAAGATATTCAATTGATGACTATATAAGCACATACAGATCCACCTGCAGCTAGAGCTGTCAGGTCCTCGAGCAAACGAAGCCCAAGCTTTCCAGACTTTGTTAGATTGTCCCGGAGTAATGATGATCCTTTAGATGTTAACTCTTGGTCCAACAACCTGTTTATCAAGACATAGTTTGTGAGAACACTGAATACCGCTGGCTTTAGCAAAAAGAAAGCTCTAGTGTGATGACCGTGCAACGCATCGATATTGCATAACTTAAGATTATTAGAAAAAGAAAGACGGTGAACTCCATATTAGGAAGAAAGCTCCACATATAATTCACTTTTACAGCATGAATGCATAGTGGAAAGAGAAAAGTGAAAGTAACACAAGTATATTCTCAGTATTTCTAGTAAGGATAGTATGCATACTCAAGACGGTTAAGATTGCGATTAACATCACTAGTTACAGAATTGGTTCTAGACATGTATCCTCCGGAACCACTATTGCCTGTAGGAAGTGACTCTTCTGAAACAACATGATCGAAAATCAATGCTACTGCCTGTCGGAAGGTTGCTGCAGCAGTACTGAAACAAGTGGCAAAGAAATAACGACAATTAATTCACAAAAGCCACTATTAGAGTAAGTCAATAAAAACGTAAAAACTCAAGGAGCACTTTCCCCCAATATTCAACAAACAAAAAAGGGACAAGTAAATGAGATTGGAAAACAAGGTAAATGGCTTCAAAAGCTCAAATTAAATACTGCAGCCATCAGAACCTGAAGAAATTTTGCTCTTACTTTCTCACGCTGTCAGAGGATTTGCCACTTTCAAGAAGCCGAAGACAGATGCTTAGAGCTTGAGCCATATTGTCCTGAAAATGATAATTTCCATCTAGGAGCATATTCAAGAAACCAGAGAAGCTTCTTTCAAAAAGCAAGCTTTTCCCAGCAAAAAAAAAAAGGTGTTTAAGGCCCATTAATATACTTTTTGGGTTTAAATTTAAGGGCTAATTCAGACCAACCCAATTTACCAACTCCAAAACTTTGTCAGATAACATATTACACATTATTAGACAGATTATAATTTCAAAACAATGTCCAAGCAGTGCTTGAGGCCCATCTCAGGAAATAGGTTATTTCAGAAAGGAAAAAGAAGAAGCAGCAGCTTATAAGGAAACCCTAGTTTTCCACCAAATAAATTCCAGTTACAAGTGCTGCTTGTTTGTAAGAAAGATTCAGGGCCAACACTGAATCATTGTTACAATAAACACCTTTGTTATTATAAACTTGTGTAATGCATGAGAGACGATGGTGTAAAATACCAGGATAATAGCATATCCAAAATTATCCAATAGCATGGCATGACTCCATGGAAGATTATCTACACAACTAGAAATATGTAACTCAATGTGCCCAAGAAATAAGTCGATGCCTGATCCTGTCAATCGGAAATACCGAAATAGGATGATTGAAAATCTAAGTATTCACCTGCAAAACCTGCTTCTTCTTTTTTCACGCTAAAGCCTATAGAAGGTCTGAACAAAATAATAATCATTGCGTTCTTAAACTTATAACTACTAACTTTTCATCATGGGAAAAACACAGAAAGAAAACCAGAAACCAATTATGCCATGTAAAGGTGCAGATTCATCAATTTGGCAGTAACATCAAGATAATCAAGAAAATTGTTTACTTAATTTGCCACCATCATGCACTCTCAAAATAAACTCAGAGAGTGAAAAAAATATGCTGAACTCACCAAATTAGCACCTTAAACAGGATAACAGCAGTTTAATTACAGGTTACCTCATCATCAGGCTGTAAACTGGACTGAAAAATAATGAGGATGGTCTGCAGGGTTTTAAGTTGGATACTTTCATCTGCCATTTCACCATGCTGCAAAAGGAAGACGGTCGAATAAACATTTAAGAAAATATGTATTTACATTAATGGACAAGTAGGCAATTGGATCCTAAATTCAGCAAGTCACGGCTTTAGGTTTACTTTCTTTTAGTTTATATCCACAACAAACTATTTAATAAGTAATAACTAAGACGTAGATCCAACACGAGAATAAAAAAATAGGCAAAATGTCTTAGCAAACAAAATTAATCTCTCAAAATGAATTATACTTGCTAGAACAAATTGCCCATCTAACAGCATGAACACGTCGTCTAATAGGTAAAAATCATTTTACTCTCATATGCAAAATGAAAATAAGAAAAGACAAAATAATGCAGGTTTTCGAATCACCAACTTCATCCCCTCTACAAGCATCTATGTCAAACAGTAGAACTCCATACATACCCTCCCTGTTCATGCATTGTACACTTTATTTTGATATCTATCTTTCTTTCTTTCCAACATCGTATCAGAAAGGTTTTATCGGAGCATGTTCCAACTAGGTGTGAAAAAGGCGCTTCTTTATTGTGGTCTTACTGAAGATAAATGGAGCAACCTCCTGGTTATGCTGCTCATAGGAGAAAGTGTGCAAACTCAAAAAGGCTAGTTATGGTATGAAACAAAACCCTCGTGCATGGTTTGATAAGCTTCCCTTGTGCATGGTTTGATAAACTTAGTTAGGTAATCTATTCGGGAGGTTTCTAGAAGTGTTCTTCCGATCATTCTGTATTTCTTCAGAACGCCTTTCGTGGGGTGTGTAACTCTGGTTGAATGCATGGATGACATATTTTTGAGTTATAGTGACAAGATTGACATAAAGCAAACTATAGAATATCTGCAAAGAAGAAGAGTGTATTGCTTAGTAAACTCAAGAAAGTATTACAACTATTTATAGATGGCAACTTGCCATTCTGAGTTTGAAACCAACAGAAACGGCTATAATCTTAAAATAAGATTAAACATTAAACTAATAAACTAAAGAAGGGAAAAGACTAACAAATAAGGATTATAGATAATCCGATTGGTTAGACACTGACCAAGGCTTAGGTGAATAGTAAAATGAACAGTAATGTGAACAGCAATTACCGTCATCTTACCATACTCCCCCCTCAAGCTTGGTTGGAAGATATTAATAAGACCAAGCTTGCTGATGCAGAACTGGAAAGCAGCCATGGGTAAACCCTTGGTGAAGGCATCAGCCACTTGTCTTTTGGTTGGGACATAGATAAGACATATGCTTCCATCATCCAGCTTCTCTCTGATAAAATGTTTGTCTATCTCAATATGTTTTGTCCTGTCATGCTGGACTGGGTTGTTAGCTATGTCAATAGCAGATTTGCTGTCACTATAGAGTTTAATTGGTTGATTTACACTTTGCTTTAGCACCAAGAGAACTCTTCTAATCCATAGAAGCTCACAAATGACAAGGGCCGCAGCCCTAAATACAAACTCCGCACTACTCCTAGCAACCACAGCGTGCTTTTTTACTTCTTCATGACTCTAGGATTTCTCCAATGAAGATACACCATCCTGATGTAGATCTCCTGTCAACCTTGGATCAATCAGCATCAACATACCCTTCAATAGTCATTCTTTAGTCAAATTTGAATAAAACCCCTTTCATGGACTCTCTTTTAGGAATTGCAAAATTCTGAAAGTAGTCTTCTGATGGATCTTACCTAGTTTGTGCATAAATTGGCTCACTTGACTCATTGCAAAAGAGATGTTAGGTCTTGTGTGAGACAGATATATCAGCCTCCCCACCAATCTTTGGTAACCTTCATCTACAAGGTCACCATCATTAGAATCAATGAGGGTATGAGAATTGTCAACAGGTGTGCTACAGGGTTTACACCCTAGCATGCCGTAATCACTTAGCAAGTCTAGAGTATAAGTAACTAAGATGCCTTGATTAGACCTAGATATTTCCATACCAAAGAAGTATATAAGTGTACCAAGGTCCTTGGTCTCAAACTGAGACTTGAGAAAAGACTATAATCTTTCAAATTCAAGCTCATCACTGCCAATGATGATAATATCATCCACATACACAAAGAGGATGACCACTCCCCTTCCTTTCAAATGCTTGTAAAACATTGTATGATCAGATTGAGCATGAATGTATCCTCCCATCTTAATAGCTTTTGAGAATCTGTCAAACCATGTCCTGGGAGACTGTTTCAATCTATAAATGGATTTTAAGAGTCGGCGGGTCTGGTGTTTCCCAAATTTGTGTTCAAAACTTGGAGGAGGATGCATAAACACTTCCTCCTTGAGATCCCCATTCAGGAATGCATTTTTTATATCCATTTGGTAGAGGGACCAGTTCTTGATAGAAGCAAGAGCTAAAAAAGTCTTGACAGTGTTCAATTTTCCCACGGGAGTAAAGGTTTCATTGAAATCAATGTCAGGAGTTTGAGTAAAACCTGTGGCAACAAGTATTGCCTTGAGTCTCTCAACAGTACTATTAGAATTATATTTCACACAAAAGACCCATTTGGATCCAACAATCTTTGTTCCATTGGGAATAGAAACAACTTCCCATGTTTTACTATTCATCATGAGAGCCCTTAGTTCATCAAGTACTGCAGCTCTCCATTGAGGATCAGCCCGTGCCTAAGAAATGTTCTTAGGGACAGAGATATCATTCATTTTAGCCAAACACCCTTTGTGGGATTCTGAAACAGCAGAGTAGGATACAAATCTTTTATAGGGTGTTTGGTACATTCTTCAACACCTTTCCTCTTAGCAATAGGAGTAGGCACAAGATATTCAACATTCCCTTCAGTCTGCTCAAGTTGTTCAACATCCCCTTCAGACTCCTCAGGATTCTCACTTTCTACCACCTCTTCAGGTAGAGTATCAGATTGGTCACCTTGCTCGGGAGCTAGATAAGGTTCTAGATCAGGATTTGTACTGGTTATGTGAGGATGAGCTTTCCCTTTTCTAGTATAGATAATGGCATCTTCTTGGGGCCCAAAGATCTTTTTACTAGGCTCAGAATTCTTTTCTAAAATGATCACAGAACTAAGAATAGCAGAGAAGGTATTATCCGTTTCGCAGAAGTTACTATGGTCACTTATACAAAGAGAGTTCTTACTTCTCAGGATAGTAAGGGATGTTTTCAAAAAAGGTGACATCAAAAGAAGTGTACAAGCTTCTTTTAATGGGATCAAAACATTTGTAACCCTTCTTAGTTGAAGAGTACCCTATAAAAAGAGTCTTTATAGCTCTAGGATCAAGTTTGCCCCGGGTGGGTGGAAGATTATGAACAAAGGCCACACATCCAAAGGTTTTCAATGGTCTAGAGGAAACCACCTGAGAGTTTGGATATAGATCTTTGAACACATTTAAAGGAGTTTTAAAATGAAGAATCCTAAAGGCATCCTATTGATGAGGAATGGAGCAGTGAGAACTGCATCTCTCCCAATAGGATTTTGGAAAATTCATTTGACACAGAAAAGCCCTAGCAACCTCTAGCAGACGGCGGTTCTTTCTCTCTGCATTTCCATTTTGTTGAGGGTATTAGTGCAAGATGTTTGATGCACAATACCCTTCTCATCATAAAAGGAAGGAGTTAGCAAAGAGTTAAGAAACACGTGAAAATAAGGAATTCTAGATAAAGTGATCTAGCAACATTTACTCATTGCAACTTATCAAGAGAACAAAGGTTAGATCAATCAAAAGTTTGAACTTCACCACCCTTCGTCTTGCAACTTCAACTGATATTCACTATGATGTGCTCATAGTTGCATAGTTGTCAAAGGCACATTTCTGAAGTGAAGCAAGTAGAGTGGGAAGTTTATTGCTTATTGTTGTAACCTAGGTGAGGTCATAATAAAAAATATAACTTAAAATTTAAAAAAGAAATCACAAGATATGACCCTAATAACATCCAATAGCATCTAGGAAGAAGATTTGTTTCAAATTGCATAAGAAATAAATAGCAGCAGACAGCAGTGATGCAGAAAGTTTTTCTGTGCTGAATCTCTACGCAGAAATATGCATAAACTAAACTACCGAACTCTTACATCTTTCAGTGTTGCAAGAATCTGCTTCAGAGCCAATGGAGCCACAGCATCATGAGAAATGAGCTTTTGAAAACAAGACAACCCAATCACACTCAACTTGAGGTTCTTAACTTCACAAGCCATCAAAAAAATCTTCAAAATATCTTCATTCTGCTTTATCTCACTTGGGCTTGACAATGTTCTCAGCTGCAAATCCCTCAGTTTTAATCAAAACATCTCATTATGCTCCCATTACCAAACATAAGTATTAATTGTATCAGCTACCAACATTCCGATCACACAAGCTCCAAAAGGAAATGACGAAATGAAACGAACCTTCAAAATTGCGTGTTCAGCGGCGTCCTTGACAGCAGGGTAGCGCCGGCGAGACTCTGCAGAGAGAGCTCGTAGATCAGCCTCCAGTACCGTCATGAAAGCTGCCATTTCACCCGCACAAACACAGACTAAGAGCGTTCAAGTTTAATTGATGTATATGTTTATCTGTGATTAGATAGATGTTATGTAGGCATGAAATTCGAATGATCGTGTTTATGCAAAGATCTGTCCTCTCTTTCCCGCAGCTCAGAGCTAGATCGGTTACGGCGGAAGACGGTAGCACGTGGAAAAACGAATTTGCACTTCAAACTTCTTCCCGTTTTTGGTAAACGTTTCTCGTTTTGACCCTTATGTTTGGTTTTTCTCATTTTGATCCCCAAACTTTTACCGTAAAATTATTCATTTGTTATAAATACTTCATTCGTTCCAAACCTGAGGTAGTTATAAAAAAGGAAGTGAGTTAACGATTTAAAAACCTTAATCTATAATTAATACAATGTTAGTATTTATTCTTTCACTCCATAATAAACAAGGGTAGATGTAGAAAAAAACACAATAAATTATACATTGGAAATGTAATTGCCTCATTTATTTTGGAATAAATCTTTTTGACAATTGTCTCAGTTATTTCGAAACGAATGGAGTATTATATATAGGGGTGTACAACGAAATTGGAAAACTGGACTGACCGACTGAACCGGATTAAACCGGACCGGAAAATGATGAACCGCGGTTTTCCAATCGTTTTTTTCATTGAAGAAAAACCGAACCGGAAATCCAATTCAATTTTCGGTTTTATCCATAAAAACTGGTATAACCCGAACCAAACCGGTTATACTTCATTTTTAATTTTATATATATATAATTTAATTTGTTCACTAGCTCCTACTATAAAAACCCCCCACACACAACCCTTAATTTCTAAACCTTAAACTTCTGCCGTTTCTACCTAAACCTAAACCTAAAATGCTTCTCAGCCGCCGATAACCGCCGTTTGAGCTCACCGGCCGTTCTTGCTTCTTCTAATATTCTACATCCTTTGATAGTGAAAAGGTGAAAAAGAACTTTGAAATTGTCGTTACAACGACCACCCATTTGTCTTATGGTGCCAATAATGGTGTTTGTCTCATTTTTAGAAGAAAAAAATCAAAATTTTATGGTAGATAAAATACAGTCTGAAAACCGAACCAAACTGTATTGGTTCAGTCCAATTCAGAAAAATGACCAATTCAGTTCAGAAAATATCAAAACCGTAACTACAGTTCAGTTTAGAAAATCGTAAAAAACCGGCCGGACTGGACTATGTACACACTTTAATTAGATATATATATATATATATATATATATATATATATATATATATATATATATATATATATATATATATATGTGTGTGTGTGTGTGTGTGTATGTGTGTGTGTGTGTGTAACGCCTCTGTCCTGAAAACCGGGTCTTTATCCGGAAAAGAAGCATTCAGCACGTAGTCATATCGGAAAGCATGGAAAAAAGAAATAAACAAGAGAATCAGAAAACTGATACTTATGATCTTTCATTAAGAAATTCAGCGGATTACAACTGCTATCAAACTAGATCACAAATGGCTACTGACATTAACTACCACTCATCTTGACTAATAAGGGAACCACCGATACATAAAGAACTTTATATCTCCATTCGTAAGTTTATTCTTCATGCCCGTCCATCCAACTCGTCTTTAACATGCATACCTTCTTATTCCAAATAAAGGAGTGAGCTCGTGCACATGCTCTGTAAGGAGAAAGAAGATCAAAAGGAGATCCATGCATGTCGGATGCCGGAAGACACAACATGAATCTACTTCATCTACTTGACAAAACAGCTTGAAAGCCAGTACTTTTAGCATTTAAGAGAACTACTTTTAAGAACATAACTTGAAGCATAAAAGGAAGCCGTTTCTAAAACGGTTACTTAACAATGCATTGGAAACATGTCTACTTACTAAATCAATTTATCTTGAACGTACTTGTTCGTTACATTAATTACTTACTATATTTAGCTTACTGATCAAACTTACACAAGCTATCTATTAACCCATACTTTACTTGTCAACTAACTGGAATATATTCGTGTCTTGACTTTCTTGTTCATGTCTCTTACTGACTTAGCATAATCATGTTCTTGTCTTGTCATGTCTTACGTATTCATGTCTTGTTCATGTTGCAACTTTGGGTAATATGACTGGCACATCCCCACGTGACACGTAGGGTCTCGGTACTCTTGTAATACATCGTCTTGGGAACGACATAGGGTAATAACCAACCATACATCCAAATACGACCCGTGAGTCGGTCGCAGTGCTCTTGTAACACATTGCGGTTATTTACTTAACGAGTGAAAACACTAGAAGCACATAAAGCACATGGATTCCATGTTAAAGCCCAAAAAAAACCTACTAGAGTATTCAAAGACCATAACAACACCATACTCCCAACCTATCTCCGCTATTAACACGAAACCCGAAACACATAAAACATAAATGTAACTATAAAGCGTAATAACTTCCTTAAAACAGTTTGGATGTAACCCAATTGATGTTCATAATGCTCTAGAAACGCCATCGTACTTGACGTTTACCATGAACAACACCGTTGGTGACGTTTCTAACCAACGACACTGAAGGTGTCGTTCATACTGCTCTACAAACGCCACCATGGCTGACGTTTTACCATCAGAAATCATATTAATTTATTAGAGTTCAAACGTTATCCACACCGACGTTGGACATAACAAGCAACGCTATTTGTACTGACGTCGCTTGAAAAACCCTATTTTCACTTTTAGGGTTCGACGACAGTAGTGCCGACGTTGCTAGCACAGTACGGGCGTCACCACTGGTGACGTTTCCACATCATCGTCTTCCCCAGCTGCCTAATCGGAAAAACGGCCGGAAAATGACAAAACCCCTAATAAACCACCATAGAAACACATATCTAACCCGAATTCAACTATCCATTGCATTGAAACAACAAGTGACATACCTTATTGCAATAAAAATCGATTCTTTCTCTTCTAATTATCTCCTTCTTCTCTCCATCTTCTTCTCTTTCTCCACAGCACTTTTTTTTTTTTGGCTTCAAAACGTAAGATGAAATGGGGAGGGAAAAGGTTTTGAATAGGGGGGGGGGAGGGGAGGAGATTGGTTTAATGTGTTTTAATTAGTTGTTATAATTTTTATATGATTAGTTGTGTTATAGTTTTAATAAGTGTAGGGACCAAAGTGTAAATATTTTATTTTTCTTATTTTTATGTGGTGCCGTAAGTATTAATGTGGTGCCTAAAAGTAAAAAAAATCAATAACTAAGTGCCGGCAGTAATTATGCGTGTGCCAATGGAACCCGCCTGTAATATTCCGATTTTCGGGAAAGGGCAGACGTGTCATTTTGCGAAAACGAAATATTGGGTTCGGTTCCTTTTATTCGGAGTTTAAGTATTTTATTTAAATATATGTATGTATGTTGAGATATATGTATGTATATTTAAGGAAATTCTGACTTTTTGGTAATTAAGGGTATTTAAGAAAAAAGGGATAATTGGAAAATATATTTAAGGAAAAATAAATTCAGATTTGTTCCTTAACCTAATTACAAATTCAGAATTGGCTTTTACGTAAGAAGAACGCCTTTGAAGCATTAGAAAGAGGCTAGAGACTTTCTTTAATTACTCAGTCGTTTCTCAATCGTTTTCAGTTTCGAGAGAAGCATCGGAATCGTCGTAAGGAGAGCATCGTTTCAACACGAGAAAGTTGAAGCTTTGGCTAAGGTATGATTTTCGCCCTAAGGTCTGTTCTTGATCAGTCATGATCTTCTTTGGTTCGTTTAATCGTAGTTTGATAGTTGTAGAAGCCGTTGATCGATTCTAGATTGTTTTTGGGATTGATCATATAGGTATCTGTGAGAGGAAGGACCATTTGCTGCTGTTTTTCTGAGTTTTGGACTGGTTTTTAGCTTGCTTAGAAGGTAAGAAGCTCTTCCTACGATTTGATTATGGTTTAGAGTGATTAGGTTGTGTTTTGGAGTGTTTTTGTATCAATGTTTATGCCTAAAAGATGTTTAGGATTAAGGATTGATTTGGATCATAGAGGGTATGTTTTTCTGGTGTTTTTATGAGGAAAATCGTTTAGAACATGTTTGGATTCGAGTAGAAATCGATAGAGTTAGAAAATTACACGGGAGCAGTTTTTGACCATTTTGGCGCACGCCGAAAGCTTTGGCGTGCCCCGAACCTGAAACAGAGAGTTTAGAGCACTCTTTGGTGCATTTTGGCGCACGCCAAAGGTGTTAGCGCCCCCCAACACTGTTTGAATGATTATTTCTTATATTTTAAGCTACGAGGTGAGTTCTAAATGACGTGTCTTGATCTAATAACATAATTAAACATGAACAAGCCCCAATTGAGTTTCTGATGCGTTTGGTTCCGGCACCAGACGCACTCTTAAAGGGAGTTGAAGTTCGAGACCGTCGGAAGGGCATGAAAGGGCTTGTGCTTTGACGAACAAGAGTTCATCAATGTCTGTGTATTTGATAGGTTGTAGTGTCTAGCTGTCTAAGCGGGGAGTAGGGTTTGTCAAGGTGAGTTTTACTTTGAAAACATGCACCTAGATGGCTAGTTAATGTATCATAATAATTACATATGTGTAGTAAAAGCTAAAACGTCACTTATTCTTGGTTAGACACTGATTCATATCGGCGATGTGATACGTTCATAGAAGGTGGACAACGCTACTGGCTCAAAAGGCTGAAGGGTAGTGGAGGAAATCCATCGAGCGTATATGCATACCGGGGAGATCCCGGGACTACCAGTGCTAATCACCGTAGTTGGCAAGTATATCTCGTGGTGGAATTTTCACCATGCATTGTGTCCTTGAGTAATGATGTAACCAAGATAAGCTAAGTTAGAAACGTATAGTCATGACATGTCGATGGGCATGAAATTAACCCTAGATTGAGTCGGTCTCACAAAGATAATCTTTTTATTAAAACTTGATAATAAACCTTAATTATATTGTAGCTTCTACTTCTTACTTTGTACAATGTACTTACCTCAAATGCATGTCTATTTATGTGTTTGTGGGAGAGAAGACGAACAAGTAATTTCAGAGTTCGAGGAGGACTTCGATGACGACGTTTAAGGATGTCGAAGTTGAAGAGCTTATCTGTTTATGTTTTTTTTTTTTTTATAGACTTGGAGTTTGTTTGGAACTTGTAGTTTACATTTAGTACTTTTGGAATTCGTACACATTTGGATTCGTTGGTTTTTTTTCCCCAATGTAATAATGTTACATTTCTACCTTTAGACGTGAATTTCTATTCTTGGATATTTGGGGGAAAAATTTACCCGAGTCTTTTGCTTCCGTTTGCTTTAATTTGATACGACGTAGTAGAGGCTTACGTATAAAATGAAATTTATTTTACTTTATACGTTCCGAACGTTTCTTTTCGGATAAGGATTCGATGTCCGAAAACGGGGCGTTACACCGCCTTTTTCTTTTCTCCTTGTATTTTTTTTCCTTTTCTTTTCCGTTTCGGTTGAACACTATATTTCTTTGTTTCCGTCGATGATGCAACTCCAAATAAATAGGTGCATACTTCCACTATTGCTCCAAAAATACATATTGGCTTCTTGATATCAACATATATGAAACCTATATTCATACCTCAATTTACTTATTCCCTCTCTGCAAACCAGCTGACGTTTCTTCTGTTTTATTTATTTTTTGGTTATGAAAGACACCCATAAAACTACATATTTATAGCTTATAGCCTTTTCTCGCAAGTAATTCAATAATTACTTGTCTTAATCCAATCCCAATCAAATCTTAGTTTTTAGTTAATTACTTTAAATATTGGATCCCAACAATAACTCCTCATAATTATTTCTTTAAATTGAAAAAGTCACAATCCCAGTCAACCACGTCTTAGTCGAAGATTTATTAATCAATAAAAATCACTTATTATCAAAATGACACAAATACCCCTAATAAAAGTTTGGCGTTTTACATTCTTCCCTCCTTAAAAGAAGTTTCGTCCTCGAAACTTGTTGTACCCTACGTCTCTTTAATCACCATGATCTATAACCAAGACAAATATTCAAACGTGGGAGTATGGTTTATCATTTACCCATTCTGGTTTCTGCGGACTTTGTAGTCTGAGGATCGATTGATGACCTATGGCTCTTTGTGAGCAAGCGATATAGGATTCGATAATAGAGGTTGGTTTACAAGCCATAACCACGTGAATGGAGTTTTGGTACTCCACTCAGGTCGCTCATACTCTTGTAGAACCACACGAGTGTCTCGAGCCGATGGGAGTAATTGGATCTACACGAAAGAGTAGAATGAATTCAGTAATTCATGATTTACGTTCAAGCTGAAAAATAGGGGTGATTCCACGAGACTTTCTTGCCAAACAAAGCGGAATCTGGATTCATTCGAACATGGTATTGCCTTATGAACCTTATGAGGATGATTGTCAAGGCTTATGTCGCTTTGTGGATAAAAAGCAAACCTCTTGGTCATGGAAGTCATATATTTCTATAATATATGGATTTGACGAGAATTATTGATAAGTCTTGTGGTAGATTGGATATCAATTTTAGTACAATAGTGAATATATACATATATATTAGTGTTTGTGAAGGATACGCAGCACTGGTTGGACTCAACATGGTGTTATCTGAAGTCGAATACGACAATGCCACACCTTCTGCAGCAGAGATTTGGACAACATTCGAAGAGTTTGACTCAGGTCAATTCATTAGAATCAGTCATTGGTTTCCCATCCATCTTATTGGTTAAGATGATGCATCTGTGTATGCAACATTCAACGAGGAAGTTCTACCCTATGCTCAGGAATGACTCTCTTAATCTTCGGATCAAGAGAAATGGGATAGATTCTCTTCTAGTAAGAGATGGTCCAGGTTATTGAGCGTCAATTTTGATCGAATCTTAGATTCGGGAGCTAACAAAGCAAGTTTAGTATGTCCTTTGAAGTATCTTGAGAGAGCGAGGAATAATATGCGGGCATATTCAAATGTGAACTTGGATATGTGAGAATACATCAGTTCGACTTTGTGTCGATTAAGGATGATCGTTAAAGTCGATCTCGGTCTCGAGTGTTTACTCTTGTGTTGAAGCTATTGCACGGAGGAATTCAAGCAGCGCCAACTCGACTTTTAACTAGTTGGGTGATTAAGCGGCTTTGTAGTAGCCAGAGAGGCGATATAGCCTCGAGGATTTCCTTTCGATTCCGGGAGTGATTCCGGATTTGGAAAGCCGATACCACATCATTGCAGGCAAGCGATGAAGGGTAGCTTATAAGGATTTCGAAATCACTGAGTTCAAGAGCATATTGGGGAAAGTACCACATGATTAGATGGACGGCGACGTTTCGATTCTACGGATCGCCTCGCGAGCCGACAACTGGACCGATCATTCAGACCCATGACATTCGAGATATAGGTGCTCCCGAGTCAACGACCTATCCTACGACGGCATACTCGGAGTGTACTTTGAATCTGAAATGGTTATGATAAGTTTTGTGGGTACTAAAATACGGGATGATCTAATTGCTTTAGAGCAAGTGGGAGATGTAGTTTCTTTGTAGTTTTAAATAATAGGTGTGCTCTAAAACAATTAATCACAAGCTTTCGTGCAAGTGGGAGATTGTTAGGTGTGATGCCCGAAAGACAATTTTTGTAATTGTTTTATTTAATAAAATGAAATGATATTATTATTCATATTTATTATTCTCATAATCACCGATGTGACAATAGTATTTACACTACGTAAAACCCCTGAGTATATCGTTTTATGTAATCACTTAACTCGTTGTATGAGACATACACGGGAGGATTGATTATTAAGAAGATGTACTTAAAATACAATTAGTCCGTAAGTTAATCGAGTATCGGGTCTCGGCTAGTATTATTAATGCGCCCGTAAATCCTTATCCGGACTTTCGTTAAAGGGAACAATGGGGCATTTATATATGATAGATATATCATATAAAGTTTGGACCCGATTTGATCCCGAAGTTCTCAATATAATTCCTGAGAAGTCTTATCGAATCATTAATGATCATATTATTTATCTTAATTAGGTGTCCATCTTCTTAATCCACTTTGAAGCCCTTAGAACTTAACGTCTCAGGTATGGTGTTCACCACCAAAGCCAACAACATCTTACTTTTCACCCTTATCAAAGATATTCAAGTCTATCTTAACAAATCAACTCCTAAGGATCTATACTTTGGGGGATAACATCTTACGAAATTCAAATCCCATACAACAGTGTTTTCGCCTAAGTTTTCCTAAATTAGGCTCGCCCAAGTTTCCCTAACCTTGTACTCTGATACCAACTGTAACGCCTCTGTCCTAAAAACCGGGTCTTTATCCGGAAAAAGAGCGTTCGGCACGTGACATTCAGAGTAAATCCTAAATGCCACGTAATCCACATAGTCATATCGGAAAGCATGGAAAAAAGAAATAAACAAAAGACTCAGAAAACTGATACTTAGGATCTTTCATTGAGAAATTCAGCGGATTACAACTGCTATCAAACTAGATCACAAATGGCTACTGACATTAACTACCACTCAACTTGAAATAAGGGAACCACCGATACATAAAGAACTTTATATCTCCATTCGTAAGTTTATTCTTCATGCCCGTCCATCCAACTCGTCTTTAACATGCATACCTTCTTATTCCAATAAAAGAGTGAGCTCGTGCACATGCTCTGTAAGGAGAAAGAAGATCAAAAGGGAGATCCATGCATGTCAGATGCCGGAATACACGACATGAATCTACTTCATCCACTTGACAAAACAGCTTGAAAGCCAGTACTTTTAGCATTTAAGAGAACTACTTTTAAGAACATAACTTGAAGCATAAAAGGAAGCCGTTTCTAAAACGGTTACTTAACAAAGCATTGGAAACATGTCTACTTACTAAATCAATTTATCTTGAACGTACTTGTTCGTTACATTAATTACTTACTATATTTAGCTTACTGATCAAACTTACACAAGCTATCTATTAACCCATAGTTTACTTGTCAACTAATTGGAACATATTCGTGTCTTGACTGTCTTGTTCATATCTTTTACCGACTTAGCATAATCATGTTCTTGTCTTGTCATGTCTTATGTATTCATGTCATGTTCATGTTGCAACTTTGGGTAATACAACTGGCACATCCCCACGTGACACGTAGGGTCTCGGTACTCTTGTAATACATCGTCTTGGGAACGACAGGGGGTAATAACCAACCATACATCCAAATACGACCCGTGAGTCGGCCGCAGTGCTCTTGTAACACATTGCGGTTATTTACTTAACGAGTGAAACACTTAGAAGCACATAAAGCACATAGATTCCATGTTAAAACCCATAAACAACCTACTAGAGTATTCAAAGACTATAACAACGCCATACTCCCAACCTATCTCCACTATTAACACGAAACCCGAAACACATAAAACATAAATGTAACTATAAAGCGTTATAACTTCCTTAAAACAGTTTGGCAAATATCCGGCAGCACATAATCATGTTTTGTTTCGTGCAGTTTAAAATTAAACATTATTCAATACAACTTAAAAACATAATCCTTAAACTAAAAATGGAACCTTTTGATAAGAAGAACTCATTATCTTAAAGACGAGTCAAACCACGAACCGAACAACATCTTACTTCCAAATCATACGTGAATCTACAACCCGACAACAAATCTAACACCGATTTTCCTTTTTCAATCCTCCGTTAGTTCCGAATAAACCCTAATAAATAAATGCGCAATCTTTAATCCTAAATCCAAAATTACATCCCTTAAAAGACGATAAATATCATAACTTAAATTTAGTCGCAAACCACTCGTGAAACGGATTGAAAAACGATGTATCGAATTGTGACCGGTCCATCTTCTCTTTTTTTTTTCTTTTTTTTTTTTCGGTCGAACACTATATTTCTTTGTTTCCGTCGATGCTGCAACTCCAAATAAATAGGTGCATACTTCCACTATTGCTCCAAAAATACATATTGGCTTCTTGATATCAACATATATGAAACCTATATTCATACCTCAATTTACTTATTCCCTCTCTGCAAACCAGCCGACGTTTCTTCAATTAAGATGAAGAACAACTTTTTGAAATTTTTGCATAAAAAACAAAACTATTTTTTGTTTATCTTTTTTATTTTCTAGAGCAATTTTTTCCCAAAAAAAAAAAAAATCAATACACTTTCTCTCTTATCCATCTTTTTTAAACACTCATATCTCTCAATCTAGAACTCTAAATTCGAAAATTCTTTCACCAATTTTTATTTTTATTTTTTCATACTCTTTATTTTGAGATCACATCCAACATATTCCAACGCGATTTCAAAAAATCCGCTGTCGAAATTCACTGTTGATATTCACTGATTTTTGGGATTAACTGAGTGAATTTTGACAGTGAAACTCACAAAAAATGATGTAATTATATCGAACCAAGTCTCAAAACGAAGAGAATAAAAAAATAAAAAATTCAGTGAAATTTTTATGGCGTTTGGATATATATATATATATATATCAAAAGATATGAGTGTTTCAAATTGGGGGATGAAAGAGAAAAAAAAATTCTCATGAAAGGTCCCATGCGCGTATTTTTTATTTTTATTTTTTTGGTTTTGTCTTTCAGGTTATAAAAAATTTAAAAGTTGTCATTCTTTTTATAAAAAATATGTAGTTGTCGTGTTACTCAAAATATTCCAAAAGCTGTCCTTATCCCTAATTCTCCATTTATTTTTTTGGTTATGTAAGACTACCCATAAAACTACATATTTATAGCTTATAGCCTTTTCTCGCAAGTAATTTAATAATTACTTGTCTTAATCCAATCCCAATCAAATCTTAGTTTTTAGCTTATTACCTTAAAAATCGGATCCCAACAATAAATCCTCATAATTATCTCTTTAAATTGAAAAAGTCACAATCCCAGTCAACCACGTCTTAGTCGAAGATTTATTAATCAATAAAAATCACTTATTATCAAAATGACTCAAATACCCCTAATAAAAGTTCGAGGTTTTACAATACATATATATATTTGATATATTTAATATTTAATTATATTAGAATGTTATTAAGTAACAAAAAATCTAAATATTTTTATAGGGAAAAACGACAACTACTACAATATTCATAGCTTAAAGGACAAAAAAAAAATTAAAATCACACGCTCTGCTGCTTCTTCTTTTTTTTTTTTTTTTTCTTTTTCCTCTTTCAATTTCAAACACTGATATCTTTTGATTTAGATTTTCAAACGTGATGAAAATTTTACTGAATTTTTTATTTTTTCAAGTTTTCGTTTTGAGACTTAGATCGATATCATTACATCGTGTTTTGTGAGATTCACTGTCGAAATTCACTCAGTGAATCCCGGAAAACAGTAAATTTCGAATAATAGTGAATTTTGATAGTGGATTTTCGAAAATTACGTCGGAATGTGGTGGATGTGATCTCAAAATAAAGAGTATGTAAAAATTAAAAAAAAAAATTGGCAAAAAGATTTCAAGTTTGAAGTTGTAGATTGAGAGATATATGTTTTTAAAGTTATAGATGAAAGAGAAAGTGTGTTGTATTTTTATTTTTATTTTTTTGGGGAAAAGGCGTCCAGCCCTTTCTTTTCTTTTCTTTTTAAAAATAATAATTTTATCATTTATGCAAAAGTTATGAAAATGTATTATATTAACTAATTTAGAAAATATTTTTTTTATCATATTCCCTAATTCCCCATGTTGAATTTATAGAATAAAATAATATTAAGAAAATTAATTAATGAGCTAATCAATCAAAAATCTTATTGACATCATGTATCATTATTCTATTAGGAAGATAGTTTTTGTTCCCTACTCCAAGACAAGAAACCTATCACAATAAATCTTGTGATACGAGGCACCACTTCTCTGCATAAAAGAAGGTGTTCAAGCTATTTTGTATCACAATATACTTGCAATACATTAGAGAAAAATAAAGAGCTTCTTGTGGAGGAGTTTTGGAAAGAAGAAAAGGCAACCTAATGGTTGAGTTTTCCTGCTTGCTATCCATCGAGTATTCCGGTGGTTGTTTGTGCAGATTACCGCTAGAGGCCAAATATTTGGACGGTTTCATGCTTGGACTATCATCCGTAGATAAAGCGTCGATCCAATTCGGGCATACTGGTATGAATCTTTGTCTACTTCTTATGTCTTAATTGTTTATACGAAGTCGATTCTCGGTTCAAAGGAAATCAAATTTTTGTCATCCGCCGCGTCAACATTGTTAGGTGTAGTGCCCGAAAGACAATTATCTAATTATTTTAGGACATAATTAATAATTTATCTTATTATATGCATGTATGCTTATAATTAAGACACTACTGAAAACCCTAAGTACCTCGTTTATGTAATCACATAACTCAGTGTATGGCTATACACAAGAGGATTGAGTTAGTGAGATGTACTTAAAATTAACTTAGTCCGTAGCATTGATTAATCTGAGTACGGGTCTCATGATTAATATGCTAATAATGCGCCCAAAACACTTTACGGTGTGACAGTCTTATCCGGTCATCGGTAATAGGTACTAGTGGGGCATTTATATATGATGATAATCATATAGAAATTTGGACCGATTTGATTTGAGTTCTCGATATAATTCCGTAATCGAGAAGTCTTATCGAATCACAAGATGATCATATATGGATTAATCTCAATCCAAAGGTGATCACAGACAACTGCTTAGACTATGGTAGGGTTTGATGTGTTAGTAAGGATCACTTCGTAGTATGTGGTCCAACACTTCTCGTTGGCTCTATTCTGGAATGAGTGAGTAGTCTGTGCTATCAGAGATATGGAATCCATTCCTTCCCTCGGGAAGTAGACAGACAATTCCCTTGTTTGTTAATCCTAGAAACTGATCGATCCGCGGAGTTCATATTATATTAGTTATGAACTAATTGATCACTAGGGGTTAATGGTAAATAAGGATAAGAGGTTTCGAGAAGGGTTTATGGAGATATCCCGAATCTAAAACGAGCGATCTATGGAGGATTTATCCGTAATGTAATGATTATATCAGTGGACACCTTATCAACTCATGGTTGAGTGTAAGTTATCTATATTCGGCAGAGTTCAGTTTCGGGTTTATGGTGGTGTAATCCCGGAATTAATAGATTGAATATTATTGTTCGGTCTGACGGATAATATTATTTAATTTATTGCAGCTACTGAATATGGGTCCATGGTCCCCGACGTGGCTCTTAACATAGCATATGTTTTCTCGTCGTTTCACCTCAATTATAATTAAATAGTTGGATTGGACTCTTTAATTGATATGTGGATTAATTGTTTAGTTGGACTAGATAATTAAATACATAAAAAGCTATTTTTCGTGGATTCGGCCCAAGATGATGAAAAATGCGTGAAGCCCTTTTGTCCTAGGGTTTGGGGCGCATATTTTCATTTATTATTTGTTGCGGAATTAGTTTTCTTAATAAATAATAAGACATGTGATTAAATTATTTATTTGTTAAATAATTGGAAAAGAAAATCTTTTATATATCCTAATTGGTTTAGGAATATTTTGGATTTATCTTTTTAGGAAAATGATTATTTTAATTGATTTTGTATTAATTAAATAAATCCTTGAAGGACAAGGATTACTCTCCTATATAAAG
Source organism: Gentiana macrophylla (assembly GCA_026214975.1). Classification (NCBI taxonomy): domain Eukaryota; kingdom Viridiplantae; phylum Streptophyta; class Magnoliopsida; order Gentianales; family Gentianaceae; genus Gentiana; species Gentiana macrophylla. The sequence goes on from CM047814.1 coordinate 41,023,552, forward strand.
AGAGTTCTCCCAAGCCTAAAATCACAACATTATTTTCGAAATATTGGGAGCAAAATAGCTTAGATTTTTCGGCTATCTTGCTTAGGGTTTGAGTTTTAAAAAACTTCGGGTTTTCTATGGTAGCATATCGAGGAGGTCCGGCGGCTTGAAACACCATCCACCTGGTGGTGCTTGGAGACACACGTTGGAAGACTTTGGCTTCTCAACTAGGCTCTCAACTAGCTTGGATTGACCTTTTGTTCTTGGATTAATTGCACCATAAAAAGGTTGGTAATCTAAACCCCCTCGTAGGTTTAGATCTATTATTTTATGAATTTTGATTGTCTAGATCTATATCTTGTGCTTTCCGCTGCGTAATCGGGTGGATCTATGATCCATCCGGCGATATTACATCCTACAAACATAGCTTGATTCCCTTACAATGATGGCACTGTCAAATTTTACCGTACCACACCTTCGGTGGCAGGGGAACCTTTGGGGTTAAGGCCGACCCCTTGGCACCAGAGTTGCCATTTTGGCTTTTCTGAATATCCTACTGGTGCAGAACAATCAAAGATACAAATTCCATTATCACACAAATATGCAGCAAGTACAAAACATATTATCACATTGGATTCACATTAAGAAGTAAAAAAAATGCCAAAAGCTTTGTTGCATTGAGTCTTAAAGTAGACAAAGTATCATACCAGATTGATCCAATTGGATTGACACTTTATCTATGGACGATGGTCCAAGCACCGAGCCATCCAAGTGTCCGGCATCTAGCGGTAATACACACAAACAACCGTCGGAATCCTCGAAGGACTGCTACCAGGAAAAGTCGACTACTAGGTTACATTTTCTTCTTCCCACAAAACTCTCTCTCAAGAAACTCTCTTTAATCACTATAAAATTTTGCAAGAATATTGTGATACAAAAGAGATTGACATCCCTTCTATTATATAGGGGTGAGTGATCGGGGTCAATCAGGTTATAATATACTTGACCACCATAAACCAATACTAGCAAGAGGACTAAGCCCATCGTAGTATAGCTATAGTGAATCAAGGTCGATCCCACAGGGAACCAATTGTGGATCATCTTATATACAAACAATTAATTAAACATGTCAAGGACATAGAGGCGGTCTACGACCAACATAAGACAAGAAAGGTAAAGACACGACTCGACACAACGTAATTAACCTCCCCAATTATAGTCTTTATCGTTTGGACCTAGATAATTTATATAATAAACTGAACTTATTAACTGTCAATCCGTTTGTATCTATCTTAGATTGGCTACGGGAGTCATCCTCTTAAACTTGACTTAGCACCGGTTAGGTTGCTAGATCACTGTGCTACATTACGTGACTTCACCTTTTGGGTATCCATCTCATATAACTTGCACGCTTACGACACTAAGGATGCCGATATTAATCATACACCTCGCCTAGGCAACATTCCTATGGTTAGGCGTACTTATACTTCCTAAACGATTACTCAAGCTCTCGTCCAACTAGCAATTACCAAGTTATAGTCTCATGCTAATCTACGACGTATGTATAATCAGGTGCATGAAATTCCCAAATATAAACCTACCTAGATATTGCTGAACGTCCGAGAAGAGCAATTCATAAGCCTACCTAAGAGTTTTATATTGGTATTTCCTTTTTACACGTTTTATTAAACTAAGCGAGTAACGTAGCCACAACCATACCTACTGAGATAATAAATTCAACTAGGCTAAACCTACCATAAAGACGCGTGGCGAAATAATCGATGAAACAGGGCTCGGTCGACCGAAAGTAAGGCCTCGGTCGACCGAATGACACCTTCGGTCACCCGAACGATTTCAACCGAGAATACATCTTAGAATATATCTCTCGGCGTTTCATCATACGTCTGAGCAGTTAAACAAAGATTTCGCACAGATTCATAAAAACTAACATAGATACGCATTAATTAAATCAAGTAGATTCATGAATAAATACTAAGTGTATGGCGTAGGTTATGGGATCCCCATAGACAAAAGAGTCGCCACATCCCTAACGTCATAGCCTAGATCTACATCATCTAGCTATGATTAACTAATTCAAACGATAAAGCATAATTGGGAGGGATTAATTACTTAAAAGAAAGAAACATAAAATAAAGGCTTACATATTGCAGCCCTTAAATTGCTTTGGAAACCCTCAAATTATTCTACATTGTATCAAAGTTATATTATGAATTGTAAGATTGAAGAAAGAATGAAGGATGATTTACAATTTTCGTAGCTGCTTTGCTTATATAGGAGTTTCGCCGACTTATGAAGGATCTAGAAGGTAAATACGAAAAAATCCGATAAGTGACCGAGATGACACACTCGGTCGACCGAAGCTATAGGCTCGGTCGACCGAACCTATTTTTGGCACATTTTAAATATTTTCTTCGTCTGTCTTGCTCCCACTGCACGCTTCGTGTTGATCTGATTAACCTTTCGTTTAATGCTCCGATTTTCTTTCTCTAGTATCTTGAGACCATTGATTAATTAACATTAATCCTCCCGATTTGTTGTGATCTGCAAAATAAACAATAATAGCACAATAAATCGGCCTTTTAATAATAAAAACAGTTAAATACCCAATATCATATTAATAATCACTTAACATTAAATAATAAATATAAACGAGTGATTCAATATGAAATATACATTATTAATCTCGATTTAAGGTCAACGTTGATGACTTTTATGGGTATAATTTGACCATCATCAACTACCCCCCACTTAGACTTTGATCGTCCCGAACAAAGCATCAATAAGTCATTCCCCAAGACAACATTTTCTATGGTCAAATCATACTTACACAAGAAACTCAAGTCAACTCATACTAGTCATGCTCATAAGATATCCATTATTCACTACTTACTATGAATCGAAGTGATGTGTGCATGTGCATTTAGTTTTATATATTCGTGGCAAGATTAGAGTTTATGCTAACTTCGCAATCTCAACCTACCAACCTCATCATTCATACTTCTTATGCCTCGCAATGGTTAGAGCACTAGAGCAATAAGCAAGAGCGTATCTATAGGGATTTTGGACTTGGAGACCGAGTACTACTCAAAGCCTCTTAAAAGTTGAATATTCTTTTCATATCTTCATATTTTTCAAATACTATCAATCTCAAGGAAGAAAACTTTTTAGAGCATCCCCCTATCTTAGATCATGTATAGCATCGAATATTACCACAAGCGCGGGGCTACTTTGGTAATGTCACTACAAGCCCAGTGTCTAACATTTTGCTAAAACACAGTGCGTCGTCTCAAGCTTATTACTCTGCTTTAATGGCTAAAAGATAAGAATGCATCAACAGATAGATATTGATACTAAGTTCACATAACCAATCATCTATGCAATGTACACATAATTTCTTCAGTTATTATGATTTGCGCGGTATACTCGATTCACAGATTGAGTAATTGAATAATAAATAACTACTTGCAAAAACGGGCATGAATATCCTTAAATTTACTTAACATAAGTATAAAATGATCACGTACTCATGAAACTTGGTTCCTTTCCTATCAATTCTTAGCTAGGAACTCACAATTCTAAGGGTACGAGATACATAATATGGTATTTATTCAATTTTTTCAATCATGTGCCATTTCATTCAATAACATAACATGGCTATGTCTCCTACCCCCCACTTAAACATGGCATTGTCCTCAATGACAAAAATAAATGAGAATTTAAGAAAAAGACTTAGCTCTGGAACGGGTCCAAGTAAAGGAAAAAGATCGGAGTAAATTTCAGCACGTCGTGGAGAGATAGACACATCATGTATAAGCAAACAAACTCCACGAAACCGTCAAATACCATGTCTATGGAAGTTATAAAATAATGTGGCAAGAATGAGGTATAAATACCTAAAAGCAGCTTTTTTAAGCCACTTTATTTTATACAACCAATGACAAGGGAAACCAAAAAGAAAAATACTAAATAGAAAGAAAAATAAACAAGCAACTAAAGATGGTGGTCTTCATCTACAACCTCCACCGCCTAAATATTCTTTTTTTTTTTTTTTTTTTGGTTAAATGTAAATATATAAAACCAAGGTATGCAAACTACAAGAGTTAACATCCTAGACAAAGATCTAGAGTAGTATCTACAAATGTTGAGAAGAGGTTAGATTTGTTGATTTCAAGTAGCATAAGACCCGAGGTTATATGCTACAAGAAACAACAACCACTAAAACCCTATCAACACCCAAAAACAACAAAAGAGGGGTCATGTGAGAGCAAAACTCACAGAGCCTATCCCTGGGTGTAGAGAAAGAAAATTATCTCAAACAACCACCAACAACTACCAAAAGTAAAAACAAAAGATGTACAAAACCCTAACATCATGGGGTGGCTGATACAAAGGAAAGCAAACTTGCATTATATAAAAGATATGTGTCTTTATACAATGCAAAACATCCGGAATCTTCATCGATAACCTTCAAATCTTCTCTTATTCCTCATATGCCGGATCCAAGACACAACCACAGAGAGACAGATGCAAATTTCTAGCCACATTACCATGAGAAGTTCCTTTACAATGCCATTTAAGCCATCTCAAAGAACTCAAAACAGTCTCCAACCTCCTATTAATGCCAAGCCATAACTGATTTTCCCCAAATCATACAAGAAATAGGGCATTGGAAGAACAAGTGGGGAGCAGTTTCATCAATCAATCCACAAAGGGAACAGAGTTTATTATCAGTAAGAAGCCTATCAGCAGTGAGCAAACTATTTTTAAGGGTAATCCACAACATGAAACAGTGTTTAGGAGTTGCCCTAGAGTTCCATACTGTCTTATACCACCAGACTTTGGGGGCCTTCCTTCTAAAAAAATCATAAGTCTGCAGTGAGCATAAGCCTAGAACCAGTACACCAGGTTTTCATCAAAGAAACAGCAGAATCTGCTGAATCAGAAGCTAGCAAAATCCTATCCCTGATTCTAAAAATAGCTTTAATCAGTGCTGAATCTCCATGCTTAAGTTGATAGGTCCAAATACTCACTCCCTTGAGGTACTCCTCACTAATCCACTTGACCCATAAGCAGTCCTTTTTGCTCTGAAAATTCCATAAGATTCTGGACAGAAGTGCCAGGTTCCAAGCATCCAACTGGAAAAGACCAAGACCACCCTCAGATTTGGGTAGACAGGTCCTATCCCAGCCAACCAAAGACTGCTTAAAAAGATCACAGGAACCACCCCACAAGAATCTTCTACACATCTGATCCAATTTCAGTTTGACACTGCCAATAACAGGAAAAATGCCAAGCCAAAAGCAATAAACACCTTGAATCACAGAATGGATAAGCTGCAATCTGCCTGCATAAGATAGAGAGGCACTTTTCCAATTACAGAAGTAGTTCCTCAAAGAAGTAAACATGGGATCATAGTGCCCAACATTCATTCTAACAGCACATAAAGGAATTCCAAGATATCGATAGGAAAGACTCCTTCTTTTAAACCGTAAATATCCAATAAGTCGACTTTATCATCTTCATTTAAACCAGCACAAAACATTTCAGACTTCATCATATTAGCCACCAAGCCAGAACAATCCCCAAAGCAAGACAAACAATTCATAAGAAGAGTAACTGAAATGGGATCCCCTAAATATTCTTAAAACCGGGTGGAGAAGACAAAGATCAAAAAGCATTACCCGACGTGGGAAAACACGAGGGTGACTCGATCGAAAAGGTATTCAATCCAGAGAAACTTGGTAAGGTATAACAGATTGAATGCGACCTATTGGCTAAAGATAAAATCAAATACTTAACGCAGAAACTTCTCGCTTGCATTGGATATCAACAACTTAGGGAGATGTAGCTACTCCTCGAAATTACTAATAACCCAATGTATCACGTAAAAGTCATAACCGTCATCAACAAGGTCGGATCAGTATGATAATGTAGAAGAAAACTTATCATCTAGAAATGCCAGAGTAGACGGAAAAGTGTGAAAATCAAAGGGTCATGAAAATCAAAATGATAAAAGATAATCATTAAAGGTTAGCAATATTTCGAATTCCGCAACACAAAGGTTTTTGTGAACAAGATGGAGGTAGAGAGTATAATGGGTTGAGAAAAAGATACACGGATGGAAAGAAAGAGAGGCGATGAAAGAATGGTTAGAAATGTGAACTGTCGGGGCAGATTGGTGAGAGGATCGAAAAGTTTGAAGGTGAAAAAGTGTAAAGGGAAAGATAAGGATAATTGCAGAATGAATTGCACATCACTTTGGATTTTCACTTGGATCACCTAAAAAGTTTTAGAATTTGACCAAGATTGTTCTTGTTCACACCAATCATTCTCTGTTTCAATAATTCTCAAGCTCTCTTAATGCTTCCATCTTAAGGTTGTTTGCTAAATTTCCTTTTCTTTAGCAATTTTTCGACTCTCCTACGGAACTCTATTTCACGTGGCCTATATTGAGTAAAAAAAAGTTTTGCACATCCTTAGCCCAATGGCCATCAGAACACGGAAAAATAAAAAACCTCAACATATGTCACGTTACTCTTATTGGACTCAAAGAAAGAAAAACCTAAAATCCTAAAAAGAAATCCTAAGGGTTTTAAAGAAGTAGTTCTGAGTTTAAAGTCCTCAGCTCGACGTTCCAAAAATTATCCTTGTCAGGTCATTATTCTTGGATCACGAGATATTGACCCCTCGAAAGCACTATAAGAGGTGGGCCCATCATTTATTATGGATTAATACCCTTCCTTGGTTGTGAGACCAGAAACGACATTTATCCATACCATTTATCCAAAGCTCTTACCTCGGCTCGTTTTAGGAATTAGTGAATTCTAAGAAACTCGGTTAAAATTACGGTTACTAATTACGGTTTTGGCCTTGACAATAAGAAACAATGAATCAAAGTACTCCGAATAAGGTCGGTTATGTAGTCAAGCCTACGCCGTCTTATTCGTTGGAACATATGTGACAGTTTAGGCCAATCCGTCAAGATAAGCCCCGTTTAGCCCGAAGGTTTATCGGCTATGCTGAGTCTTGTCGAGCTCGCAGTAACGCACATCACACGTGGTGGAGGAGTCGATTGAGCGAAGCTTCGGTTGAACTCGCCCAGCCATGGTTAGACCATTTCCGAACCCATGTACTACGATTCTGCGATTTCTAAATTGTCACCCAAAGCGTAATCTCGTTTCTGTTTAAGGTGGGTTCACCGAGAAGCCATCACCATAAAACTCAACGAAAGCAGAAGATTGTGTTCTCTCAAAACTCAACGTCTTCTTTAGATTGTGAATGCTTAAACTACACAATATGGTTAGGCCAGTAGAAGCAATCTCATGCATAGGTCAATGAGATTTTAACAGAACTACGAGGAACTCTTTTTTCACTGCTTCCTTTCAACGACTACATGTTTCCCTACACCCTCTAGATGAGAAAGATATGGGGCAAAACCTTCCACATTAATAGAATTAATCTTACAAACCACTCCGGGCCAAGATTCATACTAAGGTTCATGTATAGGCTAACTTATGCTCAAAAAACCAAAAGGTAGTAAAACATAAGCAAAAAAGGTAGTACCTTGCCTTCAACATTGTACCACGAAGAATTTAAGCCTTTAAAATTTTTTCGGAGCCATCTTGGTGCTTTAAAGGTATTGCTTCCATCGCTTTTCCCAAATTAGATTCGTAGCTCCACATGTTTCTTTGGGTTATTTTCTCGGCCTCGCGAAAAATTATCGACTTTCAGTTATTGCTTTCCCTGGTTTCGCAAGCGGAAGAAAACAAAACAGATCGTAGATCGATTTTAACATGGTTTCCCATGTCGCTATCGACCTACGGATTAAACATCTGAGGATAAACAGACACGCCGAAGTCCGAAGAAAATAGAACCAGGCGGCCGGCTTAACGAGAGGCGCCTCACTTGGGAGCGAAACCGGTATGCTCAGATTCGGAATTTTTACACATAGCGAGACAACCGGAGGACTCAAAAGCAGACTCTAAAGCAGTAAAACTCGACTGAATAAGAAAATTATTTATATATAAAATTGACCGTTGGTTCCCGGCAACGGCGCCAAAAACTTGATCGGGTCAATCAGGTTATAATATACTTGACCACCATAAACCAATACTAGCAAGAGGACTAGGCCCATCGTAGTATAGCTATAGTGAATCAAGGTCGATCCCACAGTGGAACCAATTGTGGATCATCTTATATACAAACAATTAATTAAACATGTCAAGGACATAGAGGCGGTCTACGACCAATATAAGACAAGAAAGGTAAAGACACGACTCGACACAACGTAATTAACCTCCCCAATTATAGTCTTTATCGTTTGGACCTAGATAATTTATATAATAAATCGAACTTATTAACTGTCAATCCGTTTGTATTCATCTTAGATTGGCTACGGAGTCATCCTCTTAAACTTGACTTAGCACCGGTTAGGTTGCTAGATCCTCGTGCTACATTACGTGACTTCACCTTTTGGGTATCCATCTCATATAACTTGCACGCTATTTACACTAAGGATGCCGATATTAATCGTACACCTCGCTAGGCAACATTCCTATGGTTAGGCGACTTATACTTCCTAAACGATTACTCAAGCTCTCGCCCAACTAGCAATTACCAAGTTATAGTCTCATGCTAATCTACGACGTATGTATAATCAGGTGCATGCAATTCCCAAATATGAACCTACCTAGATATTGCTGAACGTCCGTGAAGAGCAATTCATAAGCCTACCTAAGAGTTTTATATTGGTATTTCCTTTTTACACGTTTTAATTAAACTAAGCGAGTAACGTAGCCACAGCCATACCTACTGAGATAATAAATTCAACTAGGCTAAACCTACCATAAAGACGTGGCAGAAATAACTGATGAAACAGGGCTCGGTAAGGGTGTACTAGTAATGAAGAGAGTGAAGAATTATGAAGAGAAATTCGTTTTTATGCTACAACACTGAATGGATGCGAGCAAAACTGACAAAAACCGACGAAGGAAGTTGCCAGATGAAATGAGGCAACTTTTATGTTCTGGGCTACTGCGTGTTCCGTCCCACTGCTGCTGCCTTCTTTGTCAAAAAATACAGGAATTTATTTTCTTGTGTTTCAAGAGTATTTATGACGTGTGTGATATACAAACAATTATATTTATGCGGCTCTATCGGCACCACGAAAATACTATCGGCACCCTTTAATTTATTATTTTTCATTTACTTTCCCACACCACTGATGACGTAGATCAAGTGAAATTAAAATACTTGACCACCAAAACCAATACTAGCAAGAGGACTAGGTCCATCATAGTATAGCTATAGCGAATCAAGGTCGATCCCACAGGGAACCAAATTGTGGATCATTTATATACAAACAACTAATCATTCATGTCAAGGACACAAAGCGGTCTATGACCAACAAAAGACAAGAAAGGTAAATGACACGACTCGACACAACACATAACGTAATTAACCTCCCCAATTATCATGTTATCGTTTGGATCTAGAGATTCTATATAATTAAGCTAGACTCGACAACTATTGATCCGATCCGTATTTCTTTTATATTGGCTACGGGAGTCATCCCCTAAACTAGATTTAGCTCCGGGTAGGCCATCCAGATCACTAGGCTACATCACGTGACTTTGCTTTTTCGGCCTCCATCTCATATGACTCGCACGCTTACAAAACTAGGGATGCCGATATTAACCGTATTCCTCACCTAGGCAACATTCCTTTGTTCAGGCGTACTTCCTAGACGATCGCATCAGTCTCCGTCCCATTAACACTAACTTTTAGGTATCATGTTAATCTACGATTTACGTATAACTAGGTGTCGACAATTCCCAAATACTGAATCGATCTAGATCTCATTTGAAAGTGCCGGAAGATCAATTCATGAGCCGACCTAGAGTCCTATATTGGTATTTCCTAATAATACACTAATTAAAACAGACGAGCGACGTAGCCGTAGCCATACCTACTAAGATAAGAAATTCTAATTGGACAATCACACCATAAAGACGTGGCTAGATTGACGCGGAGAAAAACTAAATCTTAGCGTTTCTACATACGTAACGGATAAAATAGAGACTTATAAAGCAATTATATAGATCTACTAAAAACACGGTTGTCGATCATACCAAAGTCATCTATAGGTCACCGGATAACAGATCTGGGAATGTGGATCCTTATAGACAAGGAATCCCCACTGCCTCATATCGTATCCTTAGATCTACATCGTTCGGTGAAGAACGAACAACCTCAAACAATAAATAATAATTGGGGACTTAATTACAAAGAACTAAGAACAAATAAATACAAGAACTTACATTACTGCAGATCTTGCATAAAAACTGCTCTAAGAAAAACTGAAGATTTTATTATAAACTGAGAAGTGTAAAAAATGTATTGTGTAAAGAAGTATGTAAAAGGCGTGTATTTTATGCCTTTATTTATAGGGGTTCAAGCTAATTAAGAGATATACATCAAAATGTCAAAACAAATAAGAGATAACTCTCGGCCGATCTCAAAATAAAAATAAGATGAAGTGCGCCCCCCTTATGCGCATCCTCATGTTGGCGCCACACTTTGAGTGGTTTGCTCCTCTTTTCGTGCTTATCCGATCTTTATCTTGAATTTCCTTTGATTTATCTTGAGACTTAATTCTTCCATTTGTATTTATCCTCCATAATTATCTAAATCTACAAAATAGATATTTATCCCAAAATAAATCATATTTAAATAAAACGGATAAATATAATAAAAACGGATAAATACCGATTTATAAATAAAAACAGATAAATACCATAAAAAATGGATAAATACCAAATTATATTTTATAAATCACAAAACATTAAATAATCCATATAAACATGTGATTTAACATAAAATACATATTATTAATCTCGATTTAAGGTCAACGTTGATGACTTTTACGGGTATAATTTGACCGTCATCAACCACCTAATCACTCAAGGCACCACTTAAAAATAATTCATTTCATAACTTTTAAAAATTGGACACTTTAGTCCCTAATGTTTTAAAAATTAAACACTTTATTCCCTCTAATTTCTACCCCTACATTACATCTCTTTTTAAAAAATCTTTTAACTACCCCACCACATTACTTTTTTTTTTTTTTTCATTTGAAACAAAACAAACCAAGGAATTTTGCCGGAATCTCGTCAGAAAATACGCCGGAGAAGATAAATTTCGCCGGAAACCGCAAGTGAAGCTAAGAACAACATCACTTTAAACCAAATCATGTAAGTATGTTGTTTTGTTTGCATTTTGGCGGTAATTTGGTAGAAATCAGAGGTGGTAATGGTTCGATTTTCCGTCGGAGGTGATAATCCAAACGAAATTGTGTATTTGTTTGTTTGATTGTAATGTGTATTCATTGCTGGTTGAAATTGGAGGATTTTTGGGTGTTTTTCGTTCAAACCACCATTTTCCGATCGGAGGTTTGGGGAAGATGAAAGAGTGCTTAAAACGTCGGTCACAATGACGTTTTTATGTGGATAAAACATTGGCACGGCTGGCGTTTAAGTCATACAAGCCCACTAGGGTAACATGTTCATTCGTCAGTGCGGGTGACGTTATCTTCTCCTCAAAACGTCGGAGTGGTTGATGTTGTAAGCAACTTCATCTTAGGTGATGTTTCAGCCTCATTAAGAATGTCAATGTATCTAACGTTACTATGTTAACGTAACGTCACCTTTCCTGACGTTATGTGCTGAATTTTATTAGATTGTATAATTATTGTGCACATAACAACTTTGAATTAATGTGTTTCTTGACTTTGTAAACAATTGTCCACCAATGAATTAGTTTACTCCCAACTATGAATTAGTGTATTTCTTCATATTGTATATAACTTTCCAACTATGAATTTTGGCCATGTAATTGTGCTAAAATGAAAAGTAATCTAGTTACATTTTTACTCATAATAGAGGCCTTAAAATCTTATTTTGACAATTAGATGTAATTTGCCCATTATGTGTGTTGTTTGGACCCAATAATGTAAAGTCGTTGGATCTTTTTGCTTTAACAGATTGTCACCCATTTACAAAACCTTGGGATCTCTTTGCTTTTTTGTAGACTGGATTACCTGAATAAGTTCCATTAGGAAATGACCTAAGGATATCTATTTGTTAATATCTTCCTTAAGTAGATATGCCAAAGATATCCATTTCTTAATGACTTATTCAGGCTAGCCATTATCTACGTAAAAATGCCTAATGTCCCTCTCAACTTCAACAATTAAAAGAAATCACAGTAGAAGAACTCACAGTAGAATAACTTCAGGTATTAAAACATCACATGTTGATCGTACAAGAACTTCATGTATGATTAAAACTTAAGGCACTAGTCCTGTCTCGTGTGATTTGTTATGTTTGGCTTGAGTATCTATGTTGTCTTGCTTTGGAATGGCATGCGGACTGATTCCACAAATTCTAATCCCTCATTCCTTTTTAATCTACAATGAATCAAAATGGAGTGTTTCTTCAAAGTTCTTATGGGCGGTTTCACAACAAGTTTGGTATGCCATTATTAATTAACTTACATTATTATCGCTTTTATTACGATTGAACTTACGTGATCGATATGTTTCTTTCTTCATAGAAACTACCTCCAAAATTCGTTGAAAGTTTGAACGACACACTACGGAACTTAAATACGGATGTTCTTAATAGCTGCATTGGTAAATGGGAAGTAAGGGTTGGAGCGACTGACAATGGACGTCTACGTTTCTTTGGGGCGGCTGGAAGGCAAATGTGCCCGCTCATGATTTGCAAGAGGGGGAGTTTATAGTGCTTGGACACAAAGGGGATTTCGCTTTCGATACTATTGTGTTGGAACACACTTCCTGTGAGAAGACTTTTTCTGAGTCCGAGAGTGAAGAAGATGATGCAGATGATGATGTTGGTGGAGACAACAATGGTAACAAAAATCCTCATTTTGAGATGACGCTGGCAAACTCAGCCTTTTCACATGGTTATGTGGTGAGATATTCTCAATTTTTTTTAGTTTTTTTTTCTTGTTTTGTGATTTTCCCTCATTGCATTTTCTAACACAATTTAATTTTGTTGTGATTGGTAGAATATTACAGTACCATTTGCTATGACTCATGACATGCTGCGAGGCAAGACTGTGGAGCTGCAGAGTGCCACAGGGGATTCATGGCCGGCTAGACTTGTAGCTTGTGTCGAAACCCTATCGACAAGCTCGTTTAAGCAGGATGAATGATTTCATTAGGGACAATGACATCACGGTTGGAGATACATGCATTTTTTAAGTCGTTGATCAGCCTACAAAACTCATGTTGTGTTTAATGTGGAGATTATTAAACATTGAAGATCATTTATTTAGGGACGTTGAAGATCATCTATTTCTGGATCATTTTGGATTATTTGAGGATCATTTTTGTTTTGATCATTTTGAACCGTCTGGATTACATTTGAATTACATTGTATTTATCATATAGAATTGTTGTATTTATGTTTGCATGATTATTTGTATCATATTTGGATGATGCAAAAATAGTAACATAAATATTTTAAGTATTGGGATCCAGAATGTCAATATATCTGACGTTTATATAGAAAGACCTATGGTAGGCACGCTGACGTCAGGCAGAAACGTCAGCATACCTGACGTTGGTTTGCAAAACCTACGTCGAAATAGCTGCTGTGTGTTAAACAGAAACTCATTTAGTTCTGGAGTACTTAATGTTATCACAATTGACGTTTATTTTAAATATCAACGTCAGAGTTGTTGGCGTTACTGAAACAAAAAGGATATTCAGCTCGAGAGTCTAAAGCGTCACCGGATCTGACGTTTATAATGTAAACAAACGTCAGCCGTCCTGACGTTTGGTGGGTTGCCGGCCGGAAAATCCAATAGCCGGTCTGAAAACTCTAAAGAACTTCATTTTGTCCATAACTGATGGTGTTTCAACCCATTGAGCAATGTGTTTCAGTGGTATCTTATGAAAATCCAAGATGAAGATGAATTTTGATGGAAAAAAAAGGTTAAAGAAGATTTTGATGATGAAGATGAAGAAGAAGAAGGTTGAAGAAGATTTTGATGATGAATAAGAAGATTGAAGAAGATTTTGATGATGAAGATGAAGAACAAGGTTGAAGATGATTTTGATGATGAAGAATGATATACCCGATCCAGATTGGAACCCGAGCATCTAGATTGGGCCTGAATCCAAGCCCAACAACAGATTGGGGGCCTCCATCCCGCTTGTCCACAGTCAATAAGCCGGACTCATCTCCACTCCGACACCTCGGACACAGTGGAGGCTACCCATATTATCAGGATGGCTAAGCTTCGAGTTAATGACATCGAGACAAAGGAAGATATAAGTCCGACCTCCTATCAAGTCCGCTGTCCGGCACCTCATTCTGACAGCTGTCTAGTCGATTTATAGTTAATTATCCTTAATTATATGCTTTTAATGTCTTGTCATGTTTAGACTAAACCTACTTAGTCCTTCCCTATATATATGGGGTCATATTGTAATAGAAAATGATCCAAGAATGAATATACACAGAGCTACTCTGTCAATTGTTAGGTGTGATGCCCGAAAGACAATTTTGTAATTGTTTTATTTAATAAATGAAATGATATTATTATTCATATTTATTATTCTCATATTCACCGATGTGACAATAGTAATTACACTACAGAAAACCCTAAAGTATATCGTTTATGTAATCATTTAACTCAGTGTATGGTATATACACGGGAGGATTGAGTTAGTGAAGATGTACTTAAAATACAATTAGCCCGTAGTGAAGTTAATCGAGAGTATCGGGTCTCTCCTTTAACGTGCTATTAATGCGCCCAGAACACAGTAGGTGTGATTGTCTTATCCGGACTTTCGGTTAAAGAGAACCTAAGTGGGGCATTTATATATGATCGATATATCATATAGAAATTTGGACCGATTTGATTAGAGTTCACGATATAATTCCGTAATCGAGAAGTCTTATCGAATCAATGGATGATCATATTTATGGATATATGTTAATCTGAGGTGATCACGATCAAGCGCTTGAATTAGTATGAGGTTTGACTTGACGGTTAAGGATTACACCGAGTGCGTGGTCCGAATTACCCCATCTTGGCATTGTTTGGATTGAGTGAGTAGTCCGTGTTATCACAGATACGGAATCCATTCCTTCCATTTATGGAAGTAGATAGACGATTCTCTTATTTGTTAATCCTAGAAAGCGATCGATCGCGCGAGTTCATATTACAACGATTAGCTACCGGTGAGTTGTATGAATTAATTGATCACTAGGGGTTAATGGTAAATAAGGATAAGAGGTTCTAAAAGGGTTAACGGTAACTTCCCGATTTGGAATGAAGCAATCTATGGAGGATTAATCCATATGTAATGATTATATCAATGGACGCTTATTATTATTCTCGTGAGGAGATAAATATAATCTCATAATCGGAGGAGTGCGATCATGGGATTATGGTGGCATATTCTGTGATTGATTTATCGAATATAATTATTCATTCGTAAGATAATTATTTATTTGATTTATCGGAGTCACGATTATTAGTCCATGGTCCCCGACGTGCCTCCTAATATAGCATAGCTATTCTCGGACGTCGAATCTAATAATATTAATTTAGTTCTTGTTGGACTTTATTAAACGATATGTGAATTAATTGTTTAGTGAACTATTAAATTAGTTGGGCTAAATAATTAAATATGTGGAAAAGACATTTTCCATAATCTTGGCCCAATTATTGTGTAATGGCAAAATTAATATTGACTAGGTCAACATTATAATTTTCGCCCCCCATGCTTATTTTGGAACAAGAAATTGTTTTCTTGTGTATTAATAAGACATGTGCATAAAATATTTATTGGATAAATATTTATGGAAAGAAATAAAGATAAATATTATTCTAGATTTGTTCTAGAATATTATGGGATTATCTTTTATTTAATAGGATTATTATAATTGATTTTGTATTAATTATTAAATCCTTGGAGGCTAAGTTTTACTCTCCTATATAAAGAGAGTTCTCCCAAGCCTTACAACACACATAATTTCGACTTCACCTCTTAGAGAGGAGAAGAAATATTTTTTTTTTGGCCAAGGGGAGAATAGGGGAAATCTTGGAGGTTTTTCCGGGTAGCATATCGGAAGGGTTCGAGTCGAGAATTTCCTTCCACCGGGAGTTGCTTGGATCACACGTACGGAAGATCGTGGTGCTCTTCACATCTTCGTTTATCCTTTCTATTGCGGCTCTTCAACTTGGATTTTGAGATCCAAGAGGTATGTTCTACAACCCCCTTGTAGATGTAGATCTAGTTATTTTATTACGTGTAATTTATAGATCTAGATCCTTAAATCGCTTCCGTTGCGGATGGTATTACTAACATCAATTTGTCGACTCACTTGTGTTCTTATTCATAAGCATCTGTCCGACCACCTTGTTCTTGATAACCACCACCTTCTCACTTGAGAAATCATACTTATATAGCCATATATCCTCTTTATATCACTGTTACCGCAAACCTGATATATCCGACCATATAAGTTGGCTCCGTTACCAGGAAAACCATTATCATTCAAGCATCTTCAAATCATTTGCTCCACCGCAACTTCAGCCGCACGGCGCCACCAACAAGATCATACAACCATCTTCACCTTCCTGATCAGCAAAAGCCTTAGTTTCTGGGTTATTAGGCCCTCAAGCCATTGTTTTTATCAGGAAGGCCGCGGATTCTTAAAGAGCAAATTTGGTTCTTACGGATTGCGGGTTATACCTAGCCCAAGCCACCTCAAAGTCGATAAACACCTTCACCGGTAAGTTCATAGCTCTGCCTGAGCCCATCATATTTCCCAGGTTGGTATAAACTCTTGGTCAGTTCTACTTTTCAAGTACTAAGGAAACCATTTGCTTGTTAAAACCACCGGGAAACGCACTTTTGGTTGTATTGGAATCTGAGTTGGGAAGATATTTCCGGCCGACATCCTACTTGATATACTCAACATAATATCTTCAAAATATCTCTAGTCAAACATGGCTGACACAAAAAACATGACACCCGCTACACTGTCTAAAGCGGGCAATCAAGGCCCTACACATGGAGCTAACACACCACGTATAGAAAAAGCACTGCATCGTGGAGAAAAATGAGTAGGAGGGTACTGTCCACCGGGGATGAGGCCGGACAAGACATCACACCTGACATGTGGGCTTATATAAGAGAGAGAACCCGAGCCCGCGAGATACACGCAGCAGCGGTCAGACAAAGCCGTGGGAAGGGTATCGTGGAAACTTCTCATCTAAATCAAGGTCAGGGAGCGACCCCTGATGGGAGAGCGATCCAGCAACAAAGTCATTATGCAATATCTCTCCGAGCATTTATGGATTACGTAGAGGAGATGCATGTGGGTAACATGCTACTCATTGCAGAGGGTCTACCTCCTCAACCCGTCAACAAGTTTATCTCCCCCGTACCAACACCTACGGAGATACAACTCACTCTAAATCAACAAAAAACGATTCAACCTCAACAGACAGAGAGAGAGGGAAGCAGTCATGCCACTTCTCAACCTACAGAGAGAAAGAGGCCAGCTTTAGTTCGTCTAGGGCATGTGGTCGACGACCACGGTGCAGCCCTAGGGCTACCTAAAAATCCCCGACATGTCCGTACCCGCGTAGATGGACGAAGGGAGTCATAGGCCGAGGAAATTTATACCCGACTCCCTATTATCCTAGAAAACCAGGATGAGTTGGGCATAATGAAAAAACAAATAGAGGAATTACAAAAGGGTAGGACCGGGAAGGAAGCTAAGCCCGCTTAGGGTACCAGTGTCCTTCATCCTAATATCCTGAAGGCGGCTCCGAGGTGAGGTACACATTATTCCAACCTCACCAACTATGAGGCAATCAAGCTCATCGTCAACCAAATCTCAGGGGACTATGAGACGCATTGCGGCATCCTAGGAAAATACGGTGAGATTGTCAAACGATTGAGACCCAACTTCAACTATTGCGAATTCATCAGAATTGGAAAAAAGGATAACGAGCGGGCAGATTATCTCTCCAGGCTATCTCTTGAGGAAGAGATTGCGGATCCTTCAATTATGGTGGAATATCTTGCTGTCCCTACAATTGAAATAACAAAAATCATGGAAATTGATGCACCAATGCCGATTCCATGTTGGATTGATGAAATTCAAGCTTATATAGAATCAGGCACCTTGCCTGCGGATGCTGATAAAGCCCGCTCCCTTAGAAGAAGAGCAGCCAGGTAAATGTAAACGACAGAATACTTTACAGGGGATCTGCCTCTAAGCCTTTACTAAGGTGTGTCCGAAAAGAAGAAAGCGAAAAAATACTCATAGAGCTTCACCAAGGAGTGTGTGAGGGCCATCCCGCTAGCCGCTCCTTGGCCCGGATGGAAATAACAGTGGGGTATTGCTGGCCGACAATCCTTAAGGACTCGGAGAAATTAGTCAGAGAATGTCTGGAATGCCAGAAACATGCGGACATCCTAAGACTACCATCGGTTGAGCAGAGTATTGTGGTCTCACCATGGCCTTTCGACATGTGGGGACTCGACCTCATCGGACCCTTCCTTCGGGAAGGGGTGGATGCAAATTTATCATAGTGGCGGTGGATTATTTCACAAAATGGATTGAGGCCAAACCTTTGGTCAAGATAGGTGCAAAAGATGCGGTTTACTTTCTACATGACCATATATTGTATCGCTTTGGCATCCCGCGGGCAGTAGTGACAGATCACGTGCCATATTTTAGGGATGAATTCTCGACTTCAGAAAGAATATAGAGTCAAACACTGGCAGTCATCCTTGGCCTATCCCTAGGGCAATGGCCAAGCTGAGGCCGGAAATAAACAGATAATAAAGATGCTTAAAAAAAGTGTAAGTGAGAAAGCAAAGGCATGCGGCTGGGTCGATGAGCTGCCCGCCATATTATGGGCACTCCGCACCACAATCAAAACACCCACTGGAGAAACACCGTTTGCTCTAACTTATGGATCGGAGGCCATGACTCCTATCAAATTGGCGCTCCCAAGTATCAGGGTCGCTGTATATGATCCAACGGACAATCTACTCAACAGACATATCGACCTAGACCTAGCGGAGGAGAAAAGGTTAGCGACGTACCATCGGCTCGTGAACTACAAGCAAACCGCTAAATGACATCATGACAAACGAATCCATGACTGTTCCTTCAAGGTCGGTGACTTCGTTCTTCGAAATAGGAAGGCCACTGGTCTTAAGTCCGATAAAGGCAAACTTACGGCGAACTGGGAAGGTCCATATCAGGTTGTTAAGGGTGATTTTATACGATTTATAAGGCTATATTCTATGTTAACTTCCCCCATATTTGTATGAGTTTGCATAAGAAACGAGTATTTATTGGAGATATTGAGCGAATGATATTTTAAAAGGGTTGATCGCAAAATAGGTTGTTTTTGGTGTTTTAATTATGTTTTTATGACTATTTGGGCATTATTACATTTTTGCGATGTTCTTACGTGTTATAGATACATGGTTGAGGTTCAAAAGATGATCAAAAGTTGATTAAGTTCGAGCTAATTGATGATATAAGAGATAATGAAGGAATGGGATAGAGATAAAAGAGATAAAGATCAAGAAATCAAAATTCGATCATAATGGGCGACTAACGAGAACCTTGAAGGCGGGCCGTCGCCGAGTGAGCAGCGTCGAAAGAGGAAAAGTGATTCGAGAGTTTGGGCAGGAGTGGACGCTGGTGGACGGCGTCGATCATGACTCGGCTGATTTGAAGTTCATATAAAGAGTGGACGGGCGTTCACCCATTCCAGACAGGCGTCCGGCCGCCGCCATCTTTGAAACCGACCTAGTTTTCTATATAAAAAGCGTGTTTTCTCCACAAATACATCATCATATATTTGAACCCTAAAACCTAGGAGGCAGGTGTGCTGCTGCGTTTTACTTAGTTTGTACTCAAATTTTATGCTTTTAAATCTCTAGATTAGATCTTTCAATTTATGTATTTTATTCAAGCAATTCAAGCCTTCAAGAAGATGCTAAGAGGCTAAACCTCTTTGATCAAGCGTTGTGAAGCCGTCCAATTCAACAGTTGATTTCTAGTTCGTGATTATTTTGTGAGTCCTATTTCAAGTTCGTCTCTTTCATCATGTTTTGTATGTTTTATTGCATGTTTAATCGAAAGATGCTTGCTTTGATGATTGTTTATATGATGAGAGTCATGTCAACCTTAGATCACCATGATAAAAGATTGGATCTTTGATCTAAATAAAACGAAGGTTATTAGATTGATTTTCTAGATTAGAAATCGGAAGATTTCACGCCTAGGTTAGAAAGGCGTAATCTTTAACATCGAAAGATAAAAGATTAGAAAACGAACTTGTCTATGAGAGTAGGAGTTTATGCCTTCGATTAGGTGAATCACGACTTGAATAGAGATCACGAAATATCCGAATTAGAATTGAATGTTGATGGGATAGGTGGATCAATTGCTTGTTAGTTTCGTTATACTTGATTTAATCCCTTGAAACTTGAATTGTTTAGCTTTAGTTTACTTTTTTCTGCACTTTAGTTTCGTTTAGTTTATCGCTTTCAATCTTCCCTAGCATTGGATTAATCTCCTCTGTCTAGTTACTTTTATGCAATATTTGTTTAGGTTAGCTCTTCGTTTAGGTTAGTTTTCGTGACAATAATTAGTTAAAAACAAAAGCTAGGGTTCACAACAGTCTAGTTCCCGTAGGATCGACCCGGCACTAGCCTCCATACTACGATCCTTGCACTTGAGGTTAACCGGTTTATTACTTGTTGTTTTGTATTGATAAAATCCGGGACAAGTTTTTGGCGCCGTTGCGTGGAGCCGGACGGTTGTCTAGTTTTTTGTTTTCGTTTTTTTTCATTGCATTTGTTTCTATTTTTCCTATTTTTAGTTCGTTTTAAATTCTGTTTTAGTTGATAATTGTTTTAGGTAGTTGTTAAGTAGATAATTAGGGTTTAAGACTTTCCCTTAGTAGTTTCCTTGGAGATTAGATAAATCTGTCTTTCTGTTTTTCGTCGTTCTATCTTACCTTCTTTTCTTTTCCGCAAATTTCGCTTACGTTTCTAGTTTTCCCGCTACCAAGCGGGCGCCAGGATATTGGGCGCCCGTCCGCTGGAAAATTATCAATTACGCTTTGTTTTTATTCACTTAGACGCAGCGTCCATAAGATTTGGGCGCCCGTTGAGTATTCGTCTTTCAGACGAGCGTTTGGACCACTAAACGCCCGTCCGATCTCAATTCCATCGGGCGCCCGTCCAAACTTTTGGGCGTCCGTGCGGTCTATTTTCTTCAATACTTTTGTTTCCTTTTCTTCTTTCCCATTCTTTTCTTTAGGCTTTTAATTTTTAGTTTAGGCTTTTACTTTCTTAGCTTTTAGGTTTCGTTCCACTTGTTTTTGGTCCGGTTTATTCAAACTCGAGTCAAAAGGACCGTTATTATACACCCACGACCCGAGCAAACCGTAGTCCGGCCAAGCAGCGGATTTTCCGTTCTGCGGTTACGCGACGAGCGGCGAGATCTTGAAGATCAACTAGCAAGAGAAATCAGCGATTTTGTGATAATGGCCGCTAATAATAGACGTACGTTGGCAGACTACGCCAGGCCAGGCGAAGTCAAAGTCAACCCGGCTATAGTTATTCCAGCCATTACTGCACAAACCTTTGAGTTATTCCGGCATGCATCTATTTTTCATGGTTATCAATCAGAGAATCCGCATACCCACTTACATACATTCCTAGAGATATGCGGCACTACACGCATCCAAGGAGTAAGTGAGGATGCTATCAAGCTGAAACTTTTTCCATTTTCTTTGAAGGGAGAGGCTAAAGAGTGGTACACCTCTCTCCCCTCCTGAATCTATCACCACACAGGCTGAACTTGAAAGAGAATTTCTAAGTCAATACTTCCGCCTTCAAAGACAAACCGGTGTTTGAGCGACATTTTCACATTCTATCGGAAAGAAAATGAGTCGTTCTTTGAATGTTGGAAGAGATTCAAGTCTCTTCTCGAAAATGTCCCCATCATGGCTTGCCTTTGGAAAGGCAAGTCAATACATTCTTCGGTGGATTGACCGAGCTTACAAAAGGCATGGTCAATAGCTCTTACGGTGGGGCATTTTGAAGAAAACACCGGAAGAGGATGGGCCTTTGTTTGAGGACATCGCAAAGTACAACCACGCCCTTCTTATCAGGCAATTCAAGCTCCTCCTCCTCCTAAGGTTGAGGAAGTTAATATGCAAAGTTTGATAGCCATCTTTTTGCAATGAGATGGCAACATCTCAAATTTCACATCCGATAAATCAAACTTCTTCTTTTCCACAGAACCCTCGGGTTCACATCTTTATGCTTGTTGCCCAGGTGGCCATATGAATGGCCAATGTCAATTTAATCCTCTCGCATCTTATCAAGTGAATGTCTGTCCCATGATTATGGACAGTACAATCAAGTCACATGTCGAATTGTGACGAGGTGGGGCACACTTCTAAATTACGTCCTATAAGCGGACGAATGCGAAGTGAATGCATTCTATGGCGAGAACAATCAAAGGTTCAATCGGTTTCTGGCAGGGCAATTCTCAAAACCAAGGGTTTAATCCGTCTTTAAATTTCAATCCTAATTGAATTTTAATTGAATCAATTTCAATAGAAACCCAGGTTTAATCAGAACCAAAACTTGAATTTTTCCAATCCTACATAAAATTCAATCAAATTGGCCTTCCAATTCAAACTCTCAATTTCAAAGTCATTGACCAATTACTATTCGCAAATTTCCGGAACTCTCAAGGCTCCTCCCAACCTACCAATATTGAAGCTAAGTTGGAAGAGCAAAGTAGATCGATGAAGAATCTTGAGAGACAAATTGGGCAACTGGCTGAACAGTTAGCTTCTAGGCCCCCAGGCATTTGCTTGATTTCATGAAAAGAATCCAAAGGGTGGTCAAGTTGCTCAAGCTGACTTAAATAAAGGCCCATGTACTGACCTCGTGCCATCAATGCAATACGGTAAAGAGGAGGCCGGTGCAATGAATCTGAGAAGCGGTACTCAAGTTAGTGGTCCTTCCCATCGGAAACCACCAGCCCCTCCCGCCATTGATAAGGCGGGAGGGAAGTGAGCACCTACACTCCCTCTGTTGCAAGAGAAAACTCGGTGGCTGATCCACGAGAGGTGAAAAATTTGGAGGTCCTCAAGTGGGTGATCCTCGAGGGTGAAAAGGCAAAGCGGAAGTCGGAGAGGGTGATCCACGACTACTAAGAAATCTGAAAAAGCCGCTTCGTTGGAAGGATCTCGGAAGGCAGTGTAAGTGCATCCTCAAAGAAAGTCTTTTCTCGAGAATGACCTTAAGAAACTTCCATTTCCACCGAGAAAGAGCAACATTCCCTTGATTGAGGATAAGAAGTATGAAAAGGTGCTAAACCTTTTGAAAAATACTCAGTGAATCTTCCATTATCGAGATGTCTTGGTGAAATGCCTAAGTATACAAAATTTATCAAGGATGTTGTGTCTTGAAAAAAGTTAGAGGCATGGAAAGGCAAATTGGTGAGGATTGTTCCATGATTAATTATGAAAACTTACCAATTAAAAGAGGTGACCCTGGTAAGTTCGTACTTACGATAGTAATGGGAGGTCTAGTTTTCCCTAATTCTTTGTGCGATTTAGGTGCCTCTATAAGCCTTATGCCAATGTCAGTATGCAAGCACTCGGTTTACAAAGCCTTCTAGAACCGATTGCTATGAGTTTACAATTATTGATAGATCTTCTAAGAAAGCTTCAGGATCACGAAAGACGTTTTGGTTCAGATTGATAGATTTACCTTTCCGGTTGATTGGTATGTTTTAGATATAGAGAAAGAAGAAATCGTCCCCCTGATTCTTGGAAGACCTTTCTTATATCTGACTAGAGCCCTCATCGATTGCGATGGTGGGCGCGTGACTATCCGAGTTGGTGATCAAGAGGTGAGTTACAATGTCTTAAAGTCCATTCAAGTACCCTCGGCCCTCCAACCGGCATTTCCATTGATTATATGACAGATGATTTCACCGATTATATGGATAAGCAAGTCATGGTTTGTAGAAGGTTTGAATATGAGCGATTGGTTGATAATTTAAATACTCATGGTGTTGTTAATCTAGATCAATTAATGGTGATTTTGAGGAAGAATTGTTGGAAGGAGAAGCTTTGGCGGTGGGACCTGAGTAAACTCGGTGACATTGAGTTGAAAAGTGGAGATCTCAAGTCGAGTCTAGAAGACCCCCTACTGATTTGGTGTTGAAGCCCTTTGCCTAAACATCTTAAGTATGTGTTTTTAAGAGAAGGTGACAAGCTTCCACTGATTATATCTGCCAAGCTTTCGTTTAGAGGAAATGAAACTTATCAACGTCTTGAAGAAAAATGAAAAAGCTTTTGGATGGCAAGTAGGAGATATCGAGAGGATATCTCCGGACATCTGTATGCATAAGATCAAGACGAATGAGGGTGCAAAATGTGTACGACAGCCCCAAGGAGGCTCAACCCCTCATATGCAAGAAGTCGTTAAAAGGAAATCATCAAACTTCTGGACATGGGAATCATTTATGCCATCGCGGATAGTGAATGGGTTTCCCCGACTCAAGTAGTTCCCAAGAAAGGTGGAATTACAATTGAGAAGAATGAGAAGGAGAGGAGATTGCATTGAGACTTGTCACCGGTTCTGAGTCTGATGCATCGATTATCAAAGCTCAATGAGGTAACCATGAAAGATCACTTTCCCCTTCCGTTCATTGACCGGATGCTTGGCGTCTGGCGGGACACGCATTCTCTTGCTTTCTAGATGGATATTCGGGATACTTCCAAATACCCATAGATCCGGTGACCAAGAAAAGACCACTTTTACACCGCCTTATTGTACATTTGATTATAGGCGAATGCCATTTGGTCTCTGCAATGCCCCCAGCCACATTTCAAAGATGTATGCTCGCTATCTTTGACGGGCTTGTAGAGAAGTGTATGGAGATTTTATGGGCGATTTTTCGGTTTTGGTCGATCTTTTGATGATTGCCTTGACAATCTTGATCAAGTGTTATCGGATGTGTGGAAAAGAACTTAGTACTTATTGGGAAAAATGCCATTTCATGGTAGATGAGGGAATAGTTCTTGGCCACAAGATCTCCGCCAAGGGTATAGAAGTTGATGAGGCAAAAGTAGAAGCTATCGAGAAGATCAGCTACCCTAAGAATGTGCGTGAAGTTAGAGGTTTTCTTGGACATGTCGGCTTTTACAGAAGGTTCATTCAAGACTTCTCCAAGATAGCCAAGCCCCTGTCCACTTTACTAAAGGAAGACGTTGAGTTTAATTTTGATGAGAGCTGCAAGCAAGCGTTTGAGGAGCTTAAGGATCGTTTAATATCTGCTCCAATTCTTATTTCGCCCGACTGGAACCTACCGTTTGAGCTTATGTGCGACGCATCAAACTATCTTTGTTGGTCTTTGTTCTAGTGCAAAAGATCAAGGGAAGTTCCGGCCTATTTATTACTTGAGTCACACATTGAACCCCTCTCAAGTTAACTATACCACTCACGAAAAAGGAGCTTTTGGCGTAGTTTTGCTATGGACAAGTTCCGTAGTTACTTGTTGGGAGCTCAAGTGATTGTGTGGGTGATCACGCCGCTGCGGTATCGATGACTAAGAAAGAGGTTAAACCGCGCCTACTACGTTGGATCCGACCTACAAGAGTTTGACGTTCAAATTAAGGACAAAAAGGCGTTGAGAGCGTAGTGGGTGATCACGTTTTCTAGAATGTTAAGCGAGGAAAAGAATGATCCGGATGATATAGATCTTTACTTTCCTCTAGAAAACATTATGTTGATAGACGGTTGTCCTCCCGAGGTTCCATGGTATTCTTCCATTGTAAACTACCTTCATGGCCGTTATCTCGATCGAGAGATGTCTTATCGAGGAGAAGAAAAAGTTCTTCTACGATTTGAAATATTTCGTTTGGGATGAACCTTATCTTTTAAGATCAGTAAAGATGGTTTGCTAAGAAGATGTGTTCTGAATCGAGCAACGAGATATTATTGAGCGATTGCCACAGTGGACCCCCTGGAAGTCAATTTAGTCCTTGGAAAACCGTTGCTAAGATCTTTCAATCCGGTTTCTATTGGCCTACAATCTTTAAAGATCTGAAGCTTTCAGTAAAGCTTGTGATAGGTGCCAAAGAACCGGTACTCGACAAGGCGTTTTGACATGCCTTTGAAACCCATCCTAGAATGCGAAGTCTTTGATGTGTGGGGTATCGATTTTATGGGACCATTCCCATCATCTTGCGGTAACAAATACATCTTAGTATCGTAGACTATGTGTCTAAATGGGTGGAGGCTCAAGCCACTCCTCACAATGATCATAAGACGGTAATGAAATTTCTAAAGAAGAATATCTTCGTGAGGTTTGGATGTCCACGTGCCTTGATCGATGTGATGAAGGGCCTTAACACGCAACCGACCCACAGAGAAAGTACTTGAAAAGTATGGTGTTCGTCATAAAGCGGCACACCATATCATCCGATGACTAGTGGTCGAGGTTGAAAGAAGCAACCGAGCATCAAGAAAATCTGGAGAAAGCGGTAAATCATAGAAAGGATTTGGAGTTTGAAAGCTGGATGATGTACTTTGGGCTTACAGAAGCGCCTATAAAACCCCTATGGGGACATCTCCATATCAAATGGTCTACGGAAACCATGTCATCTGCACTGTCGAGTTAGAGCATAGAGCTTATTGGGCTACAAAGTTTCGAACTTTGATTCCCAATCTTGTGGAAAACATCGACTACAGCAGTTACATGAGCTAGACAAATTCAGACTCCATGCTTACGAAAGTGCCAGGATTAGTAAGGATAAGATGAAGCTACTCCACGATGCTAAGATTAAGAAGAGAGTTTGAGTCGGAGAACAAGTCCTTCTTTACAATTCTAGGTTACATTTGTTTCTGGGAAGTTGAGGACACGTTGGTCGGTCCTTTGAAATTCTCAGATTATTCTGGAGGCGTTCTAGAACTACGAGGTTATGGTGACCGGCCGTTTGAGTGAACGGACAGAGGTGCAAACACTACATTGGTGAGCCTAAAGACAAGCCTTTGACCGTTCGGTTTCTCAATATCCTTGGATGTGGTGCTACAAAAGTCGAAGAATTCGACGACTTTTCACCCGACTTTGTTTTACGAGAATGACGGTATTGGTCAATCCCGAGGAGGTTCTAGCCGGTAGTTGGGATATGGAAGAGTATTGGAAGGAGCGTCAACGCAGATGTCATCGAAGCTTGAGGAAGACGAAGAGGTCAACCATGGGGAAGTTTAAAGCGTATTTGGAAAGCTATAAAAGATTTAACCCCGTGTGTTAAGTCTTTGTTTCTGGCTACACTCTCGATCAGAGCTTACACGTAGTAGTGGCTGGCAGAAAAGTCAAATGGCCTGATCCAGGCTAGATTCATCTGATGTCGAGCTAACGACATTAACCAAAGCGCGACTAGGAGGCATCCTAGATATCCCTTATTATATTAGTTAAATTATGTTTAGGCTATTAGTGTTATATTTATTTAAGTTTTAGTTTAATTAAGTTTTAGTTGACTAAGTTTTTACATTTATATCGTCGGTTAGTTTGCTTTTTAGATATGGATTACGGAGTTCTTCGGAGGAGTTCCCTTCATTAGTCGGATCCCACCGATTCTGATGGGTGATGGACCAGGGGCACTATAGTCTTGCACGTAGATTTTGAGCTTAGTACCCGCACGAAGACCATCACCTATGTTCTCATTGTCCCCCATTGTTCGGGAGGTAGTGACTTCACTCTTGAGGAGCTCCAGGAAGCTATGGGGCGTCCATATACGGTCCTAAATGACCCTATCTTTGTGAGATCTAGCGCTGGTACTACATGATTCACATTTTAGAGGTTTAGAGGTGGCTGGAGATGACTGGGGCGTACAAGACGACTATGATTTCCCTCCTGCTATTGATATGCTTCGCCGTCTCATCCGGTTGGTGGATTGGGACGAGATTTATGCAGACTAGCGTTAGTTAGGTTGTTTCGTCGAGCAAACGACGTAAAACAAGAGCGCTTGGTGGGAGGCAACCCACTGTTTTCTGTTTGTTTTAGCGTTTCTTCTAGTGATTTTATGTTTTTCGTTGATTTTTATTTGTATGTTTGAAATTTTATTTAAGTTTAATAAGAAAATGCAAGTTCAAATTTAAATTGTATGGATTTTGGAATTTTTTTTTTCTCTATGGACGCCCGTCCGCCATGCACACTTTTTGGGCGAGCGTCCAAAATTCTTGGACGCCCGTCTGAGAAACCTCCTTCAACGCTGTATGTAAATTTAGTATCTGGACGAGCGTCTGTTTATATGGACGCCCGTCCGGTTCATGTGGTCTCCAGCTGAACGTGCGTCCGATTTCCTGGACGCCCGTCCAGCACCTGCCTATATATACATCTTCAACCGATGGAAACTCACTTTTTCAGAATTTCAAATCCTCAAACCCGACTTTTGCCCTCCTTTTGCCCTAAAATCCTTGTTTCTACACCAAATTGGGCGCTTCAAAGCCCCACAAACGACTCTCAATCCCTTCTTGTCGATTTTCCCTCCAAATCCTCCAACAAACACCCATTAATCCGATTGAAGAATTTAGTTGAGTGCATTGTTTGAAAAAAAAATTTGATTTTGGGTTCAATTTGGCATTGTTTGGACTTAATCCGTTCTATCATCGTCCCATCCTCATTCTTGGTAAGATTTTGTAAGCTTTTCCTAGATTATTGCGAGTTTTTTTTGTGAGTCGATCTTCGAGTCGACTGTTTTATAGGAGTTCTTTCTTATTTATTTTTCTTTCTTGTTCTTTTCTTGTTTCTTGGTGATATGGGATGTTGATGGATGACGTTGGTTGGCCTGCATTGCTGTTTTGATGTGGTTTGGTGTTGGATTATTTGGGAAATCCCGTTTGGACGGTAAACGGGTGGTTGTATTTGAATTTGGCTTTGGGTTGGCATTTGTTCATCCTTAGTCTACAATGGTACGTAAAGCGGTAGTAAAGAGGCATGGTAAGGGAATTGCTACTGAACCGGCTAAGAAGAAAAGACTATAGACCCCCATTAGTTAATCCGAACCAGGGCATTCAGTATAGGAGGCGTCAGAACCCTCCTCAGAGGTCAAACTAGAATTCCTTTGCAAGATGAACTGAACTGGGTGCGAAGCTGATGATGAGCCGTTAGTGAGGATGCAAACTAGGGCGACGGAAGCTCAGGGTGAGCAAGGCAATGAGCCTGAGGAGATGAGCGGTTCGACGAGAGTGAGACCGGCCTATCCCTATTCCTTTTGCTCGTAGATTCATCAATCCTAAGGCGATGGAGGTCTATAATAAGCATTATCGACTCGAACGATGTTGATAGAGAGAGCCATTTTAGACACCAAGGTGGACCCGCATTTGTCAATTTGTTAAAGGATAGGAAGTGGGAAGCAGCGATGAAAACCCCTAGGACTCAGTCAATGCTACACTCGTTCGTGAGTCCTATGCAAATTGTTCGGAGACGGATTTGAGAGCTGGGGTGAATTCTTGTCCGAGGGGTTAAGGTGCCGTTTACACAGTGATTATCAATGGGAAATACGGTTTGGGTCATTTTGAGGGGTTGGAATACAAGGAGGCGATAAAGGCCAAACAAGATGCCGGTGAGGATCCGTTGGAGGAATTACGGATGTTGGTATGCCCGAGGTACCATGGACACTTAGGCCGGGTGGAGATAGAAAGGAATTAGTAACCACGAGTTGGATGAGGAAGATTGGAAGGTCAATGTCGGTTTATTGAGAACCGGTTGTTACCTAAGAACAACCTGACTCACTTCCACATTGGTGACCTTAGGATGCTTTATGCCTTGACCTTCAAGCTCAATGTTGATGTGGGGCAAGCTTTGTACGACGAGATATCGATTAATCAGAAAGTTTATACGAGGTGCTTGATTGTCCCGCACCTTATTCACAGTTTGTGCTCTGATGCTCAAGTTCCCGAGTACAAGACCGATCACAAACCGAAGAATCCTAGGTTCTTGCAGAGGGAGAAAGAGAAATCTTCAGGTCAGACTGAGACTGAGGCTGAGATAGCACGTGAGCCTGGTTCGTCTTCGGCACCACCTCCGGTTCCACCCTTGTCTAGTTTATCTCCTGCGGAGAGGGCTCGCACAAACATGGCCCAGCGACTACGAGATTGGATGACTGATATCCGGGAGACACTGAGGAAGAACATGATGTACGTGCTAAAGTGCATTGTGGAGGGCAAGAAACCGAGGGATATGCAGATTTTCATGGAGAGTGATACGGAGTTCCTCTTTTCCGATGCGATCGAGCAGGTTATTGCCGATGTACTTGAGGCGGAGAAAGAGCCTGATGATGAGGAGGTCGCGGAGGAGAGACCTACTAGGATCATTCTCGCCCGGTTCGCAGCCGGCTCCTTCATCGACGACGTCACGGTTGCTTTGTGCCCTCCACATGATCCCACCACTGCTTTCTTGATTCTCTTTGTTCCTCCGGTGATGATACCCCGCACAGGCGATCTTGATTTCCTTTGTCTATTTTTCGATTTGCACTAGCTCTGGTGGTTGTATATTTCTGCTACTTTTTACTTATATGGTTCATTGTGATTTTTGATGTTGCTACTGTTTATTCTCTCGATGGATCATGTAAGCCATAAGGCACCCGTACTTTCATTTCGACTTGGTTTCTCCTTTTTGGTTGTATTGGATGCTTTATCTCTTGTTGATTTTGCTCTATCTTTTCATTTTGGTATAACTCCCCGTTTTCCCCGAGATAGTTCCGTGTTTGTCGAGTCGTGCAGGTACGTTTTCGGCGGTTTTGACGAGCTACATTGTACGGTTGCGAGTTTTAAGTGTCACTCTGTAGGCTCCGGCCTGACCGACGTTTGAGATCAGCTAAGTCTTTTATCTTTTCTTTCGTTCTGCACAACATGAGGACATGTTGTCGTTTAAGTGTGGGGGAGGGGAATGGTCGACTATGTATCTATAATCATTTGTTCATTACGTATTGTTTCTATGAAAATGAGCTAAATTTTAAATTTTTCGTAATTTTTCGACACTTTCATTTTTGTTTTGTCCCGAGTAGGCACTTCGATTCAATGTTCGTTATTTTTATAGTCATTTAAGCTATATATCATATGTTCGATAAGTTAGTTGTTTCACCTGAGATCGATTTTCACGAGCCATAGTAAATGATGAGCTATTTATAAAGTTATACCCCTTTGGACGAGTGATTTTTGATTTTCTTATAAGTCATGTACTTAGTGCTACGTATATATCTTGAGATTTATGATAGTTTGTATTTAGTTCCGAGTATGACATACTGTGAATATCTAGAAGTTTGAATGTGATAAGTAACACGTAGCTTATTGTCAAATGAAAAAGTTGAGTTAATAAAGAAGTATTTGGGTGTGTCGGAAGCTGGTCGATGATTCGGGTGCGATAGGGCATTATCTCGAAATGTCCTATACCACTATGATGACTAAAAGCTCACGACGATCGGAAGAAGGTTGCCTTATGATTGGAGTAAGGTAGGGTATATCTCGAATATCCTATTACGCTATGATGGGCAAGAGCTCATTCGATGTGTGTTTATAAGTGAACAAGTTAAATCAACTGAGAATTGTTATGAAATGAATAAATGACTAAGTTATCGTCTATCTTATCCCCAGAGTAGAAACCGAAAGATATGTTGTAGGGATTATCCTCTGAGTATTTAGAAAGGCCCTAGATATATTCGATCATCTTCTTCGGGGTATATCACGTTGTAGGGTACATCTTATGAGTGTCATTTATTGCTAGTCTACGAGGGGGTATTAGCTAGTTTTGCGTTGAGTTTCTCAAGTTTGGATTTAGTGGAAGTTTTCTATGGCTTTGCACACACACAGTGGTGAACTTCTGATTTATTGGATCTATGTTATATTGTCTGAGATGTCTATCTTTTCTCGAGCCTTATTTTCGTTTTGTTTTGCTCGGGACGAGCAAAAGCTAAGTGTGGGGGAGTTGTTAAGGGTGATTTTATACGATTTATAAGGCTATATTCTATGTTAACTTCCCCCATATTTGTATGAGTTTGCATAAGAAACGAGTACTTAATGGAGATATTGAGCGAATGATATTTTAAAAGGGTTGATCGCAAAATAGGTTGTTTTGGTGTTTTAATTATGTTTTTATGATTATTTGGGCATTATTACATTTTGCGATGTTCTTACGTGTTATAGATACATGGTTGAGGTTCAAAAGATGATCAAAAGTTGATTAAGTTCGAGCTAATTGATGATATAAGAGATAATGAAGGAATGGGATAGAGATAAAAGAGATAAAGATCAAGAAATCAAAATTCGATCATAATGGGATGAACGTCGAGAACCTTGAACCTGAGTCAGAGTGGACGGCGTCTGCGAGTGAGCAGCGTCCCGAAGAGGAAAAGTGATTCAGAGAGTTTGGACGCAGAGTGGACGCCGGTGGGACGGCGTCGATCATGACTCGGCCCGATTTGAAGTTCATATGAAGAGTGGGCGGGCGTTCACCCATTCCAGACAGGCGTCCGGCCGCCGCCATCTTTGAAACCGACCTAGTTTTCTATATAAATTAGCGTGTTTCTCCACAAATACATCATCATATATTCGAACCCTAAAACCTAAGGCAAATTTGTGCTGCGTTTTTACTTAGTTTGTACTCAAATTTTATGCTTTTAAATCTCTACAGATTAGATCTTTCAATTTATGTATTTTATTCAAGCAATTCAAGCCTTCAAGAAGATGCTAAGAGGCTAAACCTCTTTGAACAAGCGTTGTGAAGCCGTCCAATTCAACGATTGATTTCTAGTTCGTGATTATTTTGTGAGTCCTATTTCAAGTTCGTTTCTTTTATCATGTTTTGTATGTTTTATTGCATGTTTAATCGAAAGATGCTTGCTTTGATGATTGTTTATATGATGAGAGTCATGTCAACCTTAGATCACCATGATAAAAGATTGGATCTTTGATCTAAATAAAACGAAGGTTATTAGATTGATTTTCTAGATTAGAAATCGGAAGATTTCACGCCTAGGTTAGAAAGACGTAATCTTTAACATCGAAAGATAAAAGATTAGAAAACGAACTTGTCTATGAGAGTAGGAGTTTATGCCTTCGATTAAGTGAATCACGACTTGAATAGAGATCACGAAATAATCCGAATTAGAATTGAATGTTGATGGGATAGGTGGATCAATTGCTTGTTCGTTCGTTATACTTGATTTAATCCCTTGAAACTTGAATTGTTTAGCTTTAGTTTACTTTTTCTGCACTTTAGTTTCGTTTAGTTTATCGCTTTCAATCTTCCCTAGCATTGGATTAATCTCCTCTGTCTAGTTACTTTTATGCAATATTTGTTTAGGTTAGCTCTTCGTTTAGGTTAGTTTTTCGTGACAATAATTAGTTAAAAACAAAAGCTAGGGTTCATAACAGTCTAGTTCCCCGTAAGATCGACCCGGCACTAGCCTCCATACTACGATCCTTGCACTTGAGGTTAACCGGTTTATTACTTGTTGTTTTGTATTGATAAAATCCGGGACACAGGTCGCCAGAGAGATCAAAAAAAGGACTTATGTTCTTAATAATCAACAGGCCAGCGAGCTTAACGGACCATGGCATGCGGGCAACCTCAAAAGATACTACATGTAATAATCGGCTAGGGTTATGACTATTCTTCTTGTTTACGACGAGAGTGGTTAAGCTTTCTTACTTATAACTTTCACTCACCTAACGGGGTGAGGCAAACTTAATAAAGCCCGATTTTACATTTATCTTTTAGTGTACGTTATCATATCCTTGAAGCGTCTCCGTTGTACGTATCGGCATGATATTCGACGTAATTTTCAACAAAGGTCTCGGATCCATCTTGGACTTTATTAAAAATGGGGGCTATACTCTGGAAAAATTTCAAGCAACACGGTCAAACAGTTATTTCAGAATAAGCCCGCAGGTTTTTACAACTCCGAGTCTTATCTAAAACAGGGGGCCGGATAGTACTATATCGGACTCAAATAGGCCCGGATTCGATATATACAATAAATTCGAGCAAAATACATCACTACATTTGAACACGAAAAGAACTTCTGTATATTCAGAGAAGAGAGAAAAAGTACATAATCATACGTAGCGAAATCAAAATAAAATTTATACAACTTTAGGCATCGTCCGGTCGCATGTCGACATTGCCGACGTTCTCAACACTTAGAGGAGGATGCAACATTTTATCAGCATTAGCGTCGGCCTCATCTCCCCCTTGATCGGCCTCTTCTTGATTCTCAGCTCCTTCTCGGGTGGTGTGATCCACTAACTCCCTGATGTTTACAGCTTCGACCTGAGGTGGCTCCCAACCATCCGCATAAGTGTTCAGCTCGACCTCAGTATAAGGAATAGAAGGGTGGAAAACCCTCAGATGCTCGGAGAAGGGTGGGGTAATGATCCTGTTAGGAAATCAATTGAGTAGCAGCAACGGAATTTAAAAATTGATTTCCGATCTAGGATCGTCTCCGTTTAAACAATAAACATGCAAGAGATGGGATGGTAATATTGAAGGATGCAGGTTCTTAGATCTAAACGAATTAGATCTACGCGCAGCGGATGGATCACGATTTATATATCAAAACACATAATTAAAGGACTTAAACTACTACAAGGGGGTTTAAGATCATGTTACCAATAACGGGAAGAGAAGCCTTGATCTTCCGATGTGTTCTCCAAACGGCGGTTGGTGGACACCCTTCTTGATACACGAACCTCCTTGATATGCAACACCAAGAAAAACTCAAAGTTTTTCTTCCTCTAAAACCCTAGACGAGAAAACTAATTTTTCTCTCCTTTTAATGTGGTGAAGTCGAAATTTCCAATGCCATTTACCCTTGGAATAACTCTCCTTTTATAGGAGAGTAAATCCTTGGTCTCCAAGTATTAATTAATTAAATAAATAATTAATTAGGCAAAATAAAAAAATATTTTCCTTAATGACTAATTGTGACATGTATTGACCAATAGGAAATCAAATAACAAGTCATCCAACCAATCATATAACAAGAATATCTTTTATTTTCCATAACACAAGAAAATTAATTCTTGTGCTAAAAAGGACTTAAAATGGCGCCACATTAGGGTATAAAAAGCCCACATAAAATGTCTTTTATGTGTATAATATTATTTAGTCCAACTAAATAATATCCATGCATATCAATTAATTAGCCCAGCCAATTAATTATTTCTGAGGCCCAAGTAACAAGATTATTAGTCCGAATTACAGAAGCCACATCGGGGACCATGGACCTATAACCAGTAGCTCCAATAATTAATTATTCATCGAACAAAATAAGCACATTAATTATTAATTCCGGGATTACGCCACCATAAACCCGAAACTGAACTCTACCGATTATAGATGTATACTTATACTCAACCCATAGAGTGAATAAGCGTCCATTGATATAATCACTACATACGGATTAACCCTCCATAGATTGTCCATTACGGTGGGAAGTCTCCGTGAACCCGACTCGAATATCTTATCCTTATTTACCATTAACCCACGATGATCAATTAGTATGCATATCGACTAGTAGCTAATTAGTCAAATGCGAAACTCCGGGATCGATCACTTTCTTAGGGCTAACAAATAAGGGATCTGTCTCTCTACTTCCAGCAAGGGAAGGAATGGATTCCATGTCTATGAAAATCGAACTACTCACTCATCCGGAGATAGTGCCAATGAGAAGTGGCTTGGAACACATTATTTAAGTGAACCGTAACTAACACATCAAACACTACCCGGGACAAGCGGCACTCGTGATCACCTCGGGATTAAGGTTGATCCATATATGATCATCTAATGATTTAATAAGATTCTCGATTACGGAATTATACCGAGAAATTCAGATTAAATCGGTCCGATCCTATATGAATGCCATCATATATAAATGCCCCACGTAGGTACCCTCTACCGGCAGTCCGGATAAGACTATCACACCCTAAGGTGTTCAGGCGCATTATTGGTGTTTTAATCAAGAGACCCTAAACTCGATTAAGTTCACCACGGACTAACAGATTTAAGTATATCACCACTAACTCAATCCTCACGTGCATGCCATGCCTTTGAGTTAAGCGATTACATCCGATATACTTAGGGTTTCAAAGCAGTGTATTACTTACAACCACAAAGCAAGTAATAAGGTGAGATAAATTACATCATCCATTATCAAAAACAATTACACAAATTGTCTTTCGGGCACTACACCTAACAAATATTACCTTGGTTGATCTAAAAGATCGACGCTTTGACCGTCCGGTAGGAGTAGATGTGCGCGAGCCGTCCAAGCGTCCGGCCTCTACCAGTAATCCACACGAGCACCTTACCGGAATCCCGCCAAGGATTGCTACTAAAAAAACTCGACTGCTAGGTCGACCTTTTCTCTCTCTACAATCTCTCTCTAAGAAACTCTCTTATTTTTCACAAGAACAATTAGCTCTTGGAATTATGGTGTACTATACAAGAGCTTGGCAATCCGTTGCTTATATAGGCATATGGGGCGCCCCTTGTATTCCCAAAATCCTTGGGGAATAAGTCTTGAGAAGAGTGGAGAGAAAGAAAACATTTTCCTAATAAAATAAGGAAAATCTCTTAGATTGATTTATCTCATTTAATTTAATATCTTATATTTAATATTTCCAAGATATTGTCAATATCTAATATTGACTATCTTTATCTTATTACCATAAATATTTTTTCCAAAATCAATTAATATCCAATATTAATATTATGGTAATCTTATTAATTAAATTACACAATTCAAATGTATCCTATACAAAAGATGGCGCCACATTATTTGCCAATTCACGTGGCCACATATATATATATATATATATATATATATATATATATATATATATATATATATATATATATATATATATATATATATATATATATATATATATGTATACTAGTTGGATGCACCGTGCTATGCACGGTGTGCCCTTCTTGATGCAAAATATATAAAGCTGTACATAATATTTGAAAAGTAGTATTTGTCCTTCATTACATTCATAGTTAATAAATTTATGTTTTTGTTGAACCTTTTGACGTTGACAAAAAGATATTTGCTAGGATATTTATCCTTGTTGGTTTTTTGTACAACAGTCTTACATATATTTGTACAAAAGTAGGACTGCTATACGAATCTTCTTCTGAAGATCTACAAAACGTACTGTTCATATATTCCTATGGCCTTGTTAACATGCAAAATATTGTCATTGGGCTGAAGACATCATGCTTGTTTTTGCTCTGATGTTGGTTCTGTTATATCTGGGAATTCCAGCTTCACCTTTTTTATTGGGACTGAGTCTGTGGCCTTAGGTGCATTTTTCTGCTTCTTCGGGTGCTTAGATTCAGGTGTTTCTTCTAGCACCGTTATGACTTTCTTTCCTTCTTGTTTCTCTGTAATAGGCAATTGAATGTAGTACTTTAGTAGTTGTTTTGATATTTAAGGGTTGGCTAAGTGTGTTAATTTGGTTTGTCTTACCTGGAGTGCCTCCGACTTCTTTTGTGCTTTCCTTAATTGCAGACGTTGATGGTTCATTGTCGACAGATTTGATCCATTCATGGACTGTGTATCTTGTCTTTCTGTCCGTGTATTTCTTGCTTGAGCCTCTGATGGTGACAATTAATGGTGATGACTTCAGTTCCTTGCTTGTTTCAGCAAGCAGATCTTGTATTTGCTTCAATGGTGCAAGAGCAATTGTCAATATTTCTATCGATATGACTGAATCAAGATATTGTATACCTTTTTCTGTTTACCTGCAGATTCATTTCATGAAGCCTGCTTGCTGACTGTTTCACGAGCTTTTCTGCATATTTGTCGAACAATGTTGTTGTTATATTTCCACTGATGTCTTCTAATCCCACACTTATTTTGCACCTGTGGTTGTTATGGTATTTTAAGTTATTGTATGTTGTATAGGATGTGAATAGAATGATGGTTATGTAGTTGTCAATGTACCTTGGAGCAACAATCTGATCTGTGTCGCAAGAGTTGCAATAGAACTCTTCATTTCCTTGTGCTTTGGTGATTCGAAAGCATTTGGGGCATATGGAGTAGTGAATTATTTGGAGTATGTTTGGAATGGACATTGTGGCTTTGATGTGCACATTCTGCAAATAAGTAAGTTCGATATCTGTTAAAATCAGTGTAAGACTGCGTATGTAAAAGTTACTTGTTTTTATAGAGCCTATGTTTGTTTTGTACCTTGGTGTCTGGTTGTATGAGTGATATGGCTGTTATTTGTACTGATTTTTTGTTGTCGATCGTTGATTCGAGGTACGAGCTGGTAGGTTTTTGGGAAGTGCCTTTGATGGTATATGTGTTTGCCTCAACTATATAGGGAATGGATTAGCTGTAGCCTATTTTTAGGAATTCATGTGTTGAAATTTTTAGTAATTAGTATAAGTGAATGTACCAGCTACGTAGTTCTTTCACTTGTGGAATATCTGGTTCTAACATGATGTTGGAG
Source organism: Gentiana macrophylla (assembly GCA_026214975.1). Lineage (NCBI taxonomy): Eukaryota > Viridiplantae > Streptophyta > Magnoliopsida > Gentianales > Gentianaceae > Gentiana > Gentiana macrophylla. Next base: position 41,062,202 of record CM047814.1, read on the forward strand.
AACGGAACGGTTGACAACGAACCACCTTCATAAATAATGACTATTAAATATGTGTATTCATGTAGGTGGCAATGTAAAGTTTGAACACTGATGTGAAATATGTGCTCTACCTGAGAACTGTGTAGCTATTAATCCCCTACAGACGATAATCGGCATGCTTTCTCTGAGTGTGTATATTTCTGCTCCCTGTTTGTTTAAGAACTCTCCCCACATTGTTAGCATGAGTGGTTTTTGCCTACGTGAAGAATGACAGGGTTAATACTGAAAGTCGTTTTGTAGGTGTGTTTATAGGATAAGTATATCAGTCATTGTTATAAACCGTCATGTTTGTAATAAATGATATGGTGATGCAGAATTGGCAGTCAGTTTTGTACTCGTGTGAGAAATGGTGGTATGATCAAGTAAGATCATGTTTGCAAATTAACTACACAGTAAGGAATTAATGATGTGCACAGGTGGTCAACTGCATTTAATTCCCTTGGAACTACACAGATGTAGTAAATAGTATGTTTGAATGATGTACATAGTTATCCAAAAAGGGCAGGCAAGATTACAAAGCTGTCCTAAAAGAACTAAATACATAATCTGGTAGTTATATTACTCTTAAAGACTGTGCTGACATGGTTTCAAAGGGACAGTGAGTAATAATGGTATACAGTGAGTGGTTTTTGCCTACGTGAAGAATGACAAGGTTAATACTGAAAGGCGTTTTGTAGGTGTGTTTATAGGATAAGTATATCAGTCATTGTTATAAACCGTCATGTTTGTAATAAATGATATGGTGATGCAGATTTGGCAGTCAGTTTTGTACTCGTGTGAGAAATGGTGGTATGATCAAGTAAGATGATGATGTAAGGAAATGGATGTTGTTCCTGTATTGTTACAAGTGTGAGTGACCTAGGCTTTGTGTTTTCCTTTTTACTTTACCAAGTAACATGTTCACAAATGTCATATGCTCTTTTAGATACAGCATGCAGGTCATTAGTAAATACTTTACATTGTGATTGGGGAAATGATTTATGACTGAAGCAAAAAAAAAAACAACGAAAAAAAATAAAAAAGGTACATTGGAATTGAAAGAAATTCTGAATGAAGTAAATGATATTGGATGATGTTTGACAGCAAATTAACTACACAGTAAGGAATTAATGATGTGCACAGGTGGTCAACTGCATTTAATTCCCTTGGAACTACACAGATGTAGTAAATAGTATGTTTGAATGATGTACATAGTTATCCAAAAAGGGCAGGCAAGATTACAAAGTTGTCCTAAAAGAACTAAATACATAATCTGGTAGTTATATTATTCGTAAATAGTATGTTTGAATGATGTACATAGTTATCCAAAAAGGGCAGGCAATATTACACAGTTGTCCTAAAAGAACTAAATACATAATATGGTAGTTATATTATTCTTAAAGACTGTGCTGATATGGTTTCAAAGGGACAGTGTGTAATAAATGGTATACAGTGTTATGTAAACAGGTGATAGAGAAATACCTAATTGTCCTAGAAAAGCACAAGACATAATGTTGAACTTGAATTAGTTTTGAAGAGTGTGAAAGGCAGATTATTCGAGGTGAATAATGTCTATAAGAGAGATCTTCCAAATATGTGATGCAGTTAAATAGGTACATCAGCAAAAAGTTGTTTAGTATAAGCTTGACATAAGCAAGCTTGAGTAGGGAATGGAGTTCCAAAATGCTTTTCCTCCACTAATATATGAGACTGAAGAAGGGAAGTACGAAGCCTATGGTCCTCCAATTCCTGTGAAGCTGAATGATGAGCCAATTACAAATGAAGATATAGTTAAGTTGGGTGCCTATCCAGACAATGTAACTCTAAGTCTGGCTAAAGAGCGTGATAGAACAGGTAAACAACTCCATGAAGTGAGACAGGAAATGGGCCAGAAGCTTCATGAGTCAGAAGAGCAGCTAAAGTTGGCTAAAACTTTCAGTCAAGAGCAATTTAGGCTTGCTCAGATGTGGCAGGGAAGATACCATGCGAGTGAGGCAGCACAATCACAGAATGTGGGGAACAACAATGTGCAGGAAGATACTGCGTCAGATGATATGGATATACCAAATAGGGATGTTCCAGGACATTAGCGAGTCAATGGACGAACGAAAGAGCTGTTACTATTGTCTAATTTCCAGATTTCTATTTCCAGGAGTAGTCATGATGTTTTTATGTGTGTTTGTTAACCTATATTAATCTGTTTTCCATTATTTTTGTATTGTTATTGCTTTCAAAGTACTTTGTTTAATATTTGCCTATTGTAATTTCCATTTATGTAATGTTAAATCTGTCTGTAATGTGATTGCATCAAATGAATTACTATGTTTAATGTTTTACACTTTAGCAGCAAATGTATTGATAGAATGGATCTAGTAGTAGCTATTTCGAGCTAAGAACAATTGAGGGCGATGGAAAACCATGTGGGGGTATAGTCAGATCATAATTGCTACAGTTTATTTTTCAGTAATACAACTATTTAGTATTACATGTGTTAAATGTGAGTGAATGGAAAGATATACAGGTTTGAGACTATACAGTACAAAGAAAACATTGTGGATGTACAATTGATGTATGACTTGGAATTTATCTATACAGATTTGTACGTAGTATATTTGGAAAATAGGGAAACATGGAAATAGAATGAGTGAAAGTGAGCAAACTTACTCATGATCTATGACAGTGAATTCCTGTAGTTGTGTCAGCTTTGATTTAACCTCGCGTTCTTTTGGTTGTTTGATGTCAACAACCACAACTATTATATCTAGAAGAAGGTGATTTTTAGACTTACGCTTTTGTATTCAATGCAATATCACTTGTAAGAATGAAATAATGGTGTTAGTGTATTTTTAATGTACATACCAATGGGACCTCTACTGCCAGCAAGTGCCTGAACGTTTCCCAGTGGTACTGTATATATGAGGGGGTATGCAATGGGTTCTTGTGAGTCCGTTATTGGTCGTATATAGGTTGAGGTGGTGAAGACCCATTGGAATGTCATACCAGGTGACATGTGCACAAATGCAGCCTTGATATGTTGGACCATTGCATCACCGATGGTATACATCGAGAATGGGCGGAGACTCCGATGCAGCAGTCCAATAGTTTGGTCCCACAAAATACCCTCGATTTTATATCCCTGTTTCATTTGAAAGAGGTGAAATATTAAGAAATGTCAAGCATAGTAGATGAAGTAGTAAAAGAGTCAATAATACTAAAGTTGCATGTACCTTTGCGTCTTGTAGGAGTACCTTCTGAGTTTTCCGACCACCTTCGTTTGTATGAGTATTGGTTTTGTCGAGTACTAACACTTTCACCCTCCAATCAGTAGTTGAGGGGGTAACATCCGCAATTGATAAGTACTTCACTCTTTGTGCCATTAGTCTAGAGAATGAATATTAATATAGTAACGATTAATTTAAAAAAATCCTTGGTTATTTACAGAAATTAAACTGCATGTACTAATATTCATTGTGAACTGGAGGCATAAGGTGTTGATAATTTTGTACATTTTGAATGATCTCTTGGAAGACAATATTCTGTGTTTTGTTTGTTTCTGATTTATCTAGGAATGTTGGAGGTGCTATCACTACTTTTAATGTATTGAACTTCCTAACCCTCGAAAAATCCACGTAGATTTGACCATGAGAAAAAATTGGTTCACATAGGTATACTCCAACACGGTCGAGTGTCTGACCTTGGGCTTTGTTAATTGTCATGGTATAACATAACCGTACTGGGAATTGGTATCGTTTGAAAGGAATTCCGGATTTGTCATTGTTGGAAGATTCCAACGGTATTTTGTGTAAGATTGTTGTCTGTCCAGCGTAAGGGCCAGTAGCAATTTGGACGACAATGGTGTGTGTTTTTAGTTCTTTGCAAATTAGTCTAGTACCATTGCATAGTCCTTCGATAGGACTAAGATTTCTTAGCAGCATTACTGGTGAGTTAACTTTTAGCAATAGTCGGTGTGGGGGTAGACTGCTAGGATTTATTGAATTTAGGAAGTCTTCATAATCTCCTTGATGCTGTGGATTGATAGTTACGTCCGTACTTATGTACGATGTCATTTCTCCTTCCATTTGGTTTAACATAGCATCACTTATTTGGTCAACGCAACCATTCGTGGGTGCTAGTAAAGCTCTATACATCACTGTTTCATAATCGTCAATAAAGGCGCGCATGTCTGGGTAGACAAAATTAATTAATTGTTGCAGTGATGTATTTTCATCAGTAAAAGGGATAGTGATGTTTGTAGTCATTATGATATTGCCATTTTCATCTTGAGGCTCTATTCCATTTCCTATTCGTAGAAGATATTTGGTGGAAAAAGGGTCAGTTATCGATCGCATGTTTTGTGTAAGTTGTATCTTTGTAAGGTACGGCCATAGGGGGGAATTAAATAGGGTAGCGTTTAATTGTTCTTGTCTACCTGCTCTTGTGACTACTGGTAATACTTGGCAGAAATCTCCTCCAAAAACGACAACCTTGTCTCCAAAAAGTAAATCCACTTCGGTTATGTCTTTAAGCATTTCTGCAAATGCCTCAACAGCCTCTCTATGTGCCATTGGGGCTTCATCCCATATGATTAGTTTGGCTTCCTTTATTAGCTTAGCAGTCGTGGATTGTTTGCTAACATTGGCAATTTTGTTGTTCTCATCGTGGAAAGGTAGCTTAAACCTTGAGTGTGTAGTTCTACCGCCAGGGAGTGCACATGCTGCAACTCCAGAAGTTGCTTGTGCTAGCACGATATAACCTTGCGACTTGAGGGCAGCCATAATTGCTTTATAAAGGTAAGTCTTCCCTGTTCCTCCTGGACCATCGATGAAAAATGCAGCAGGTTCGCCTGATAAAGCTTTTTGCAAAATTGTATCGTAAGCATAGCGTTGTTCTTGATTAAGTTTTTGGAGACTTAGAATATCAGTTTCAGCTATTGTCATGCTTCTTTCGTAAGAAATTTCTTTGCCTATCGTAGTGCGTTGTGATAGAAATTCAGCCTCAGGACCAAGCTGGAAATCGTCTAATTTTCTACCCATGTCATCCAAGAAGGTCGATATATCTTCGAGAGCTTTCAATCTTATTTCAGAGTTTTGTAGGCCAGATATTTGTTAGGTCCTTAAATAATCCTCAGATAAGGAGTTATTGTACTTTTCCCAAAGAGCTTTCGGATTAGATGGCGAGCAAAATGCTAGGATAGAGGCAAAAAGATGGCGTAGCTGTCTAGGCATTTGATACAATGTAGCTTCCTCTAGGCATTTATCTAGATCATGGTCAGTAGAAAGTAGATCTCGTGCCAAAGCCGCCTCTCTAAAAGTACTGTGTAGGTACCCTTTAGCTGTCAATAGGTCATTATATGATTCGGTTGCTCTTATGTTGTTCAACAGTAGGCGAAGATAATATCTTTCTCCCTCAATTGGCCCAGCTGATACAATTCGACCTATTACTTTACCTCTCTTTCGTTCGCTCCATAAGCGTTTTCCTGAATCCCAAACAAAAAATTTAGGGAAGTCTTTGTACAGGATTTTTAAGGATTTTGCTCGCTCGTTATTTTTGTTCATGTAGAAGAACTGAGTTAGCATAGTCTTGGACAAAAAGTTATTTGATACTATGTCATTGAGATCCTGATTATTTGAGAAGGACACGAAGTAGTTATTAGGTCAGTGCAATTGCAACGCTATGACGGCAGGTTGCATCTGGAAAAGATCAAAAGAGTAAAGACGCCAAGCAGCCTCAGGTGGTCCAACCCATCTTCCTTGTTGATATTCCTGAATTTCATTCTCAGAATTTCTTACTGCCATTTGGAACCCAATTTTATCAGGGCCTTTGTAAATGTATTTGTAGATATATTTGACCAGCTTGATAGTGGAACAAATTTCAATGTTAATATGGCAGTCGTATTTCTGTAGTAAGTAGGGGTTATATGGTACGACCCAACGGTTGTCAATGTTACACCTTCTCACTGTAGCCGATACACCATTATTACGGCGCCTATAATGAGGATAGCTATCACATCCATGTGTCGTGAACTCTTGGAACTCTCTTGGATATTTATTTTTGCACTTCTTGTTTTGCATGCATGGGCTTTTTGGATTACACGTACCATATGGACCATGAATCATGTGTTTAAGAACAAGTGCATTTAAATTTGGATTCAAGACAGGGTCAGGTAGTTCAGCAGATATGAATCTGTCATAAGCCTCTGAATTCAAAAGTTTGTACTCTTTACCGATTATCAACAAAATATGTGTATGAGGCAAACCTCGCTTTTGGAACTCAATGGAGTAGACACAAGCATCTGGGATTCCAAATATTTTTGACTTCAAAAGATCTATTTTGAGGAGTTCAAGTTTAGAGTTGAAGACTCGTGTAAGCAAATCTGGGAGATTTTGGGGCAACTCTCCTGGGAGTAAATGTTCGGTAATCTCTGGCCATGCAGGATTGCATGTCATGGTTAAGAAGAAATCAGGTTTTCCGAACTGTTGGACTAATGCCATTGCGTCCATGTACCGTTTTTTCATATCTCTAGGGCCACCGACAAACGAAGGGGGAAGAATGAATTTTCGACCGACAGTAGAACCTTCTGTGTTTCCAGAAGCAATGCTGTCAATTATGCCTTGCAAGCATTCAGTCCGGATTTCTTTTTGTTGCTTGTAAAGGTATTCTAATCGAGAGGTTTCTACTTTGATAAACATATCTACAATATATTGCTGAAACAACCTTCCGGTATGCAGCAACATTGACTCATCGCTGTCTCGCATTTGCAACTTGTAACAGTAATATTGTCGGCAGGACACAATATTACGCTTGCGTGCACTGCTTCGGAAGGCTGTGAATGTCAGAACACGACATGTTTTAGTAGGGAATCAATTACGTCCTTATATCACTAAGAAATAGATAGTTCTAACCTTCCTCTTCCTGGTAAATTAGCTGCTCAGCGTCTGATATGTTCTTATTGACCAGTGGCAGAGGCATGTGGCATGTACGCTTTTGTTTGGTCATATTTGGAGGAAGTTTTTCAATACCACAATGCCAACCAATTTGGCCACCTGGGAAGAGTAAAGCGTACTGTAACGGATCATAGCATCCATAGTTATGATAGATTCTGTGTGGTGTGGTATTTTGGGAGTAAATTTGGATGTGGCATTGAGGGTTGAAAGTGTTCTCATCTTCCAAAGACACTATTGTAGAAACATCGCTGCAAGTTGGTTCATTGTACACACGTTGATCAAGTTTGGGATTATTAACAAGGTATATTGTGTAACGTTCAATTGCCTGCATGTCCTTAAGCTGGCGCAGGAAAATAGCATGACGGTTTTGAGCAAGAATGTCTATTAATCGCTACATTGTGTCCCTGGAAAACCGATCTGAAATTTTCAAACGTTCCTCAAGTTCAATCTCCGGATCATAGAAATATAACTGAAGACCAACTGGTGATTCGTTGTCTGATTTTAAAGATTTGATGAAATGATGTATTTTTCCTTGAACCTTGAAGGTATATATTCCTTGAGTGTTTTTAAGCAATTCGTTATCCTTTCGTGCAGAGAAAGTAGTGAAAGCTAAGTTGTTATTGTAAGTTCTTGCATACTTTCTAAAAGCGATGGATTCAGAATCAGAGGCAGTAAACATTTGAGACAGAGGTAATGGCATTTTTGGTGTTGCCAGCCTAATCTCACCCTCAGAACAACAGAAAGAATGAGGCTCATGGAAGAATCGTTTGGCTGAACAATGCACACAGTTGGGTACCCTAGGTATGTTGAGAATCATTTCCTCAGTTCCTGAGGATACTACGTTGGTTGCTAAGTACCTTGCACGCAGTTCTGACCGAAATGTTTCTGAGGGGTAGAAAATTTGATTTACATGGGTTGTCCCAGTTAACATGGTTTGCCTAGGTAACCTGGCAACACTCAGGATGATGTTCTGTTGGTGAGTTTGATTAGCAGAAATAGTATTAGGACCTGATACAGGAATACGTGCCCCACGGTCATTGGGTAAGATAGAAGTTGATGGTTGTACATGCATTTCATTGGGAACAGCCGGACTTTGCACAAAAGAGTTAGACGCGGTATTTGCCATTTTCTTTTCAGCATATTGAAGGCGCCGACGTTTGAGAAGAGCCTCTTTGTCAGCTTCATTCATACGGGAATAAGCATCGCGTCTCTTCTGATTCTTAGTACTATGTATTTCATGTTCCATATTAAGACAAGACTGACGTACGAATACGAGCAAAGGTAAAGTTATCAAGTCAAGGTATCTAGGTTTGACATATTAGAACCAAAGAACCTATGTAGGAAAATAAACTGGTAAATAAAAGCAAAGGTAAAGTTGCTAAATGAAAGTATTTCGGTTTATAAGATAGGAACCTAATAATCTGTTTATGGAAGTAATCAGTTCACAACCCCCGGAAGAGAAAATGTGAAGGAAACTAGACTTTGAGAGGGAGTTACTTTTAATAACGAACTCTTGTTGAAGAACCTATGTAAGAATGCAGTTATTTTTCTGTAGATTCCGTAACTACGGGGTTTGCAATAGAACCCCTAACTATTGGGGTTTGCAGTAGTACCCCTTACTACACTGACCTGAAGCAATTCCCTTGTCTGTTACGCAGAGCAACCACAAGACCTCGTCTAGAAACAGACTCTGGAAAAGACAAGCTGCATAAGTAGGTTAATGACGGAAACCAAACCATATACGTATTGCAGATATTGGAAACAAAAATAAAACATAAGGTACAAAGTTTCTAAGCAAGAGTAGCAACAAATAGTGGAGTAAGTGAATGATGAGGGAGAGCACTATTGACAGTGAAATAACTGTAATGAGAGGCTAGGTCCTACAATTATTGAGATAGGGGGAGATGTTGGACTACATTAGATGTAATAGCACAAAATTTTTATACCTACAATCAGGTTAATCCAGTATGCACGTAACCAACAAATCTGCACAACCTGTGACATGAGAAATGAATTATGAATGAACACCAGCCTTCGTATTAATCAGAATTAAGTGTAAAATAGGACAAGCAAAAATATAAACCAAAGAGCATATGCAATTTGGTCAAATGCGAAAAGGCAAAAAACAGTAATGCGTTGCATGCTCAGATGTGAAAGGGCTGAATAATTTTCAGACAATGCACCCTGAATGAGGTACATTGTCAATATATATATATCTGAAAAGTAAGAGGCTAAAGATATATCAACCTGAGAGCCTAGTAATTTATATGAACCAAGTTCTCTATCTAACAAGCATATGCTTATTAATGAAAGTAGTGAGCAATAATAATGGCTGAAACTCTTGTTTCAGAGTGAATACCTTGGATTGGTTTTATATTGTACATGCAGGTAAGCAAATCCTTAGGAAAAATTTATAGCTTAGTCATACAATGGTCGAATCAGTTAACTTTCTAAATGTTGTTACCAAAGTACCTAAGTAAATTTCATTGAGCAAGAACATTTGGTTGTCATGTTCTTATGTTCAATTTCACCTCATTTCAACTCATTTCACCTAAATAGTTCAGTATGCATTATAGCACCCTCAAATAATCCTGCAATCATTCATGCATGAAATAAGAAGAACATAAAAATAACCCAGCACACGCCTGTCCTTTAACATTTGATCTCCCAACTAACACCTACAATAATATAACATGCACAAAGGGGAAGAAAATAAACCCACAAGAGGAACCAAAAAATCCCTGTGCACACCTAATGTCAATCTCTACCTCTGTATCTCATTATGAATGTGGTCGTTTTACTCTATAATCCAAAATCCTTGATTCATATAACTTACTTTTATTATTCTACCCAAAAATATGCTTCCTATATATCAGCTCTCCGTGGGAGATGCTCCTAAGGTTTTGCCAGAACCAATTTAAAAAAGCTATCAATCTTATTTTGTAACTGAAGTAAATGAATGATTGAGAATCTGTAATTTTTCACAACGAACTGTAAATGCAATATTGAAAAACATCCTACCTACGCCGAAGTTTAATCGACTAAATCAATTTATTCATTCAGAAGAACATTTTTTTCATTGAGAACAAAGAAATAATCTTAAACAGATTTTTTAAGCAAAATCAAAGCACAATTTAAAAAATAAAATCGAAAAGATTAGTTCTTTTGTTAATCTTGAAAAACGAACTGTAAATGCAATATTGAAAAACATCCTACTTACGCTGAAGTTTAATCGACTAAATGAGTTTATTCATTCAGAAGAACATTTTTTTCATTCAGAACAAAGAAAAAATCTTAAACAGATTTTTGAAGCAAAATCAAAGCACAATTTTAAAAATAAATTCGAAAAGATCAGTTCTTTTGTTAATCTTCTGTTCCCTATACATATGAACATGCGTTCAAATCCCATTTTGCGATACACCCACAAACATTAGAGAGAAACAAAAAGACGGAGAGAACACCTTGAAGAAAATCTGCAAATTAGAAGATTAATTACAGAAAAGCAAAATTGAAACGCAACCCAAAAACTAAAAACTGGGTTTCAAGACAGTCCTCTAACAATGCACAATCAAGAACATGCATTGACGTTTGTTTAAATTGCAGAAATGGTACAATATCACTCATACACTGAGAAGAAGAAAAAAATATATATTAATCGTTATGTTTAAATAAAATTCAAGCACTAAATTTTGGTAAATTAGAACAAAAATACCAAAACAAATACACATCCAAGCTTGTTTCAATTGCAGATACGCTGCAATATCATTGATAAATGTTGCTATCTAAGCACCTCAGTCAATTTCGCTGAAAAAGAACATTTGGTTCTTATGTTCTTACGTATAATTATTCAACTAATTTCACCTAAATCGTAAGAATTTTACAGAGGAACAATCAGATAGAAAGAAGAGGTAGCAGAAAATATGAAAATTAGAACAGAAAAAATACCTGATGCAAGAGAATTTCGCAGCCAGAATAAGTGAATTGCAAGAGGAACAAATACAACCTGCAGCAAGCATGGGACCTCATATTCTACCACCAGCCGTTTTAGGTTTGAGTGGAATGTGTAAGTGGAGAAGAAAGACGGTAATAGAGCATTGGAGGCGGTAGTGGAGATCCAAAACGGTGGTGTTGTACGCTGAGTCATTGTACACGTGAAGTGAACATGAAGAGCCACGTCTGGTGCAGCCTCATCCACATAAGAACGGCGGCGATTTGAAATGAAACGACGGCGTTTTATCTGAAAAGGAGGGGAAAAAAATTAAAAAAGAAAAACGCCAAAAACCGTCGCCCTATTATTAGCACAAATAATAGGTACCTCCTTATTATGATATATATATATATATATATATATATATATATATATATATATATATATATATATATATATATATATATATATATATATGTATATATATGTATATATATATTTATTTAATTAATATAATTATATCTTGTATTATATTAATTCATAATATATAAATACCACTATATTAATTTACCACTATAACCTTTATAGTATGAGATAAACTTACCTTATTTGGTCATCAACTATAACCACATTTTAATCCGACTCGATGTTCATATGTGTGACCCGATAGGCTTCGGAATATGTTGGCCGTAGACATAAGGTATAATTACGAAAATGCCCTTCACATCTAACGGTCACAGATGGCGTCTAGCAACACGTCTGTGATCCCCAATCATCGGAAGAGTCAATACGCAATGACTACTACATTTCATGTGCTCGGTTAGCGTGTAAATAGAATCATATCACTGTAATAATATCCATACGGTCGTACGTCGAGTGTCAAGCATTGACGACCATATCTTATAATCTGGATATCATGCTCTCTCAAAGAAACTCATTTACTTCCACTTTGTACAGATTCACGAGAGTATGACATTCCTTATAAAAAGGCCCTTTCGGATATTCACCCTTATTCATAGGGTACGTAATTCCTAGAAGACCTAACATGCATACTCCGCATGCTTCAGTGTCATACCCAATCTCTACCGCATGATCGTCCCATGGTTAGGGGAAACCTCAAGAGTGTCAAAGCATGACAATCCACACCGTGATGTCATGTAGACTCCGGTCCTAAGGATAATTACACAACCGTCACATAGTGTGACACTTAACAATGTAAGTGGGTCAGTCTAACGTACGCATTCTCTAATATACATCCACGTACAGTCCAAGTGTCTCCACAATTCGATAGACGAGATCTATCCCTGCCCTTAAAGACATAAGACATCTAATACGTGCTAGTCTGTACGTATTATCAATGCCCTGTTTGATAGTACATCAGCCTAGAGACATTTAAGATCAAACTTATTAAAGTGATTAGAGATCTCATCAACCATAATCGCCTATCATGGTTTCTCTATCACAGTTTAATACTAAGGACGTTATCATATAACAATTCATAGTTGTTTCTTTAAAGAACAAATATATGACAACAGAAAAGCCATTTATTATATATGTATATCATAAAGAAATAGTAGAAATGATCCGACCCGGTCGGATCCGGTCCAACCCGATTGGATTTAGGACACTATTTCAACAGATCCAATCCCGCATTGTCTCAAGGCTGGCTACATCACCCCCTTGAGCCCACAAGCACCTCACGAAATGGTAGATGCCTGGTCATACCCCATCAGAAAGTTTTCCCCGGCTATTTTCTAAGCACCCTATAGGCCCTAAACGCTTCCATGGCCTCCTTTCTCGCGGCCTCTAATCGAGTTTCGGCCTCAGCACTCATGTCAGACAGTTGCTACCTTAGAGTGGAAGACAACTCCTGTTCAGCCTTCCAAAAGCTTTGTGCTTCATCGGCCCGCTTCTCCAGGTCCTTTAAAGATCGGACAACTACTTTATCTATCACCGCGAGTTCACGGTTAAAGGTTTCCAGACGCTCGGAGTTCGCTTGAGCGTTTAGCTGCATCTGCTTTGCCTCAGCGAGCTACTTCTTCTTCAGTTCAACATTCTCAGCTTCTGCAGCACTAAGCCACACACGCAGATCGGCCCCAACCACTTTAGCAGCGTTTAACTCCTTGGCAACATCCGAGCTCGACGATATATTATCTTTATAATCGTTTATAAACTGTTTGATGCCGGTACCAACCTGAAAAAGTAGAGGTTTAAACAAGCTGGTTGAAAAATAAAAAGATAAAAGAAAAACAAAGAGAGAGCAGATGTTTACCATGCTCACCGTTGCCCCGTACAAGCCCCACAAGTCCTCGATGTTCTGTAGAAAGGCACGACGGGGATCGGTCAGATCTAATAGCACTATCCGATCCGCTATGCCACGACTGACCTCCGACTGAACAGGATTGGGAAGACTCCATCTCAGATGCCTCAGCAGGGCCACATCGGCTATCGCCCTAAAAATCATGATCGCTCTGGGCATGTCAATAAGCCGGACTCAAATCCACTCCGACACCTCGGACACAGTGGAGGCTACCCATATTATCAGGTTGGCTAAGCTTCGAGTTAATGACATCAAGACAAAGAAAGATATAAGTCTGACCTCATATCAAGTATGTTGTCCGCCACCTCATTCTGATAGCTATCTAGTTGATTTATAGTTAATTATCCTTAATTACATGCTTTTAAAGTCTTGTCATGTTTAGACTAAACCTACTTAGTCCTTGCCTATATATATAGGGTCATATCGTAATAGAAAAGGATCCAAGAACGAATATACACAGAGCTACTCTGTCAATTTGTCGACTCACTTGTGTTCTTATTCATAAGCATCAGTCCGACCACCTTGTTCTTGATAACCACCACCTTCTCACTTGAGAAATCATACTTATACAACCATATATCCTCTTTATATCACTGCTACCGCAAACCTGATATATCCGACCATATCAAAGAACAAGGCTTAAGAAGATGAAGATGAATTTTGATGATGAAGATGAAATGAATTTGTGGATTTTGATGATGATTTGGGTGAATATTAAGTTTGGGGATTATAATGTTCCATTTTAATTATCAAAGGACTAAATTGTATTTTATAAGATTTGTCGTAAGAGAAATAAGTTTTTCATTTTTTTGGTGGTGCTTGGAGTACATAAATAATTAAAATATTCAATGTGGTCCCAAAAATAATTTATAGGGTGCCGGGAGTAATCGTGGTGTCGTGAGACGAATCGTGGTGCCGATAGAAGCTATCTTTAATTATTTGTTTCTTTATTCCTCCTATGATGCCACTTAGTCCCAAAAGTGACATGTGATGAAATTAAACTCGGGATATTACAATGTATGATTAGAATATAACTAGATACAATGATATACCATTATAAAGTATTGAAAAATATTACCTTTAAAAATGGATTAGATGTGTGGTAATAAACATGTATAACACCATCTAACCTACCACTACCACCACCACCACTACCCCCTCTCCCGAATTCATGCCTACACACAACCCTCTATCACCCCACATCCATTCGTTATGGCCCAACCACACCACATTGTACCCCATAGCCATACCCTCACAATTATGTCACCTATACCTATACTCACCACCACCACCACCATTGCATTACTCTCCCCCATCACCCACCTCCCATGCCCACAACCACCCTTACTCTCACCTTAAGCTCCACCCCACCTCTCATTACACATATCCCCTACACCATCCTACCAACCCCTCACCTATCCACCACCCCTACCCAATCATTCCTTCCAGCAATCGCCCACCGCTCCTACTTTATCCTGCATGTCACCATTCATCATGTCATATGTCATCCTTTATAAAATCTCGTTCACTTCATTCAATCGCATGTTATATTTAATTACATTCCATGCTCAACTCATCTCGTGTACATTGTCAAGGATGGACATTGAAATTTTATTTTTTCCTTGAATACAAAGTTGCAAAGATGTATGCCTACATCATATTTTCAACACCCCCCCTCCAACCCTGCTCTGCCGCCCTAGGAAAAAATCATTTGATAAGCGGAATGTACGAAGGAAAATCATGTCATATTTTTTATCTAAGAGAAATAATTTTCCTTTGTTGGGAAAAATGTAATCTTACTCGCTGAGGATGAACAAAAAAACCAGAAACCAAACCAACTGGACGAACCAAATCGAATCAAACCGGAAAGGTATAAACCGTGGTTTTTTGGTTGGTTTTTGTATTGTAAAAAACCAAACCGTGAAAAACAATTTGGTTCCAATTTAAACAAATAAAAACCGTTTAAAACCGGACCAAACCGGATTCTCTCTCTCTCTCTCTCTCTCTCTCTCTCTCTCTCTCTCTCTCTCTCTATATATATATATATATATATATATACACACACACACATACCTACATCTATTAGTACTTTAAAACATCAATGTGCTTTTTCGGTCCAACTCAACCTGTTTAAACTATGTATTTGTAATGTATTAATGATCGATTACTTATCTTATTTCCTAAAGATTCATATTTTGTTGATCATTTCACAGACTTGTCTTCAATTTCCAATCATTTAAGAGAATCTCGAGTACATGTCAGTTCACAACTCACCACCGCTAACTCTTTCTTCTTTTTCTACTTCCTCAACACCAATATTTGAAATATGTGAATGCTTATTCGCATGACTTACTTCTTTTAATGATGTTGATGAAATTCATCATTGACATTTTCCGATTTATTTATTTGTTAGGTTTGACATCTTATGTTAATAAACGCATTTATAGACATTAGTTATAAGTTTGTCTTTCATTTGCTTATAATTCGATTATGTTTGACAATAACATTGTTGAGACAATCAAAATCAGAGTTGGTGTTTTGAAGAAAATAAAATGACGAATATGTTCTAATTAAATGAAGCCCAAAACTATAACACATGTTTTTTTTGTTTGAAATGTGTGAAAGTTAGTCATCTTCCATTTATCTCTCGCTTACTTATGAACAAATGCATTCCTCTTTATCCCTTGACCATACTCAAAATATTATTTTGTCTATTGGATTTTGAGATTTATATATGATATTCAATAATATAACGATTTGTTTATTATTAGTATTTTCTGAACTTAATGATTCATTGATGAATTAAAATAGTATGAGGTGACTCTTTATTATTTTATTTGTCCCAAACTTGGGAATTCAATGGTAGGTGTAGAGTTCGTTGTGTTGGATGGTGTTGAAGTATGGTTGATTTTTGGATATTTAAGATTCGCATGGGTAGATGTTGGTTAAATATAAAACATTTGTGAAATCATCACATTAGATTTACTGACATAATAGTATTAATGTGTCACATATATTATTATTTGTTGTTACGAGACAATTTGTGATTCCTATCAATAATTTTAATTGTTAAAGAAAACTGTAAAAAACCGGAACCAGACTGAACCAAACCGGACCAAACGAATGGTTTACGTCTGAAAACCGTTTTAGTTTGGTTTCGAAATTTGGAAACCGTATAAAATTGTTCGGTTTTAAAAAACACAAAAAACCGGCCGAACCGGACCATGTTCACCCCTCGCTCAATTAATATTTAAGTGAAACTTGTCTTGCAAACAAAACAATTAAAAGAATTAATAATAAACACAAGTTTAGGAAAATAATAATACTTTTTTTGGGTTACTATCTTCCACGTCCAGTGTCGATGGTAGATAAGACAACGGATAATTTACTGCCGCACCTCATCTGTTTAAAAAACAACAATCTATAATGACATCATAATTGTTATTTTTGCCCAACCCAATCTATTACGGGCATCACACCAGTTTTTAACGTATTATTATTTTTAGATTCATTTCGTTCCATACAAATATAATTTTATTACACATTAAATCTTAATATTTTTACAAATACATATTCACCCCTAATTACTCCCAGTAACAAAAACCCACATTTCGCCAGATTATTGTTCGACTCAGTAGACGTCGAAATTATAATTTTCGACTCTAATAGGTCGAATTACATTTCCTTTAGTTTTTTGGTTCCTATTTCTATGTTTTTTCGATCCACAACAGGTTTAATGCACATGTATCAAACATTGCAATATTTAGAGGATGATGACATGTTTATCATCTTTTTCGTATTGAAATGGTGGTTTCGACTGGATGCAAGTCGAAAACAAAGTCAAAAGATTCTTGTTAATTTTCGACTTTACAACTCTGGAAATTTGATTTTCGACTCTAGACCAGCCAAATTATAATTTTCGAATCTGATAGGGTCAAAATTTTAAGGACCATTTTATAATTATTTTTGTAAGATTTGAAACAGATAAAACCATAGGGTGCAGTAAGTAGAAATGACATCTTCATAAATAATATTGTGATGTCATTAAAAACTTTCGAAAATAGATGAAAACACCGTAGTGCCACCTAACCTGACTCGGGATGCCCAAGTAAAACTAGCGTGGTGTCGGTAACAATTTTTTTTTTTTTTTTTGGGGGGAATACCTTAACTCTAACAGCCATGGTAACTAATCAACCTGCGTTTTTAACATTGAGTGATGAATTAAAACCATGTTATCGAAAATAGCAGAGGTATACAGCCACTTCATTTCTAATTTTAAATTGAAATTTAAGAAAACATTATAGTAACAATGACAAAAATAATTACATGATGATCTTATTATAGATAACCTCCAGGTAACTTTCGATCTGCATCAATCTTACATCCAACAGTTCTAGTCACAATCAGAAGCAAATAATTAAAAAAAAAAAAAAAAATATCAGACTTAATTACAAAACAAGGGGGATACTCTTTTTAACTTAATTGAATTGAGCGATTTCAAAAGCGCGGGCAGTGTGGTCAATGGATGCTGAAACCAAGAAATCCCCATCGGCTGATACCGCGATGGACTGGATAGCATCGGCATGTCCGCTAAATATTTTCACACAATCTCCAGAAAGACTGTCCCATATTCTTACTTTCCCATCCAAACTACCACTTGCCAAATATTTTGATGCACCCAACCATGATAAGCATGTCACGCCCTCCTGCCAAAAAAAAGAGTTGGCGGTTGGAAGCGTGTTGTATTTAAATTTAACTTGTACCGAGACCTGATATTTTATTTTGGCGTTGGACTTGGTCTTTGAAGGTGGCAATAATAAAACTTTGGTGTATTCTCATTCTGATTCTTTTAAGCTTATTGACTATAGTGATTGTGAATGGAGGGGTGACATTGATTATCAATTTAATAGATAAATACTGCTACTTGAAGTGAACTAACAGTAATTGAACTTCAAAACGAACCTCATGCATGCATGTGCACCGGGGAGACGAATGGGGAATATCCCACACTATGAGCTTCTTATCCAAGCCTCCTGTCGCAACCCACGGAAAGCTGTAGAGCAAATCAAAAGAGACATTATAATGGCTATATGGTTCGTTTTTTGACAAATATATAGACATCAATCACAACAAGGCATATAAATAAAACTGACAATAAGGGTCTGTAAACTGACTAGTCAACTAAGGGATACAATGTGTGATAGCATCTTATAATCCCAATGTGTTGTTGTCTGTAGTTTGTGATTTTCAAATGGCAGGTTAAAAAAAAAAAAAAAAAAAATGGAAATAGGCACCAGAAATTTCACGTGTTGCACAAATTCAGCTGACATCCACCAAAGCTATTTCCACACCAAAAAAACGTATGGCTTAGAGAGAACAAATAACCTAGGTTGTATAAGAACGGATACATGGATACAGAATACACGGGTGCATTAGTGTTGAAAAATATTGAATACGGGTAGGATGGATATGCGTAAATCTTAAAGAGTATACGACCAAACTGTACATAATAAAACTCAGTGTTCTAAAAGACGTTAGGCGGTAGTCGGGTGGTGATGGGGCGCCTGGCGCCTAGACGGCTAGGCCGTTGGGTGTTTTTTTTGTTTTAAATTTATTTTTAAATAATACAATGGTTGTCCAACATAAATCAATAAATCTTAAAGCATAAACATTAAGGAAATGTGTCAAAAGACTAACTAATTACAAAAGGAAATGAGATTATATTAAAATTAGTCTAAGAACTCATTAGTCAAAAGGGTTGCTTGGAATTTTTTTTTGTAATGTGTGATAAATGATTTTTTTAAATATATATTTGAAGCCCTAGACCGCCTGGCACCGACTAGGCGCTGCCTGGGACCGCCTAAATCCTGCCTAGATATGTCCCCCTGGGGTATAATCGAGTCGGTCAGAGACCGCCTAGCGCCTAGGCGCCGCCTTGGCCGATTTTTAGAACACTGATAAAACTACAAGGATCAAATTATTAGTATTAAATATCATAAATCAAAGCAAATCTTAGTGGTTTATCTCCATTTTTTATAGTCTGCTTTTATCATTTTAGTAGCTTTTCATTAATTTCCTGATGGTTTGTCTTCAATTTCCAACAAGGTGCTTCATTTTACGTATCGGATGCTTCTTTGGATCATGCATCCAATTTTGGAAAATTGCAGATTTGCCCTAGAGGTGTATCACTGTATCCGATGTGTATCCGTGTTGGATACGAGACAAGGGACACGCTACTACCAAATGGAAGTATCCGTGCATCATAGCATAATAAAACTAAAGCCATAATCTACAGACTGCAGCAGACCATTTTACTGTCCACTTGAAGCCAAAAATCTCAAATTTGACTGTTTTTATGCCCAATTTTCTCAAATATTATGTAACACTGATAATGGATTTTACAGCCTCAATGATAAATAATCAAAGTCAAAACATTGGGCATGGAGCTGGGAGTGGTGTTTTTGAAGTTTCTTTACTATTTGAGTGAAATAAATTACACTGCATCAAGCTTTTGGGTGAAATTATAATTTATCACGGTATGAAGGCAGAAGTTAGGTTGAATTAAATCATAGCAAATAAAAAGTACTTAGGACACGATGAAACAAATGAAGTAATATCAGGGTATGAACTTGATTGTCTTTATGTTCCTTTTTACTGCCATAAGAAGAAACCAAAGAATACATCTAAAGCTGAAAAGCAAGTAGGCCTGACCTTGAAGAAACCCCAACACATTCCACAGAATCCGAATGAGCTTGCAGTGAACCAACCACCTTAGAATGAGCAACCATTTACTTAAAATAAATAAAAAAATAAGAGAGAAAAAAACAGAATTACTATTCCAAGGAATGAAAAACAAGGATCACACCTTTCCTGTGCCTATATTCACAATGTGAGCAGCAGTGTCTTTGGAACCAGTTAATGCCAGGGTTGAATCAGAGCTAATAGTTAAGCATGTTAGTCCTTGAGTGTGATAAGGGTACCCTTTCAGATGATAACAGGGTATAAAGATTAGTCGATCATTAATGCACAAAATTTGCAAATGGTAAGCTAACATCAACATTTTTTAATATGAAGGAAATGCCGTGAACTGAGAAGAAAATCCGGGATAAAATATTGCAAGAATAACGTCAGCAAACCTCCAGCGATTCTATCTCTTGAAGTTGGATTAACTCCTTGTGTAGCTCAATAGGTAAGGAGAAGGGGGTGGAGGAGGAGTGGTTGAATGGGAGAGTAGGTGTATCTGAGAAGATTGAGAGGAAGTGGTAGATGGAGAGTGGTCACAGCACTCCGGGAGAAGGAGAAGGTTAAACTAATTATTTTTATTACTATTACTATTACTATTATTCTGTGTGTGCACACACGTGCGTAATTGCAGAGAAATTTCTATTATTGTAAAAGATTTGGTTAAGATTCTATTATGGGAAGTATTTTGGTACTCTAAAACTTGATCATTTTTTATAGATCAAAACAGCACGGAAGCCTTTCACAACAAGAATGGCAAAGCAAGGAATGAGGATCGACTTTTACTCAAGATTATGCAAAAATCTGCATCCTATCAATCAAAGAAATCCGAGCTAACAAGTGTGAAGACATTATTCAAGAAAGCTTGTGCATCCATAAGAAAGCAAACAAAATATTTCCCCTTAAGTCATGGAGCAAGCTAATTATGCTCAAGATGGCATCAATATAGACAAGAAAGATAGAAAAAAATGACCAAATTCTTACCTCGGACAATGTGAATGGCTTCCCCATTCTTTGGGTTCCATATCCTCATACTTGCATCATCCGACCCAGTACAAATGGTTCTACCTTCAACAAGAATGGTTAGACTACTACATGTACAGCATTCTCACACACAGCTTGCAGGGGAAAGAACTACTACATAAACTATAAAAATGAGAAGAAAAAGAAAGAACTTACCATCTGGAGTGAAGTCGCCGCATGTGACACTACTGGAATGACCTTGAAACACGTTAAGATAAGCACCCTTGTCAGCATTCCACATCCAAGCACTGCAGTCCTCTGAACCAGCCAAGATCAAGTGCCCTTTTGGGTGCCACCTGACCCACTGAATAATAACGTGTTGGACAATCTCAAATATAATCCATATATTCAAATCCAGTACAAACAATGTCACAGATTCACCTCAATGCTCCCAGCAGGACCATCTAAGCTGTACTTTAGACTTTTTGTCGATACTTCCCACAGTTTCACTAGTCCATCAAGGCTTCCAGATGCAAGCAACTGACCATCAGTGCTAAAGCCCACACTAGAAACAGAATCCGTGTGACCTAAAAAAGCATGAAACAATTTTAGCTGTGAAGCAAAACACCAAGAAAGGAGGGAAATATTTCCTTATCGAATATGAGACCAAAATGGCCAAATATATACAATGAAAACTTCCTGAATTTTAGCCTGATTTCTAGCAGTTGTTTACACTATCTTAGGAAGGTAATTACACCGTATATTTGACTGGAAAAAATATCCCAACTATCAGTCTTATCATATTAAATATTGTAGGAAAGAATCCCTTGAAGTTTACCAAAATATCAGGTGGATAACTACGGAAAATCATAGCAACATTCTCATGTTCCAAACAACAACCATGTAAAGTGAAAAGGTATAGAAGAAACAAGGGTAGCCGATTCTTTAGCAAGTAGCATGCCTTGTAACTCGAAGGCCCAATCTCCTTGACCAACACCCCACAGGAATCCTTTGTCATCCCCACCCCCTGTAGCCACTAAGGTAGGATCTGTCGGGCTGCATGCAACACTGTACAGTTCACCTGTAACGAAATCACAGCAAGGGAAAAACAAAGGATAAACAATTAAATAGGAGGTAAGCAAATGCAGCATGAAGAGATGGAAATGAACTGCTTTACGTGGCCATGATACATATTTTAAAGAAGATATCAACAGAATAAGTTCTACATTGCTCTTCTTCCAAAACTCCGAATCCCATCCCTTGCCCATCCCAAAAACCAATTTCTTTCTCCTTTTTTCTAATAGAAGGTAGAACTTATATCAATTATATACCAACGAAATACACAATTTCACGAGGACCTTCTAGCCCTGTTGAAATAACATTTTCCGGCTGAACTTTGAGTGCTTATCCTTGTGGGTTTTGATCATTACCGTGTTTTCATAGCTTTTGGCAGAGCATGCTTGAAACAACACTGTACGAGGCAGGAAACAGACTATGCAATGAGGCATAATATATCAAATTTAAAAGGGCTCAAGAATCAAATTGAAGGCTGAATTCAAGAACCCAAATCGATCAATTATAACTCAATCTCATCACAATTGGATGTAATTTAGTTGAAAATCCCAATGCCCATCCAGAGGAATAGCATTTGATTATAGATAGCAAGACTATGCAGCAATTGACCCAACATATGACCTGTGAAATTATTTATGGTACAATTCATTAAGATTCATTCAATTGGAACAAGATATGATCAGAATTACATTGTTTAAACCTATACAAATTAACTTCAACAGTATATCTTCCAAACCAGGCCCTGGGAGAGTGTCTTACGCCATACAAAGACTTTTGTCCTTTTGTAGCAACTCACAACAAGGACGTATGTCCATACAAACTTCCTCCTGCATATCCCTATTTAGGAAGGAATTTTTCAAATATAATTGTGTAGCAAGTGGTTATTTTGTTCTGTTATATTTGTTAAGCTACAGGCCGTATATTTTAGATAGATGAAAGTAGTTATAGTCAGCACACTAGTTGTAAACAGTTTAATTCTGTTCAAACAGAGAGAATTAGTTAGCTGGAAGTGTATATAAAATTGTAATGTCTTTTATCAAAAATCAATGAAAGAATTTCTTTCATCAACCTTCCAAGCGTTTATGATATCAGAGCCCGACCTTAAACTTAAAAGCTAATTTCCGAAAGAAAAAAAACCGATTCAATGGCTGACTCAGCATCGAGCAAGTCAAACAAACAAACTTATTGAGAATCAAGTCTAAGTCCTATGGTATGTTGAGATTCGTTAACTGGTAGTGTCAAGTGGTAATGTCAAGAGTCTGTTTTATTTCTTATATATTCTTAGTAAGGTTATTTTGGTGATTAATGTGTTATTAGGGTTTTGTTCAGTGTGGCAGTTGAGTAAGAGTTGTAATAGTATAGGCTCCTATACTTGAATAAGGCACCCTTATACAAAAGAAGGCTGTGCCTTCTTTTCGATTTATGAATAAAAGAATTCTTTTCTCCTAAAATCAACACGGCATCAAATCCATTCGATTAACCAACTTTAATGTCTCATCATGAATTACGAAGCCGCAATGACTGGGGAGAGGAGCCCTAGTTCATCCTGATCTGGAAACACAAATATCCCTCCTTCAACAGATCAAACACTCTCCCCTGCTTGATAATGTGCCCTAAATACTCCACCCTATCCTGCCTAAAAGAACACTTGGACTTCTTGGCATAGAACTGATCCTTCCTTAGACTTCCAGAACAGCCCTCAGATGATTTGCATGTGACTGCACGTCTGCACCGTAGATCAATATGTCTTTAAAGAAAACCAGAACAAACTTCCTTAGAAATGGCCTCAGAAATTCAATCATGTTCCTCTGAAATGTGGCGGGGGCATTTGTAAGGCCAAAAGGCATAACCAAAAATTCAAAATGCTCATGGTGTGTCACAAAGGCCGTCTTCTGCACATCACCCTCCTCCATTAAGATCTGATGGAAACCAGACCTGAGGTTGATTTTAGTGAACAACCAAAACAAACTTCCTTAGAAATGGCCTCAGTTATTCATTCATGTTCCTCTGAAAAGTGGCAGGGGCATTTTTAAGGCCAAAAGGCATAACCAAAAATTCAAAATGCTCATTGCTCGTGGTGTGTCACAAAGGCTATCTTCTGCACATCACCCTCCCCTATTAAGATCTGATGGAAACCAGACCTGAGGTTAATTTTAGTGAACACCCTTACCTTGCCCAGCTCATCCAAGAGGTCATCAATTATGGGGATTGGGTATCTATCTCTCACTGTCAAGTCATTCAGCTTCTTGTAATCATCCCCTCCATGTCCCATCTTTCTTCTTGACTAGCAGCATGGGGAAGGAAAATGGACAGTTGTTGTGTTTCATAATCCCCTGTTTCAACATATCATCCACCAGTTGTTCTATATCATCCTTCTGTGTATGAGAGTATCTATATGGCCTCAATTTAACAGGAACAACACCCACTTCGAGGGTAAATGAATGCTTGTATCCTCTCTTGGGGGGTAGGCCAGTAGGTGTGGAGAATACATCTTCATACTCTGCTAACAAAAGGGCCAACTCAGCCGGAACAGTGTCAGAGTGTTGTCCTTGTACCATATTGAGGCACCCAATCAGACTGTAGGTGCCCTTCCTCAGACTAGCAACCAACTTCTTGCAACTCATTATCTTCAATTGTCCCTCCTCTGGGCCCCCTTCAATGTGACATGAACTCCATCCTTGATGAAAGATAGGCACATATTATGAAAATAGAAGGTGACTGGACCGTATCTGCCCATCCCATCTAATCCTAAAACCATATCACAGCCCCTGAGTTTTATAAGCCTGATATCATGCTGGAACACTGTGCCCTGCATGGTCCAAGTCAGATTGGGACACTTGGAATCACTAGTGATAGTACCCCCATCAGCAACAGTGATCAATACGGGATGGCTAGGCATGATAGGGCACCCAGCATCCTTAGCAACTTTGTGATCTAAAAAGGAGTGGGAAGCCCCACTATCAATCAGAATCACCACTGGCTTCTTCTTAATCCAACCCTTGATCTTAAAAGTATTTGGGGTGACCTGCCCTGCTAAAGAATAAACTGATATCTGGGAGGCCTCCAAGGCATTTTCTTGAGTGTAGTCCTCTTCTTCCACAAAGTCCTTATCCCCTGCAAGGATGAAGTGACTTATGTCTGCATTTGTGCCGTGCGGCGGAATATACTTTTCATCACATCTTAAACACAAGCCCTTAGCTCTTTTGTCATGCATCTCTTTTGGTGTGCATGTTTAGATTTTATCATTGGCAATTTGTCTAACACCTTGGGTGACTGTAGTCTGTATGTCTAATTTGTCCCCTGTATATGATATTTTGGGCAATGGTTTGTGATGCAATCAAAATCACCACTAGCTTCTTCTTCATCCAACCCTTGATCTTAGAAGTATTTGGTGTGACCTGCCCTGCTAAAGAATAAACTGATAACTGGGAGGTCTCTACAGCATTTCCTTGAGTGTAGTCCTCTTCTTCCACAAAGTCCTTATCCTTTGCAAGGATGAAGTGAATATGCTTATGTCTGCATTTGTGGCTCGGAGTATACATTTCATCACATCTGAAACATAATCCCTTAGCTCGTTTGTCCTCTATATCTTTTGGTGTGCTGGCTCTTTGCAGCACATGTTTAGATTCTGTCATTGGCAATTTGTCAAACACCTTGGATGCAGACACGGTCGGTCTAATTTGTCCCTTGTATATGATATTTGGGCAATGGCTTGTGATTCAAGGATAGGATCACACATTCCTGACACATGGCTGCCTCCACATCAGCTTACATAGAGTCGAGCTGCATCAATCAAACCATGGACTTGATCTATGGCTTGAGTCCTCTAATTAAATAGGAAACATAGTGAAACTCTGTCAATCTAGGGCACTGCATCTGAACTAAGGTCTTCAGCTCCTCGAATTCAGCTAAGTACTCATCAACAAACCCTACATGTTTCAGCTGATGGAATTCATCTACTTCCATGTCCATTGATTTACAACCAAATTGTTTCAATACTTCTCTCATCATTGGCCAGGTCAGGTGAGGAAAACTCGACCGCAATCCCCCAAACCAGACATCTGCGGGTCCTCTCAAATACAGCTCAGCAAACACTACCTTATGACTATCAGGTGTCTCATGGAGTTGGAAGTATCTCTCACAACGTCTGATCTATTCCATCAGAGCATCACCATAGAATAGTGGAAAATCTATCTTAGGAGCTTAACAAACTGGTTTGTACAACTCACTCTTCGAGCTAACCTCAATTGTATTATGCCTATGAGTTGTGGGAAGCAATCCATCTCCCAGAGCAACATCAGGAGCTTCATACGGTGCCTCATGCTTCTTATCAAACTTGTCATGCAAGGCTCTCATCATCTGCTTAGGAGAATCCACATGATTCTCAACCTTCTTATCGAACCTGACCTAGAGCTCTTCCAATTTCAGGTTGAACTCATCGAACTTCAGGCTAAAATCTTCGTTTATCTTCTGCTGAGAGGATCTCAGCTCCTCAATGGATTTGGCGGCCATTTCACGCGATCATTGGGGCAGGAGAGGTCTCTGATACAAGATGTTAAGCAAGGAGCTTAACTAGGGGTTCAATAACCGCTTTTATGTACATAAATTAAGGAAGAACAGAGAGAATAGGAAGAAGAAGGAGATATGCGGGAAATAGAGAGTTTTATTAAGAGCACACCTAGAAATACACCGCACACTAGAAGCAGCTAGTTCCTAACATAGAGCAGCTTAGTACAAAAACTTGAAAAGGCAAAAAAGGGCAGTTTAAAAACAAGATGACCAGTTCCTACAAAACATAAGGTAAGGCTGAAATTTTTGCTCCAAAATACTAGTTCAAACTAGACTTTATGAGAAATAAAAAAATTACACATAACAGGAATCGCAGTAAAAGAAGAATAGTTTGAACTATATGTAAATCTTAATTCAGTCAAAGTAAGCTTTGAAGGTGAAAGCAAATTCACAGAAGGCTTAGTCTTGCAACATCAAACATGATATTACTTTACCAATCATATATGATTTTTCATCAGAGCTTGAATAAAATGAATATACCTCAAACCCAAATTCATCTCACTTTAACAAGACTCGAATGAGAATAATAAGGACATTAAAACTTGGAAGTAGATGAAACTATCAAGACAAAATAATGTAGATAGCCCAAATGATTATGATGGGATGGGAAAAAAACATTAACATCCATAGAAGTGATGCTGGTTTCTCTTACATTCGATAAAGTAGACCAATAAAGGAAACAAGTACCTAATCAGGAACGATATGGCAGGAAACAATACAGCAACAGTTACTGTAACTTCATACCCGTGTGACCGGTGAAAATATGCACAGAATCGTCAGCTCCGTCTGAAACAGACACAAGACACAGACTTAACCAGCAGAGTAAACATATAATTCCAATGAAATGAAACATCAGACTACGACTTAAGCAGAAAACAGAAGAAGCCCAATGAACAAGAATACTGAGCTTTCTTCAGAAATATATACACTTGCTTCGATTAAGCAATGAAACGCATATAGGAACATAAATAATCTTAAAAATCCCACTACCGGGTATCAGTGGTACGAATTCTTACCGTAGACGTCAGAATCAGAGGCATCATCATCGTCGGCATCTGGAAGCTCTGCAAGCAGCCATTAAATAACAAGTGACTACTCCAACTATCTTTATTAGTAGCATTAGATGTAAGCCGAAAAAAATTAAATAAATAAACAGTAATTAAACAGAAAACCTTCTTCATCGACGGGGATTTCTTGAACGATGTCACCTTCATCAATGAAAACTTGGTCGTCCTCGTCTTCAGAGAAGTCCTCGCCGTCGTGGTGGACGACAGGAGAACTCATGATGATATTTTATGTTCTCTTTTTGCCTCCGCAGATGGAAATTAAGTTCGACTGGAATGGTTCGTGCTTCTGCAAGACGGGAAATTCTGATATGAGGGTGCCGTAGTGCGGAACTCTTTCTATACGGTGTCGTTTTGCGTATATTATATTAAAAAAATAAAAATAGAACCGAGCTGAATTCCATGAAAGCCCAGTGCCCACTTTCTGAAAATACTTGATTCATACAAAATCAATCGTATCATTCCTATTTCCTCTCATAACGCAAATACAAGGCTGAAGAATCGCTAACGATGCCGCCGCCGCCGCCGCCGCCGATGTACTCCTCAATTTCATCGTCGTCTTCTCCATCACGATACCTGGTGAAAGAAACCATTGTTGTTAGGTTAATTCCTTACCTCTTTCTCCCCTTTACCTTTCCAATTCCATCTCCATTTCTCTGCAAATTAATTGATTGCGAAATATTCCGTTCAAGATGTAGCCTTTTAGGTCGATCGAAGCCTTTTGACCCGTCGTCTGCAGCAGAAGTGAGTAAAAGCTGCTTCTTCTTCTTTATTTTTATTTTTCCTTTTCTGTTCTTTTTCTGAATGATTAGCTTTTCTATGATGCTTGTTCAAAATTTAATGTCTTTATGTTGCATTTGTTAGCTACCCATGTCTTTTTCACAATCAGGGTTGGTCAAACCTGCACATTATTCTTATGGTCAAACCTGAAATTTGTTTATGGTCAAACCTGAATGATTCAACAAATGAAGAAGCAATTGAAGAAGGAAGAAGTAGCAGTGGCAAAAGAATTATTCTGATGTGGAGTGTTTGAAGGATCAGAGTTGTTGGAGGTGGTGCACCACATGCTAGCTCATTTCAGCTCAGAATGTATGGAAACAACTCGTGTTTAGCCTGTGGAAAGAGGATTAATCTGTTGTGATCATTTTGTCGAGAACTATTATTACTCATTCTTTTTTCCTTTTTTTTTGGCATCTTCGATATATCCCATATATATGTATATATGGGAAACAACTTTCTTTCGTTTTGTATCTGATGATGGTCAGTTATTATCATCCTTTTGAAGTGATTCGTATACGGTATACATGTAATGTCTGTCGATTTCACTCTGGTGTATAGATGTGAATTTTTTAGTTCTAGTATCTCATTGTTTGTGAAATGAAATAGATATTGGTTAGACTTTTGAGCATTCCTTTCGGTCTCATTATTATTATAATTAAACATTGCTTGGAACAACCTCAGTGCCAAAAAAACATTGAGGATCTTAGTTGGCTTATTGAGTGGGTTTGTCATAAATCAAAAAACATTTTTCTTGAGTTAGTGTAATCATTATTCTTCATTATTCTTTTTTTTTTGCAACTCTAGTTATTCATCACACTGCTAGTAAAGAAGGTAGTGATGATACTAAACGAGGCGTTTGACCAACTTGATTGCTTCAAACTTAGTCTTTTGTTTGAGTTCATGCATGTTTGAGTTCATGCATGTTTCCTTCATTGGATAAGTCACGTTCTTCTTTGGTAGTTGTAGCAGGTGTTCCTTCTTTTTTATCATCATTTTGCCTATAAGGGTTGTAATTCATTTTTCTTCCATTAGGAGGTTAGGATCAATTTAACCTTTTGTTTGTTGGGATTAGTTGGTCTTGAGAAAAACAACACTTAAAAAAAGCTTCAACTTAATTATAAGAAAGCAAGTACAAAACATGTGTATATACACAAAGCAAGTACAAAACATGTGTAAAATAGATATAGGAGATTTCAATTCACAGTAATCACATACAATATTGAAATATCAAATGTCATGAATACACTAATGCATTTGAACCAAAATTCACAATTGCTGTAATCCTTCAATACTTGAATATCTTCAGCGAAACTGGAGATGAACGATCATCGGCGAAGACATTCCTATCAAAGACATCTCATGAATGGGATCAGAATGGGATCACAAAAATAGTAAAATCTTATGTACAACAAGAGTGTTTGCTAAACACATTCAATATTTCAATTCTTCAGCCTCTCAAGCATGCTAGAAGAAATCAGCATTGATTTCCCAAGGGGCACATTGTGCATCTAGCACACTGCTTCAACTATCCTTAAATTTACCGAATTTTGAAAACATGCACATATATCACTATAGTAGTCAAAGCAAGTAGTGATAACAAATTCTATCTATGACAAAAAGAAAAACTACATAAGATTGAACAAAAATGGAAGAGTATTTCTAACCCCTGGCCGGAAGAAACAATAAGTGAAGGAAGCCACAGACAAAACAAGATGTAGATAAAAAATCGAACCTCGGTAGAAGATTTAACAATTGCAAGAGCAAAATAACTGCCTACTTCATCTGTGAATTCCTCATTCCCGTCAATCCCAAATTTCAACTACAGCCCGCACACACAACAAAAAAAAAAATGTAAACAAATTTCAGGTTTGACCATAAGAATAATGTGCAGTTTTGACCAACCCTGATTGTGAAAAAGACATGGGTAGCTAACAAATGCAACACAAAGACATTAAATTTTGAACAAGCATCATAGAAAAGCTAATCATTGTAAAAGAACAGAAAAGGAAAAATAAAAATAAAGAAGAAGAAGCAGCTTTTACTCACTGCGCAGACGACGGGTCAAAAGGCTTCGATCGACCTAAAAGGCTACATCTTGAACGGAATATTTCGCAATCAATTAATTTGCAGAGAAATGGAGATGGAATTGGAAAGGTAAAGGGGGAGAAAGAGGTAAGGAATTAACCTAACAACAATGGTTTCTTTCACCAGGTAACGTGATGGAGAAGACGACGATGAAATTGAGGAGTACATCGGCGGCGGCGGCGGCGGCGGCGGCATCGTTAGCGATTCTTCATCCTGTATTTGCGTTGTGAGAAGAAATAGGAATGATACGATTGATTTTGTATGAATCAAGTATTTTCAGAAAGTGGGCTTTCATGGAATTCAGCTCGGTTCTATTTTTATTTTTTTAATATAATATACGCAAAACGACACCGTATAGAAAGAGTTCCGCACTACGGCACCCTCATATCAGAATTTCCCAAGCAAGACCCGGCCGCCGCCAAAGACCCACTTGAGGTGACACATAGTAGTAATTGTGCTGTACAGCATCCGTAGTACGGACAGGTGAGAAAGCGACACCGTTCCATACGTAACTTTCAAAATAGATTAATAAAGAAAGAGAGAATAAAGGGTTCTATTAATTGTGACGAAATGAAATGTAATACTACATCGGTCAAATCCTTTTAGGCATTTTTACACATATTAAAAAAGTTGGTTAAATTTATTATTTGTCATTAATTTTGATTAAAAAGACTAAAATGACCTTTCATTAGTATTAATACAAAGTAGTAAAAAATGGTTGAGTATATAATAAATGAGAGGTAGAGGAAGAAATATGTAATAAATGCTTTATTGGTTTTGTAAATGAACTTACATTTTGGGACAAAACTAAAAAGCTAAAAGGACTTACATTTTGGGACGGAGGTAGTATATTTCATTCCATTTCAATATTTGTGTATGATTATGAGGGAAGAAAATAGAATGAAATTTTATTCCAATGGAATGAAAAATGTCCATTTTCATTCATTTTAAAAATGGATGGAATGCGATGGAATAAAATGAAAATCGACAAAACACGTGGATGATGGGATAAGAGTGGGTGGATGGCAGGATAGGTTAGGGTAGGTGATGAAGTAGGGTAGGTGATGAAGTAGGGTAGAGTAGGTGGTGGGGTAAGGTAGGTAAGATGCGTAAGGTAGGATGGGGTGAAATAGGGTAGGGTATGATAGGATGGGGTTGTGTAAGGTATATGGTGGGGTGGTGGGTAGGGTCTGATAGTGTGGGGTCGTGGGTAATGTAGGGTATGGTAATATAGGGTAGAGTTGTAGGTAAGGTAGGGCAGTTGTGGGTCTGGTGGGGTGGTGGATAGGGTAGGGAGGGTGTGATGGGTAGTGTAGGGTGGGTAGGGTAGGGGTAGGGTAAGATGGGTAGGGTAGGGGTAGGAGTATGTAGCATATATGGTGGGTAAGGTAGGACGGGTGGGGTGGTGGGTAATGTAAGGTAGGGTGGATGGTGGTAGGTGGGGTAAAGTAGGGGTGGGTAGAGTAGGGAGGTGTGGTAGGTAAGGTAGGGTAGGGTAAGGTGGTGGGTAAGGTATGGTAGGGTGTGGTGGTGGGTAGGATAGTTAGAGTAGGGGTTGGTAGGGTATGGTATGGGTGGGTGATGGTGGAGTAGAGTAGGTGGTGGGTAAGGTAGGTAGGATGCGTAGGGTAGGATAGAGTGATGGTGGAGTAGGTAGGGTGGGGTGGGTAAGGTAGGACGGGTGGTAGGGTGGGGTGGTAGGTATAATAAGGTGGGTAGAAAGGTAGGGTGCAGTAGGGTGTGGGGGGCTACCCCACCACTTCCACCATATCTTACATTTTATTACATTATTTCACATCTCAAACGCAGTAATGGATTTATTCCATTTCATTCATGTTACTTTATTCCACTTCATTCCATTTATGCGTAACAAATATGCCATTAGCATTTAGCGCCCACTTTTTACTTGTGGTAGCCTTTCTTCTCGTCCAGCACCACGGTTTTATTTTCAACACCATCCAAAAAAATGTATATATATTTAATTGAAACACCACAAATGTATTATCACATTTATTTCTTATAAACCACACGTTATAGAAAATGCAAATTAGTCCTTTTTAAAATGAACAGAACAATCTCAATCGTTTATTAATATAATACAACTAGTCTAAAACCCGTGCATAATGCACGGGGCATTTCAACTTCTTAAAAAAAAATCAAAGATATCCAACGTGAAGTTAACTCTTTAATATAATGAATGTGATATATGAAAATCATATGCGTCATATACAATAACACATTTCGATACATGAATAATATTGAAAACCTATATATGTGAAAAATGGGAATATGCAACTCAAACCATATGATTGATGAAGTCCGCAGTAGCTAAATATATTTTTTAGCAAGTGTTCAATGACATATCACAACTTTTATGGTGACACATAGCTATATGGATGTTTTAATAGTAATTTAGAGCATCAATCCGACTTCAAAACGGTCCATTGTGGTCGGAAGTAATTTAGAGCATCAAACCGACTCTAAATGCATTTTTCCAAAATTTCATTTATTAACACAACTTTTACTGTAAGATGCAATTGTATATATGTTGCTGATGGTTTCTTATACCATGGCACGTATAAATGCTTTTTAAACACATGCGTCATAAGCAACTCCAACATTTATGGAATAAAAATTCATAAAATCTTGTTGTAACGGCATAATAAGGCACTGGTGGACATGAGAAATTCAATAGTACAAACCACAACTTGTGTTGCTGTACTTGAGTCAAATGTTGTATAAAAAAACATAAGACTTATAATGTATTTCCTATTTCTCACTTTCAGATCATTTTGACTACTTAGTCTACACAACTTGTTTGCAAAATGAATGTGATCTAGGCTCTAGTGGAAACCTCGGATGGCCGTCGTCAATGCCAACTCAAGTAAAATTTGTTCAAAACATGATTCATCTGATGCTGATGCTGGTGCTGATGAAATCTTCATGAATCCCAACAAAGTGGTTATCAAAAACCATACAGATAACTGTTAGTTGAGCTCAACTTTCATATCAGCATCTGACAACTTACAAGATCTAGTTACAACATTGACACATAGACAATTGACAATCAAAGTGGTAATATGTTTGCAAATATGTTCTTTAAAAGATTGTATTTAAAAGCCTTTTGCCATTGCACCGTTGTGTTCCATAGAAATTGTACCACAAAGGAACGTGTAAATGATGCAATGCAACAAAGTAAAGAATGCAATGGGTGCGAAACCGTTTATGTCAACTCACGAAAAAGATGTAGGAAAAGACATGCTAAATTCTAACGCATAATGATATGCACATGAGAAAAACCCGTGCATTGCACACGCCACCTTTCCCCTAACACAAAACCGATCGAATTCAATAAATTCATATATATATATATATATATATATATATATATCTATATATATCGATATTTTAAATCAATACAATAAATGAGGGTGGGGTAAAATAATTAATTACCGTTGCATACCAATCTGAAAAATGCAGCGGCGTCATCTTCCCAAGATGAAGCAATTCGATCATGAAGCTCTTGTATCTCGATGAATGCAATTGAATAAAATGTAAAAGCGGAGAGGAATCTTAGTAGTTTTTTTTTGTTTTGTTTGTGTGCAGGGCTTTACAAACAGAAGAGAAAGAGTGAACGTGGGTAATGGGATAAGTGAATCATCAATGTAAAAACAAGAAACCCATGAAACCTTACTCGTTGATATCATAAGTTAAAGGTGAAGAAGATCTAAATATCAATGTACTTATTGCAGGGATTTAGTGAATCATCAACTCGACAAACACTACATACCATACTTTGAAGATTATAATAGCTTTGAAGCCCCTTTCGAATAGATCAACATTGGTGTTTGATACCAAAAATCTATCATCCGAAAACAATGATACATAAACTTATTGCGAGTCATTTGCAAGTAACTTAAGAATAGAGAACAACCAATTTAGTACATTCAAAATAACATTATCGAAAAGAAAAGAAAGTAGGGCCCTGATTAATAACCAACTGCAAGACACATAATAGAGCATAACCAATTTAGTAAACTCATATCACATTATGAGAAAGAAAAAAGTGTAACCCAAATTAAATAACCAATGAAGTGAAGAATTCGGAATTCAAAATTTTCGATCAAGCTCGAAAATTTCAGAAATTTGCAAGATAAAAATGGGTTGCATATACCTGTCAGGTGCATATGTCATAGTGAGGCTACTATTCAGAGTATCCTATATCCAGGGACTTGAAAGTCAGAACGTCACTGTTTTTAGAAAAAAAGTGATCAACAAAATGAATATTTATAACTCATACAAAATCCAAATTAAACACTACATTAAATTAGTCAAAAATTAGAACATAAGCAATTACCAAAATAATTCTCAACACGCTTAATTAGCATGACATTAAAGGAGAATTAAGTAGTGAACAGATAAAAACTCCCAATATGGAGCTTTTCTCTTGGCCTTAAGATCGTCAAAATTAATCCACATCCTCTCCCCCGCCCCCCGTATCACATCAAGATCACAGCCTCCATAATCACAATTTATCCTAGCTTGAAGATGCCATGATTCCTGAGCATGCAGTTCACAAAAAAGAACCAACCATTTCCCTTCCCAACCTGCAAAAACATACAATTACAAAATAACTGAATACATCCCACCTTCTGGAAACCGCTCCTGCGCCAACTTCTCCCATTCACTCATTCACAACTACTCGACAACTGCAACAAAGGTTCCCACACCCACCAAGCTCGATCCAAGACTGTCAACTTTCACAATCCTTAAACTTCCGTCTGCCGTTTGACCCAAACAATTTGTTTGACATATCAGTGATATCACTATCCCACCTAATACCTGATCCTTTTTCCCCCTCCTACTCTCTCCCCACCATTAATGTTGAAAGCCCCACTCTTGTACTCTCAAATCAAGACAGTAAGATGAAGCAAGCAAGTAAACATGGCAAATTGGGACTTGGCCAAAATAAACATGGCAAATTTGAATCCTCGGATGGCAAAGATAATAGCTAGCAATTTCCAACCAAAAACCACCTCTTACACAAATACTAAGATTTCCGGGCTATGCTCGGCTTCAATCTACAAACGTCATAGAGAAAAACACTACGATCTTTCAAAAGGCCTTTGTGAGACTAAACAAATGTGGCACCACTCCATCATACTACAATGATCGAGTTATTTACATGTAATTATGACAAACGATATAAAACATCCTAAATTCCATATTAATACACATCGAATAAACACACTTTCAAGTGTACAATTGCAACTTACCAAGATAAGGGCAAAAATCTCTTTCACCAGGCAAATAATACAACAAATTTTAGTGGACATTTATTAAAGTGGAGATCTTTTTAGTACAACTAAATCTACATGCTAATATAAAAGCAAGCTCACAAATAAGCTCCAATTAGCATGTAATATTTCACTCATTAACACCAACTTTCGGGAAAAAAAGATGCTTACGCACACATATATGATATAACAGCAAATCATACGAATAAATAAAATAAGAAAGGTCAGCTTGAAGCCGACACCGAAAGTCGATGCTTCGATTAATCAAAATTACCATTTTGGCTGATTTAAAACGATCAAATCAAGAAACAAAAAACTGTAGATCGCTTACCGAGCATGAATAAGCCTGAAAACAACATCGATCGAAACATTATAATTGATTTATAGCGATAATAAAGGACATAGCTATCTATATATAGAATGTACCTATACAAAAGGACAACTTGAAGCCGACACCAAACGCCTGGCCTCGATTAAACAAAACTACAATTATGGCTGATTTAAAATGATCAAATAAAGAAACAGAAAATCGCAAAAGAGTTATTGATCGAAACATTATAACTGAAAAAATTATCAATATTAAAGGACATATATATATATAGAGAGAATGTACCTGTTCAAAAGGACAGCTTGAAGCCGACACCAAACGTCGTGGCCTCGATTAA
Organism: Gentiana macrophylla; assembly: GCA_026214975.1. Classification (NCBI taxonomy): domain Eukaryota; kingdom Viridiplantae; phylum Streptophyta; class Magnoliopsida; order Gentianales; family Gentianaceae; genus Gentiana; species Gentiana macrophylla. The sequence continues at coordinate 41,098,650 of CM047814.1, forward strand.
CCAAAGCTATGATTTTGGATAAGGTTCTTCTTTTCTTGGAAAATATTGCTCTTGATCTTCCTTTGATGTAAATCTGACAAAAAAAATCACTCAAAAACGTTATATTTGTCTTAAAACGGGGAATTAGGAGAAGTAAAAAACGGTACTTCTTGGTGGAAATCAACTACTGTTTTCTATCCGGACATTGACGCCCAAAAAATTCTAGAACATATTCAAGAGGCCCTTGGTGTATAATGTGGCCAAGAAACAAAGCAAGAAACAAAGCAAGAAACCAAAAACTGCAGATCGCTTACCGAGCATCCGTAAGCCTGAAAACATTATCGATCGAAACATTATAACTGATTTATACTGATAATAAAGGATATATATATACATGGAATGTACCTGTTCAAAATGACAGCTTGAAGCCATCCCCAAACGTCATGACCTCGATTAACAAAAACTACGATTTTGGCTGATTTAAAATGATCAAATGAAGAAACAGAAAGTTGCAAATCGCTTATCGAGCATCAATAAGCCTGAAAACATTATCGATCGAAACATTATAATTACAATAAAAGCCTGAAAACATTATCGATCGAAACATTATAACTGATTTATACTGATAATAAAGGATATATATATATACATGGAATGTACCTGTTCAAAAGGCCAGCTTGATGCCAGCCCCAAACGTCATGACCTCGATTAACAAAAACTACGATTTTGGCTGATTTAAAATGATCAAATGAAGAAACAGAAAATTGCAAATCGCTTACCGAGCATCAATAAGCCTGAAAACATTATCGATCGAAACATTATAATAATAATAAAAGCCTGAAAACATTATCGATCGAAACATTATAACTGATTTATACTGATAATAAAGGATATATATATACATGGAATGTACATGTTCAAAAGGACAACTTGAAGCCATCCCCAAACGTCATGACCTCGATTAACAAAAATTACGATTTTGGCTGATTTAAAATGATCAAATGAAGAAACAGAAAGTTGCAAATCGCTTACCGAGCATCAATAAGCCTGAAAACATTATCGATCGAAACATTATAATAATAATAAAAGCCTGAAAACATTATCGATCGAAACATTATAACTGATTTATACTGATAATAAAGGATATATATATACATGGAATGTACCTGTTCAAAAGGCCAGCTTGATGCCTTCCCCAAACGTCATGACCTCGATTAACAAAAACTACGATTTTGGTTGATTTAAAATGATCAAATGAAGAAACAGAAAATTGCAAATCGCTTACCGAGCATCAATAAGCCTGAAAACATTATCGATCAAAACATTATAATAATAATAAAAGCCTGAAAACATTATCGATCGAAACATTATAACTGATTTATACTGATAATAAATGATATATATATACATGGAATGTACCTGTTCAAAAGGACAGCTTGAAGCCATCCCCAAACGTCATGACCTCGATTAACAAAAACTACGATTTTGGCTGATTTAAAATGATCAAATGAAGAAACAGAAAGTTGCAAATCGCTTACCGAGCATCAATAAGCCTAAAAACATTATCGATCGAAACATTATAATAATAATAAAAGCCTGAAAACATTGTCGAACGAAACATTATAACTGATTTATACTGATAATAAAGGATATATATATACATGGAATGTACCTGTTCAAAAGGCCAGCTTGATGCCAGCCCCAAACGTCATGACCTCGATTAACAAAAACTACGATTTTGGCTGATTTAAAATGATCAAATGAAGAAACAGAAAATTGGAAATCGCTTACCAAGCATCAATAAGCCTGAAAACATTATCGATCGAAACATTATAATAATAATAAAATAACATAAAAACAGCAATAGATCTTCCCCAGCACCAGGCCGGGTTCAAAGATTTTTTCACCATAAAACAACAAAACAGGTAGCCTTGAGTGAGTGTGGATAAATCTAAAACCTTAAAATAATTTGACCAAAAAAAAGCATGTACCTTTGATCTAGAATGTACCTTTGATCTGCACTATGTTCTTGTCGCTTACACCTTCCAATGATACCTCAGTTTCATTACTAATCCCCATCTCTTCTCTTGCCCAACCGAAATTTTTTCATCCAAAAACTAAGAGGAAATCATCCTATTCTTATCTCCCTTCAAAAGGAATAAATTACCCACAAAAATTAGTGCAACAGAAAATGAGAATACAATTGATTCAAATGCGGAATTCATAGATTTATGTTAAGCTATCTGTGTATTGCTAACCTTGGTCGTCTGAATATATTTGCTAACCTTGGTCCGACTATATTTCTTCCTCTATAGGAATTCGGGTGGAATTTTGGGAGGAGATAGTGGAAAGAACGTGATCGGGTTCGGTTTGCAATGTGAAATCACGTAAGCAATGGGCGAGGCGAGGCGAGGCGACTGTGGGAGGATGGTTTGTGATTGCGAAGAGGAGAGTTGTGGGGTTGGGGTCGTGGATGAAATGTAGTTTGCACGTTAGGTTTATCAAATTTTTTTTTTCGGAAATAGAGCGGGTCTGAAGCGGGTCAATCGGGTAAACGGGCTAAATTGCTTCGTCTAAATCCAAACAAATACTATCTAAATCTTCATCCAAATCATCTTACATATTACAAAATTATCCATCTTCATCCAAGAAACCAAAATTAAACCCTCAATACTACAACACCTTCATCTTTTTCCTCAGTCCCAAATATCTTCACAAACAAAAAGATGGAACCTTCTTCATCATCCAATACAAATATTCTTGAACACCATCTTGACTCTACTCAAATGCATCAAGACATGCAATGGAATGAAGAAGATGTTGGAATCTCACTTGATGCCATATCATGTTCTAGCCAAATTGAAAAGAAGAAGGAACCCTCAAATTTGGTAATGTCATAAACTAAAAAATCTTGTTTTGATGTTGAATACTTGAATTATATGAATGGGTTACCTTGATACAAGCATATCAACGTGAAACACAATGAAATTTGGATCAAAATCATGTTTTTGTGTGTTTCCCGATCGATTGGTGGGTTCCACCGGTGTTCCGTTACGTTGCTGAGCCTTTATGTTTTATGCAGGGAACGTCGGTCATGGTAACGATTGTTCGACGGAAATAGCGTCAACCATGTTGACGTTACGTATTTGTTTCCTAATATTCATATACTGTTTGAACGTCACATAGGCTGACGTTGATATGTGCAAGTAACGTCGACATGGTTTACGTTACATTAACGCCGAGACGTGCGACGTTTGTTTGTGTAAACCAACACTCCCACTGGTGACGTTACCTATGGCAGGGTTTGTTACAACATATGTGCTGAAGGAAGTGTTGAGTGCAAGTCAGCTGAATATTGAAGAACTCAGCAGACTACCTAAAGACTCGGCAGGATACGTGTAGACAGAAAGCGGTTATCTTGTTAAATTCTGTTATAACCGTTTGTAACTTCTCTTGACTAACTCATGAGGTGTATGAAGGTATAAATACCCCGTGTGCAGTAGCATTGTAACTTAACTCTTGAATCATTCTTTGAATAATATACTTATGCATTTTTTTTTTGTTTTCGCTGTAGTTCACAACTTCAACATGGTATCAGAGCAAAAACTTGAGAGTTTCTTATGCTTTTCTGTGTTTTCCTCTGGTTTGTGAAGAATCTTGAGAGTGCTCTTCATCCTTTTTGAGTTTTTACTCAGTTTCCTGAGAGAAAACCGCAGTTCTCTTTTGTGTTTTCATTTTCTTGATCGTTTTTCACCTCTGCTGTTATAAACTAGTACTTTTCTTGAGTTCTTGATAGCCATGGCAGCTAAAAAGCAAGAGTTGAGCCCATCCAGTCCATTCTATGTCCATCAGAATGAGAATCCATCCTTGGTGCTTGTGCAGCCATTAATGAATGACAACAACTACAATCCATGGAAGATGTCTATATAAATGGTATTGATCACCAAGAACAGGATTGGCTTTGTCGATAGCACAATCAAGAGGCCAGAAGCACATTCAGCAGATTTCCATGCATGGAGGCAGTGTGATACAATAGTGAGATCATGGATTTTGAATTCTGTTGAGAACACCATTGCACAAAGGTTAATGTACTTTAATAGTGCACGTGCAATCTGGAAAAATCTTGCTGCTAGGTTTTCAAATGTGAATGCATTGAGACTTTCAGATCTTCTTGAAGGAATGCATCTGTTGAAACATGGTACTGATTCTGTCAATCAATATTTTACAAAATTGAAATGTGTAGGGTAGAGGATGATGAACAACATCATGATAAGGCTTAACCAAATTCCTACGATGCAAAGTCCAAGTGTATTCAAATTCAACTACCTTGTAAGCCGGTAAAGTCAACTTCAAAACATCGTTTGACACTTTATACCTTCTGAATGGCAATAGTGTGTTTGCAAAGAAGGCTACGTTTCCATCAAAGACCACAATAGGAACCTTTGTACCCTGTTTAAAAACAAAACACATAAAGTAAATGAGTTAACTTAGCAACGACGTAGTAGCCATATTAAGAGAGGACAGAAAAACAAATAAAGAATGTGCGGAAACAATACTACCTTCATATATGTGACCATGTAGTTCATGTACAAAGGACCGGCGTTCAATGACTTGAACCAAGACTATCCATTTCCTGTCTATTTTGACTTCGTTTTCATCATACAATGGTCTGTCCATTTTTTGTTGTATTGGTTTTTTCCTAAGTGGTTAGAATACTGAAACATTGTTCCTCATATGTTCTTGGTGTAAGACTATATAAAGGTTGTGATTGTTTCTGAGCAAAATCAATGAAAACGCAAAAGCAAGATATCGTATTTTGAGTCTAATGTATCCTCACATCAATTAGATGTATATGAAGTGTATGTATAACATTCATTGTGCATGATAACAAGGTAATTATAATTGTAAGACGTGTTTAAACGCCAACACAAACACATAATATCTAACGAATAACTTGCACAATGTTCAGGCTCTTCAGGTAACAAAAAGAGGTGTGTTAATGTACAAAGAATAAACAGTGAAAATTATTAACAATGACTATAGACCCAAGACTTCTTTATATACAACATTTAGTGTGTTAATGTTCGTATTTTGGTCAGCGGTTGTGTTGTTTATGAAAACCTTCACATGAGATGATGTTCTTGCATGAGACAGCGCTACATACAGCTAGCCATGTGAAAATGCATGCTCTTTTAGGTAAACGCCAACAAAATCTAAAGTCCGACTTATTAATTGTCATTGCAAAACAAAGTCGCACCGGGAACTGTATCCTCTTATAAGGGACTGGACAAAATTCACCTTTCGTTGGACGCATATGGATTCTAGGTATAAAAACATGCTTACCAACAAAATCTCCAATCACAATCTCAGCATGGATCACATTTTTTGAGAATGATCTGCATACTTCGTTGCATAACCCTTCACCAGGATCAATATTGCGTAACCAAAAAATCGGTGTATTAAGTTTCAGAATAAGTCTGTGTGGTGGTAGTCCATTTGTGACAAGCTATTCAGCATGTCCTGGTATATGCCCTGGTCTGACGGGTTCATAGTTTCATAAAATCCCAAGTATTCAATCTCTTTACCTAGGAATTGTTGTATGATAGCTTCGTTGATCTCTGTTGAAATAGTGTCCTAAACCCAATCGGGTTGGACCGGATTTGACTGGGTCGGATCATTTCTACTATTTCTTTATGATTATACATATATAATAAATGACTTTTCCGATGTCATATATTTGTTCTTTTAAAGAACCAATTATGAATTGTTATATGATAACGTCCTTAGTATTAAACTGTGATAGAGAAACCATGATAGGCGATTATGGTTGATAAGATCTCTAATCACTTTAATAAGTTTGATACTTAAATGTCTCTAGGCTTATGTACTATTAAACAGGGCACTGATAGTACAAACAGGCTAGCACGTATTAGATGTCTTTTGTCTTTAAGGGTAGGGATATATCTCGTCTATCGAAGTGTAAAGACACTTGGACTGTACATGGATGTGTATTAGAGAATGTGTACGTTAGACTGACCCACTTACACTGTTAAGTGTCACACTATATGACGGTTGTGTAGTTATCCTTAGGACCGGAGTCTACATGGCATCACGGTGTGGATTGTCATGCTATGACACTATTGAGGTTTCCCCTAGCCCTGAGGAGATCATGAGGTAGTGATTGGGTGTGATACTGAAGCATGTGGAGCATACATGTTTGGTCGTCCGGGAATCGCGTACCCTATCAGTAAAAGTGAATATCCGAAAGGGGCTTCTTATAAGGAATGTCTTACTCTCGTGAATCCTTGCAAAGTGGAAATAAATGAGTTACTTCGAGAGAATAGGATATCCAGATTATAAGATACGGTCGTTGATGTTTGACACTCGACGTACGACCGTATGGATATTATTACAGCGATATGATTCTATTTACATGGTAACTTTCGCATGAAAGGTAGTAGTTATTGCATTTGAAAGGTAGTGGTCATTGCATTTGACTCTTCCGATGATTGGGGGTCACGGTGTGTTGCTAGACGCTATCCCGTGATCGTTAGGTATGAAGGGCATTTTTGTAATTTGCACTTTGTGCCTACGGCCAACATATTCAGAAGCCTATTGAGTCACACACATAAGAACATCTAGCCGGATTAAAATGCAGTTATAGCGATAACCAAATAAGGAAAGTTTTATATCGACTATAAAGTGTTATAGTGGTAAATTAATATAGTACTATTTATTTATTATGAATAAATATAATACAAGATCTTAATTGTGTTGATTAATTAAATATACATATGATGTATGTGTAAGTCGAAATTTATATGTGTATATTGATACACATGGATTTTGCAAATTAATTAATCATAGTATTATATTAATTAAAGAATATTCCACATGCCAATTCTTTGGCACAAGGGGCGTAGATTTTAATGTGTATAAGATACATTAAGATTGTGAAATTTAATTAATAATATTAACATATATTATATTGGATATTAATTAATTTTTGGAAAATAGATTTATAGTAATAAGATAAAGATAGTAAATTTTAGAAATTGACAATATCTTGGAAATATTTAATATAAGATATTAAATAAAAAAAGATAAATCAATCAAAGTGATTTTCCTTTAAGGACATGGATAGATCTCGTCTATCGAAGTGTGGAGACACTTGGACTGTACGTGGATGTGTATTAGAGAATGCGTACGTTAGACTGACTCACTTACACAGTTAAGTGTCACACTACGTGACGGTTGTGTAATTATCCTTAGGACCAGAGTCTACATGGCATCACAGTGTGGATTGTCATGCTTTGACACTATTGAGGTTTCCCCTAACCATGGGGCGATCATGCGGTAGTGATTGGGTATGATATTGAAACATGCAGAGTATACATGTTAGGTCATCTAGGAATCGCGTACCCTATGAATAGGGGTGAATATCCGAAAGGGCCTTCTTATAAGGAATGTCTTACTCTCGTGAATCTTTGCAAATTAGAAGTAAATAAGTTACTTCGAGAGAGCATGATATCCAGATTATAAGATACGGTCGTCAATGCTTGACACTCGACGTACGACTGTATGGATATTATTACAGCGATAAGATTCTATTTACACGCTAACCGAGCACATGAAAGGTAGTAGTCATTGCGTATTGACTCTTCCGATGATTGGGGGTCACGGACGTGTTGCTAGACGCTATCCGTGATCGTTAGATGTGAAGGGCATTTTCGTAATTGCGCCTTTTGTCTACGGCCAACATATTCGGAAGCCTATCGGGTCACATACATATGAACATCGAGTCGGATTAAAATGCGGTTATAGTTGGTGACCAAATAAGGAAAGTTTATTTCATACTATAAAGGTTATAGTGGTAAATTAATATGGTGGTATTTATTTATTATGAATAAATATAATACAAGATATTAATTATGTTGATTAATTAAATATGTATAGTGATACATGTATTTCGAAATATGTATATATATGATACATGTATTTTGCAAATTAATTAATCATAGTATTATATTAATTAAAGAATATTCAGGATGCCAATTGAAGGCTATTTGGGGCGCCACTTCTAGTGTATTATGATACACTTGGATTGTGCAATTTAATTAATAAGATTACCATAATATTAATATTGGATATTAATTGATTTTGGAAAAATAGATTATGGTAATAAGATAAAGACAGTCAATATTAAATATTGACAAATATCTTGAAAATATTTAATATAAGATATTAAATTAAATGAGATAAATCAATCTAAAGGATTTTCCTTATTTTATTAGGAAAATGTTTTCTTTCTCTCAACTCTACCCAAGACTTGTTCCCCAAGGATTTTGGGAATGCTTGGGGTGCCCCAATGCCTATAAAAGCAAAGGGGGTGCTAAGCTCTTGTATGCATCATAACTCCAAGAACTAATTGTTCTTGTGAAAAATAAAAGAGCTTCTTAGAGAGAGAAAAGGTCGACCTAGCAGTCGAGTTTTTCTAGTAGCAATCCTTGGCGGGATTCTGGCGAGGTGCTCGTGTGGATTACTGGTAGAGGCCGGACGCTTGGACGGCTCGCGCACATTTACTCTTACCGGACGGTCAAAGCGTCGATCTTTTAGATCAACCAAGGTAATATTACTGTCCTCTCTCTTGTATGTTTATTGTTTAAATGGAGACGATCCTGGATCGGGAAATCAATTTTTAAATTCCGCTGTGCTACTCGATTGATTTCCTAACATAAACATACCGATGTTTGTTGGCTTATGACAATTAATGTCACAAATAATTGTTTATTACTCTTTATGACTATTTATAGAAATAGTTGAATTTTCTTAGTGAAGTGCAACAATTCGAAAACCCGAAAAATTTGAGCTAGTATGAATATGAGATTGATGAACTACTTAGGAATTAATCTTCAATTGGATTGAAGTAATTAATATCTGAAGGGTGTTTCAGAAGTTGTCTGAAAAGGAATTAGATTCTCCCTTGAAGGATACCATTTGGGATACGCAATCAGATTGTGTTTTTAAAATGGAAATAGCACTTTATACGATGAAGATGCGAAGTAAGCCATGCAAAGTATCCCTTACCTGTTTCGGGATAGTGCACTTACACAAAACATATACTTTACCATGTTCCAAAGAATAAGGTTGAATAAATTCCATATTAGATATGGAAGGGGATAATGTCGAATCTATCTTAACCGATGATTTGAAGTTGTCATAGGCAAAGTCAGAAAGGCTTGGAGACTAGTACAACCTATGCAACTTTGTGGAAAGTCTTGGCAAGTACGCTAGATATTGTCTACTTTCCCGCGGAACAAGATGTTTGTCTCCAAACATGCTGTCTTCTAAAGGAGGTATTTCTTCCAAAAGAGATAGTGGGTGTAAGTGAGATCCAAAAGAGTTTGAGAGCCACAAGGAGAGATTCAACCATAGGAACGTGAGCAGACGCCACATAGTGATGAGGTGTAGAACTCTGCTCGGTGCACATAAATGTTCTATAAGTCTGTGGATAACCTCAAGCCTAAAAAGGCTGCTGGTATGTTCATCTTGAAGAATGAATATCTCACGACTTATGAAGGTATGTATGAAAGGCAAGATTGAGAGATATGGCCAGAAGCCATAATATCTGAATTAGATTCCATCAGTGACAACCAAGTTATTAACCTAGTCTGTCTTACCTAGAGGGAATGTCCCTGAAAGGCAGACATGGATAGTAATATGATTACCATAAGACTATAGTGACGGCTGAAGGGTACGGGGAACCTTGTAATTATCTTTATGCTGCCAGCTGAGCCCAGTTCTATTCAGACTATGCTTGTTATAACTTCGTATCATGGCTATATGATAGTGTTGAAGACGTTGGGCAAACATCTCGATGTTCATAGACGATAACATGATATGTGAGCCCACGAGATCCATTTATGGACTCAAACAAGTTTCTCTAGACAATTTCTTTGTTTGATAATCAAAGGAGTTTGATTTAGTCAAAAGAAGGGATATGCCCAATGTGCAAGAGGGATAGTGAGAGTGTGTTACGGTTTTTGAGTAAGGTATTGGATATGTCTCTCGGGAATTATCACCCTATGTCAAAGTCAATTAATGGTTGGTAGTTTAAGGTCTTTACGAAAGCACTTGGATTAGCAGTTCTTATTTTTTGAAATAAGAATCTATAATGATAGATTTAACTGCTGTTAGTTTATAGTTTACCTATATAGATATGATGCTAAAAGAGTTTAGCATAGATCACGACAGGAGATACTGCTAGCCGGTGTTCTCAAGATCTATCTATGTTAGGACGTTAGTCCTAAAGATAAGGTGAAAGATGATGCTTATGGAAGGTTTCCTTTGCTACTGCGATAGGAACCATCATAAAAGTAATGCCAGATGTTCATAGTCCATGAAGAATCATGAAGTATGAAAGTAAATCTGGTGAATGTCGAGAATATCCTTAAACAAGTTAAGGATGGTTTCCTAGTTTATCGAAACTTGGAATTAGATAAATATAGATAAACATACGTATATCCTGAGTCCTATGAAGGCGAGTGGAAGCTACAGTCTGGGTTTGCAGTGGGCTGGAAATGTTCTTAGCTAGAAATTACTGAAGATTCTACAACTAGGCCAAAACACAGTAGTGCCTTGGAGGTGCAGCGGGAGCAGTACATGGATCTAAGAGGTTCATTTCTGAAACTTGTATGGTTCTTCCATATTTCCTATATAGCTAATATAGTAGTGGATTAATTGCTTGAAGCAAGGACTAGTGTCTCATCAGAGATTCATGTGTGTGTTGAGGCGGTTCTCTTTGACTTGGTCATTTGGAGCATGATATGAAGATAGTCCGAGTCCCCACGGATAGTGATCCGTTCATGCTTGGGGTTGGTTGCGAGTATTGCATGATATTCTTGTGTTTCAACTTGGTCTTGTGTGTATGAGTGATTGGCTTTAGGCCAAAAAAGGAGATTGTTGAAACAGTGTCCTAAATCCAATCGGGTTGGACCGGATCCGACCGGGTCGGATCATTTCTACTATTTCTTTATGATTATACATATATAATAAATGGCTTTTACGTTGTCATATATTTTTTCTTTTCAAGAACCAATTATGAATTGTTATATGATAACGTCCTTAGGATTAAACTGTGATAGAGAAACCATGATAGGCGATTATGGTTGATGAGATCTCTAATCACTTTAATAAGTTTGATACTTAAATGTCTCTAGGCTTATGTACTATTAAACAGGGCATTGATAGTACAAACAGGCTAGCACGTATTAGATGTCTTCTATCTTTAAGGACAAGGATATATCTCGTCTATCGAAGTGTAAAGACACTTGGACTGTACGTGGACGTGTATTAGAGAATGCGTACGTTAGACTGACCCACTTACACTGTTAAGTGTCACACTATGTGACAGTTGTGTAATTATCTTTAGGACCGGAGTCTACATGGAATCACGGTGTGGATTGTCATGCTTTGACACTATTGAGGTTTCCCCTAGCCATAGGGCGATCATGCGGTAGTGATTGGGTGTTATACTGAAACATGCGGTGCTTGGTCGTCCGGGAATCGCGTACCCTATCAGTAGGACTGAATATCCGAAAGGGCCTTCTTAAGGAATGTCTTACTCTCGTGAATCTTTACAAGGTGGAAGTAAATGAGTTATTTCGAGAGAATAGGATATCCAGATTATAAGATACGGAAGTTGATGTTTGACACTCGATGTACGACCGTGTGGATATTATTACAGCGATAAAATTCTATTTACACAGTAATTGTTTCGCATGAAAGGTAGTAGTCATTGCATTCGATTCTTCCGATGATTGGGGGTCACGGAGTGTTGCTAGACGCTATCCCGTGATCGTTAGGTATGAAGGGCATTTTCGTAATTTGCACTTTGTGCCTACGGCCAATATATTCGGAAGCCTATCGGGTCACACACATAAGAACATCTAGCCGGATTAAAATGCGGTTATAGCGATAACCAAATAAGAAAAGTTTTATCTCGACTATAAAGTGTTATAGTGGTAAATTAATATAGTAGTATTTATTTATTATGAATAAATATAATACAAGATAGTAATTGTGTTGATTAATTAAATATACATATGATGTCTGTGTAAGTCGAAATTTATATGTGTATATTGATACAAATGGATTTTGTAAATTAATTAATCATAGTATTATATTAATTAAAGAATATTCCGGATGCCAATTCTTTGGCACAAGGGGCGGAGATTTTAAAGTGTATAAGATACACTTGGATTGTGCAATTTAATTAATAATATTATCATATATTAATATTGGATATTAATTACTTTTTGGAAAATAGATTTATGGTAATAAGATAAAGATAGTCAATATTAGATATTGACAATATCTTGGAAATATTTAATATAGGATACTAAATAAAAAAGATAAATCAATCAAATTGATTTTCCTTATTTTATTAGGAAAATGTTTTCTTTCTCCCCAATCTACTAGGAAGCTTCTCCCAATCAGATTGGGATTGACTAGGGGCGCTTGTCACTCTATTAAAGGAGAGGCTTGGCTAGCTCTTTTGTACATTACAGTTAGAAGAGTTCTAATTTATTAGAAAAATTGAGAGCTTTCTAGAGAGAGTTTTTGCGAGAGAGAAAAAGGTCGGTCTAGCAATCGAGTTTTTCTGGTAGCAATCCATGATGGGATTCCGGCGGGCTGTTCGTGTGGACTAGCGTTAGAGGCCGAACGCTTGGGCGGCTCCGTGCACCACTACTCTCCTTAGACGGTCCAAGCGTCGATCTTTTAGATCAAGCAAGGTAACCACCATCTACTATCTTATTATGTTTGTTGCTTAAACGAAGTCGATCCTGGTTAAAGGAAATAAAATTTTGAATTCCGCTGCATTCCCGCGTAGATTTCCTAACAATCTCATCAACAAACAAGTTTTTTGTTGTAAGGATAGCTCTATTCACAAAAGGGACATTTCCATTAGCCAATCCTTGTAGGTCTGGATAAACAGTTGATATAAACTCCTGTAAACCACGGGTTATAGATTGTTGTGTATGTTGGTCCTTGGAAAGGCTAACACAAGTTTAGAGGGGGGGTGAATAAACTTGACACCAAAAACTAGATTAATTATCAATTAAGGTTCAGTTTTAACTTGTGTGGAGTTAAGCGGACAAAGCTGAGTATAAGTCAAACTGACTTATGCAAAACTAAGTCAACCGGCAGCAGATTTATGTTCTAGCCTTTAACTGGATCTTGTTGATGTCATATGAAAAAGGTAGGTATGCAAAACTGAATTCTGGTGAATGTCAGTTTGTGAACTGTGTATGCTAGTAACAATCAGTTTCAGTATGTTGAATAAACAATAATATGCTGTAAAGTATATAAATGCGTAAAGTAAGTAGAGCAAGAATTATAGTGGTTCCAGGCGGTGTAATCCTGTCAGTCCACTCTTCCCCTGTGATGTAGGATGAAAATTTCACTAGAACTTCTTGAGGTACGCAGTTACAAATAGTCCTAAACGATAGTCCCTGACTAATCCCTAGTGTCACTATCTAAACAACTAAAGAACAGGTTGGATTGCTGCCCTTCAACTGCTTGAGCCACTGGTCCTTGGAGGGTTGGATTGCCTCTTCACCAGCTACCACCACAAACACAGTCTACCCGACTGCAAAAAACTGTCCTTAGCAACTCCTTGACCGGATTGCTTCACAGTCTAAACCTTTGATTAAGAATCAAAGTTGGGCTGAGAATCAATGAATTGATTCTTGATTGTGGTTCTTCAAAGTGTCAAAATCTGGATATAATCGATGTAGCTTGAACACTTGAAGAAATCTAGATATTATCTTGTTGAGCGCAAATATAGACAGCAATTTGAATGAACTAGACTTTTGCACAAAAATGCTTGTAATCTTGTTAATTCAGTGTTTTATCCTTGGTGCAAAGTCCTGTATTTATAGTGTGAGGTTCAACGTTCATATTGCTTGAATTTGAATTGCTTCAACGTCTATATTTTCAGATGTCAGGTGTCAGTGACCGTTCTGACATGTCAGTTCTTCATCCAATAAGAATCCTTGATTTACAACGTTCGAATGTACTTTCAGTTGCTTGGATGACTGACTATAAAACTGAGTATCCTGATTAGTTTTATAATCGAGTATGTCGATTTTCGATTTGTTAGCGACTTAGAGAATTAACTGAGTTTTTACTCTTCTTCAAAAGTTCAGTACTCTATTTATCTGATTTTATGTAACTGAATCAGATTACACCATTCATTTTAGAGATCATCTAAGATGTCATTGTTCTTATGATACTTAGGTCTTCATCAAGATCATAATGTTAGTTCAGGCCATCACAGACTTACCTGAATTCTAACTTTACAGTCTCGGCTTAAAATCTTTATAACTGAGTTTGAACCCTCAGTTCTTCAATCTTCTACAACTGAGTCTGTGTCACTCAGTTCTTCAATTACTGAGTCTGTTCCCTCAGCCTTCAGTTCTAGATAAGTCAACCGAGTCTGTGACCCTCAGCGAACTTACCTTCTTCAGTTCTGAGTGAGCTTCAGTTTTAGGTGTACATCTTCAGTCTTATGTTAAATTCCAGTTATCTAGATGATTTCCATTTTTTAATTTTACGACACTTCTATCTATTACAGTGCTTTTCTGATAAAAATTATACATTCAGTTCTAGACATCTTTTAGACTTTCACTATAACAGCTAGTTTCAGCACTTCATCAATGGGGTGTAAACAAACATGTTCTTGAATAAGATGAATCATCATCAAAACTAAATTTTATTCCCAACAATTTCCCTCTTTTTGATGATGCCAAAACCCTCCTTAAAAGAAAAGCTTAAAGATAATAACAAAACAAAACAAAGTAAAACTGGAAACTGGATTTCATTAGAAATTTTCAAAACACTGGATCAAGTTGCACGTTTTATATCAACTGAAATAAAGCTTAAGCAGCTTTCTGTGTAACTAAAACAAACTTTCTTCTTTTGTCATGAAGGCGATATTCTTCTTCAATCTTTGTATCTTCCTTGTTGAAAGTCTTGAGATAATCAACTTGACTTGTTAGATTTCATTTTCTCCACATAGCTAACTTAAGAAAATGACTTTCACCCTTGTAATAACTTTCAAATTCTGAAACATCTGCTTTCATCTGTTCAACCTTGTCTTTGATCTGAAGTTTTTCTTCAATCATTTTGATCTTTTTGTAATTTGCCATTTTCTGTTTATGATGGAGATCACACAAAAAGTAGTTGAGTGATTCTTCATAATTCTTGTTTCTGTACTTGGCTTTGACATGACTGTAATCTTCAACAAACTTCATCCAAAGATCTTCAGTGAGGGTTGCTCTTTTTTCATCAGGTTGACTGTATTTGAGTATCAGCTGTTCATCAGTTAGTTCTTCAACGTGTCTGATGTTGGATTATGTTGTTGATTTTGTTTTCTTCAGTTCTGTCAACTCTGTTTCAGCTTCAGTTTTTCCTCACAAAACTTCAGATTTTCTTCCTCTGTTTCCCCCTTTTTGGCATCATACAATTCATTGATTAGCTGGTGTGTTTCCATCTGGTTGGTTGACATATCTTTCTGGGAGGTGAGGACTTCTTTGAGCTGAGTTTCTAACACATAGATCCTTTGATTGAGGTGACATTCAGCATGAGCGTGAGTTTCTCGATCTTCCGTAGTTGTCTGTTCAAGTTTTTCTTTCAGACTGAGAATCTTTGAAACTGAGTGTGAGGTGGATTTCTTGATAATATCCAACTTAGAGTGAGTTGACACATCGGTTTTCTTCTTGTAATCCAAGTAACCGGAAACATTTGATAGGATACCACTTAAATCATCCTTTTGGTTTAGCATAATCTTCAAGCCTTCTTGTACTTTGCTCAATTCTTCTGTTGTAAGCTTTTCAGATGGATCTTCTTCCTCTGTTTCTTGGATTTGAGATTGATTGGCATCTTCAATTATCGTCAGTTGTTGATTATCATCAGCTCTAGCTTCTTCTTCTTTGTTGTAAGTTTTCTGATTTCCAACTGGCAATTCTTCTTCCTTAGTATCAATTTGCGCTGGTTGTTCAATCTGAGTGTTTGGCTGCAAAGCTGTACTTTATTTAGCTTCCTTCCTTGAATCATCATCCTTATCATCATCTTTCTTCTTTAACACTTCCTTCGGTATAGATGATGTGGTTGATTCAGTTCTCTTAGCTAGCTCTTTGAATCTGTTGAAGCAATTGTTGAGAAACTCTTCCATTGGAATAAAGCATAGAGATTTTGTATTTCCAGTTTCTCCAACAATAGTTTTTCCTCATTAGGTAGAGTTGCTTCTCGAGAGTCTTCAGTCTTGAGCTTTATCTTCATCAGTTTGATGATCCTTTCAACATCACAGAGATACTCATTTGGGTGCTGAGCTGACTGTTCCTTTTGCTCAACATGCATAACGAAAACTTGTTTCTTTGAAATTTTCTACTTAAGATTAGAAACAATTCCAGGAACCAATGCCTTCAGCTTACTGTCATCAGTTGTTAGTTGTTGTTCCCCCTCAGTTGGTGCTAACTGACTTGAAGTGCCTGGGAACAAACATCTGCCAACTGACTTTTCCCTTTGTGTCTCAGCTTTCCTTTTAATTCCTTTCTGCTGAGCGATCTGCTGGGACACAGTTTGCCTATTGGCTTCAGGTTGGGAAGTCTTCAATGTTTCTTTCCTAGAAAGAGCTTGTGCTGCACCTGTTGTTGATGAGGTAGCAGTTTTCTTTGCTTTCTTCCCACCACTGAGTCTTTCCAAATAATATTGAATCACTAAGCTAAGTGATTTCTTCAGTCGAAATCTTCCCTCAGTTTGTCTTCCTTCAGTTTGGACTCTACTGACACTTGCTAATTCAGCCAAGTGTTGTTGCTTGATCTGATTGAAGATATATCCAACCCAATTAAACTCGAACCCATCCCAAATGATGTTCATAAGGTAGATACCATCTTCAGTTAACTTTTTTAGTCTTTTGTGTTGTCCGATGGCATGTCTGCTAATCCATCTGCTAAGAAGACCAAATTCAGGTTTGAGGTCCTTAATATGTGTATCGACTTCTGCTGGTTGCTTTGAAACTGAAATCTGGCTAAGAAAGGCACTGCGTTGGTGTGGCAGACATGCTAGGTCAATTGATTTCACCAAAGGATCTTTGAAACCAAAAATTTGTCTGATAATGTCCTCATTGACATAAATCTTCTATCCACAAACTCTTGTGAGCAAAGAGTTCTTCAGCATCTTCGTATTCTCCCAGAATTGCAGTAGACCTTCCAAGTCCATTTCTTGCTGTAATTCTGCTTCCAACAGGTTCTTCAAACCTTGTAATCATCCAATCTTCTCTCTTATATGACTAGAGAGAAGAGTATTACTACACATCTCTTCAAATTCTCTGAGTGTGAACTTATCAGGTGTGGTGATCAATCTTTCTTCTTGAGTTTCTTTTGAAGCGGCCATTTGTGAAATTGTTTAAAAGAAAAATTTCTGGCTGTTTGAGAAGAAAAAGGTTTGATTTTTCTTTTGCAATGAGAGGGTGTGAAAATTGGTTGTATATAAAGGAGTAGGACGGTTGGTGATTGATCCACGATTTTCAGAAAGATTTGTACAATCTTTTCAAATTCCATCATGGTTTGTATAACCGATGTGTACTATCTGACATAATGGGGGTGTACACGCTACAAATTCTGACAGAAAAACGGCGGTAATTAATTGCGATGTAAATGTTGTCGGTTTTATCCGCTCCTTTATTGACTTAGTTTGACTGGGTAAAACGGAAGCTGATATCAGTTTTACAAAAGTTGAGCTCCGTCAAATCTTCAGTTTCAGTTAGTCAGTTTGAGATTGTTGATGTCAATGACTGATCTGTCAAGTGAGCGCAACCAACATGACAAAGATCAATCCCCTTGACGAATCTCTAAGCTTGAACTGACTTAACTGACTTTAATAATCCCCAATTCAGTTCTCAGTTTAGCAAACCTTTCTTTGTCCAGAGGTTTGGTGAAGATGTCGGCTAACTGATCTTCAGTTGGAACATAGAGAACTGTCACGTCCTTTTTCTCTACATGATCCCTTATAAAGTGATGTCTCACATCAATGTGCTTGGTTCTTGAGTGCAAAACTGGATTATCAGTTATAGCAATTGTACTTGTATTATCACACATTATAGGAATCAGTCCCTCTTCTATTCTATAATCTCTCAGTTGTTGTCTAATCCATAAAACTTGAGCACAACAGCTTCCAGCTGCTATGTTCTCAGCTTTAGCTGTTGATGTTGAAATAGAGTGTTGCTTCTTGCTGAACCATGACACAAGTCTATTTCCCAATAACTGACATGTGCTTGAATCTGAGTAGGATATCCCAATAACTGTCCACTTTGCATCTAGCATAGTCTGAATCTGAGTAGGATATCAGTTTGAATTCTCCTTCCTTTGAATACCATATCCCAACTCCTTCTGTATCTTTCAAATACTGCAAGGTTCTTTTGTCAATAGTGAGATGACTTTCCTTTGGCTTTGTTTGAAATCTGGCACAGACACCAACTGCAAAGGATATGTCTGGTCTACTGGCTATTAGATAAAGTAGACTTTCAATCATTCTTCTGAAGAGAGTTTGATCCACATCCTTACCATCTTTGTCTTCATCCAATCTGATGTTGGTTCCTGTTGGTGTTGCAATGCCAGCTGATTTCTCCATTCCAAACTTCTTGATTAACTCTCTTGTGTACTTAGTTTGGTGAATGAAAATCCCATTATCCAGCTGTTTAACTTGTAAACCGAGAAAGTAATTCAGTTCTCCCATCATGCTTATTTGAAATTTGCTCTTCATCAAACTTGCAAATTTCTCACAAAGTTGTTCATTTTCTGATCCAAAAATGATGTCATCCACATAGATTTGAACTAGGAGTGTACTTTCTTCAACTTTCATCTTGAATAGGGTTTTATCAATAGTTCCTTTTGTATAACCATTGTCCACCAAAAACTGAGACAGAGTTTCATACCAAGCTCTTGGTGCTTGTTTGAGTCCATAAAAGAGCTTTTCTCAGTTTAAAGACTTTGTCAGGTTGGTCTTTAATTTCAAATCCTGGTGGTTGCTGAACATAGACTTCCTCTTCAAGTATCCCATTCAAAAATGAACTTTTAACATCCATATGGTACACTTTGAATTTCTTGTGTGCTGCAAAGGCAAGAAATAGTCTGATTGCCTCTAACCTTGCAACTGGGGAATAAGTTTCATCAAAGTCTATCCCTTCAGCTTGAGAGTAACCTTTAGCTACAAGTCTAGCTTTATTTCTGATAATATTTCCATCTTCATCAAGCTTGTTTCTAAAAACCCATTTAGTTCCAATTATGTTGACATGATCTGGCTTGTCTACTAAATCCCAAACTTAATTTCTCTCAAATTCGTTGAGTTCTTCTTGCATAGACAAAATCCAATCTGGATCGTTTAAGGCTTCTTCAATTTCTTTGGGTTCAGACTGAGATAGAAAACATGCTATCATAGCATCTAACTGATGTCTTGTTCGAACACCTGCTTGGAAATCACTTATCACTTGTTCTTCTGGGTGATCTCTGATCCATTGATGTACTGGGGGTTGCATCAAAGGGTCTTCATTTTGTTGAACTGGATCTTCTTGAGCTTGATCATTTCCAGTTGGATCGATTTCTCTTCTTCGTTGTTCGATTGCGGAGTTCGATTCATCGGCAACCGAGGGTGATCTCGATCGAAGAATCAAATCCTTAAATTTCCAATATCAATGGCCAGTTCAGAGTCTTGTCTGACTGAGGGTGACAAACTGGTTCTTCCTTGTCTTCAAGTGTATCTCCAGTAAACTTTGGTTCTTCAAAAACCACATGTATTGATTCTTCATGCTTGAGTGTTCTCTTGTTTAACACTCTAAAGGCTTTGCTGAAGCTTGAGTAACCCAGAAATATTCCTTCATCAGCTTTGGGCTGGAAAACCTTGAGCTGATCCTTGCCATTGTTATGAAAAAAGCATTTACTTCCAAAGGCATGAAAATATGAAACATTTGGTTTTCTGCCGTTCCAAATCTCATAAGGTGTCTTTTCTGTTGGATGTAATATCACCGGATAGATCAAAATCCACCCGATTACTCAGCGGAAAAAATACCAGATCTGGATCTAAACGAACAAAATACATGAACAATAAATCTAACCTATGAGGGGGTTAGATTACTAACCTTTTTATGGTGCAAAACGCCAAGAACAAGGTCAATCCAAACCGAGCTAGTTGAGAGCCTAGTTGAGAAGCCAAAGTCTTCCAACGTGTGTCTCCAAGCACCACCAAGTGGATGGTGTTTCAAGCCGCCGGACCTCCTCGATATGCTACCTTAGAAAACCCGAAGTTTTCTAAAACTCAAACCCTGAGCAAAATAACCAAAAATTCTAAGCTTTTTTGCTCCCAATATGTCGTGTGATGTTCTGTGATAAAAGGCTTGGGAGAGCTCTCTTTATATAGGAGAGTAATCCTTGTCCTCCAAGGACTTAATAATTAAAAGATAATTATTGAATTAATCCTTAATTTAATTATAAGATAAATATAATATATATCCCAAACCAATTAGGATAAATAATATTATTATCTAATATTCCATGATTTATCACTTAACAAATAAATGTTTAAATTATATATTAAATAATTATCCAAGAAAACTAATTTTCCAATAATTAATTAATACTTACAAAATGCGCCCAAAAACCCTAGAAATAAGGGCCACACGCATTTTACACACATTGGGCCGAGTCCACGAAAAATTTCTTTTCCATGTATTTAATTATCTAGTCCAACTAAACAATTAATCCACATATCAATTAAACAGTCCAATCCAACTATTTAATTATAATTGAGGTGAAACGACGAGAAAACGTATATGCTATATTAGGAGCCACGTCAGGGACCATGGACCCATATTCAGTAGCTACAATAAATTGAATAAAATTATTCGTCTGACCGAACAATAATATTCAATCTATTAATTCCGGGATTACACCACCATAAACCCGAAACTGAACTCTGCCGAATATAGATATAAACTTACACTCAACCATGAGTCATAAGGTGTCCACTGATATAATCATTACATACGGATAAATCCTCCATAGACTGTTCATTACGAATAGGGATATTTCCGTAAACCCTACTCGAAACATCTTATCCTTATTTACTATTAACCCCCTAGTGATCAATTAGTTCATAACTAATATAATATGAACTGGCGCCATCGATCAGTTTCCAGGATTAACAAATAAGGGAACTATCTGTCTACTTCCCGAGGGAAGGAATGGATTCCATATCTGTGATAGCACAGACTACTCACTCATCCTAAAATAGAGCCAACGAGAAGTGTTGGACCACATACTACGAAGTGATCCTTACTAACGCATCAAACCCTACCCTAGTCTAAGCAGTCGTCTGCGATCACCTCAAGATTGAGATTAATCCATATATGATCATCTTGTGATTCGATAAGACTTCTCTATCACGGAATTATATCGAGAACTCAAATCAAATCGGTCCAAATTTCTATATGATTATCATCATATATAAATGCCCCACTAGGTACCTATTACCGACCAGGAGTCCGGATAAAGGAATTCATCTTTAAAGTGCACAATCACTATAGAAAGTATCCTCGCGACTTACGGGGAAAAGTGTAAAGCACAGAGATATTCAAATTATGCATTATTAGCAAATTAATCTTGATACCCATACTCAGATTAATAAATGCTACGGACTAAGTTAATTTTAAGTACATCTCACTAACTCAATCCTCTTGTGTATAGCCATACACCGAGAGTTATGTGATTACATAAACGAGGTACTTAGGGTTTTTGAAAGTAGTGTCTTAAATATAAGCATACATGCATATAATAAGATGATTAACAAGAATTAAATTTATAACCTTATATGCAAAACTAACTCCTAACCGACCAAAACATCGGGTTGTTCATAAAAACAATTAGATAATTGTCTTTGGGTAAATCCACTACACCTAACAATCTCCACTTGCACGAAAGTCAAGTGGATTAATTGTTTGAGCACACCCTTTATATCTATCTCTACAACATTCTCCCACTTGCTCAAAACAAGTGAGACATATCCCCAAGATTCATACCTCCAGCATCTTAGTAATTCATCCTTCCAAGCGCGACCGGTGTGCCGCCGTAGGGTAGGTCGCTGACCCATAGCGGATGCCAGAATCCGAATACCATGTGACTCGGTAGCGGCTGCTGCATGTAATTTTCGTATGATCGATGTAGGTTGGCGGCGTGAGTCAATCTTTGGGACATATAAGCGTCCGCCTTTCCATCTAATCCAAGTGGTACGATTTCAATATGCTTATGACGCTGGTTTCTCAAGCGTCGTTTGAATCCGGACCTTGAACTGACGCTGCTCGCTTATAATGGACGCTCGCCCACTTAGCCTTGACATCGAATTTATTGATTTTTTCATCTTTATCTTGATTGATTTCTTTCCTTATCTCTTCCTATCTTCCATAAACTTGATTGATCCTCTATTATCTCGAAATTAGCTCTTTAGGATCACCTTTTCCAACATAGTGATTGCGATTCCTATGAAAATAAAATCCGAGATAAATAAACATCTTATGAGCTACCTCTAGAGGATAATCCCTACAAATGTCCTTACTTATTCATAATAATATATTTCAATATTTTCACTTTTGTCACACTTTTCTAACACACATCAGAATAAGCTTTTGCCCTCATAGTAGAATAGGACATTTCGAGATAATCCCCTACATTACTCCAATCATAAGGCAGCTTTAAACTGACTGTCGTGAGCTTTTGGTCATCATAGTGGAATAGGACATACGTGGTACACCCTACCTCACCCAAATCATAAACCAACTTCACACACACACAATTACAATTATGTTTACTTAGAGATTTGGCCGGCAGTGGAAAGATTATTTTCTAGTAGCACAGACCACTGAGCATAACACCTCAAGTAAACAATTTATTACTATTGCAAAGACTTAATCACGTTTCACTTATCACATTCAAACTTCTAGATATTCACAGTATGTCATACTTAAATCCTAGAATACAAACTACTAAACTTTTCAAGAATTGTACATAAGCAAAGAAACATGCTATAATCATCAAAAATCTCCAACTAAAATGGGGTAGGCTCTCAACATTTAGCTCATCATGTACTATGGCATGTGAAAAAGAGTGTCGGGTGAAACAACTAAAATTACTAAATATACAAAATATAGCAAAAATGATATAAACTCAAACAAAGATATGCCTTTGTCTACTCGGGACTTAACAAAAAATTTTTAAAATTAAGCACTTTTCATAGAAAATTATAACTAATATGAGCAAATGAAAGTAGATACATAAATCATCTATCCCTTCCCCCACACTTAGATTGCAACTTGTCCTCATGTTGTGCAAAATAAAAGAAAAGAGAACTTAGCTGATTGTATGCTGGCAATTCTGGAGGAACCAACAAGAACCAGGATTGCTTGCATAGCTCAGTAGACCGTGGAGCATCACAGGTAAACTGAATTCATCTTTAAAGTGCACAATCACTATAGAAAGTATCCTGCAGACTTGATCGATTGCAAAAAGAGTCTACGGGAAAAGATTAGACTTATACAAATAAAGCACATAAGGAAAGAATTTATAGAGATATTCAAATTATGCTCACATATACATGAAAATATCACAAACTCGTGGGCTAGGTGCAACTACATGAAAATGCAATACAATGCAAACTACATGAAGAATCCTAAAAATAAAATAAATAAAAATAAAACGAGGTAGTATTACGAAACAAATGATTAACTACACTCAAGAAAAATAAAAGAAAGAAATAAATGATGTGGTGTTATGTGACCACACTTAAGAAAAATAAAAGGAAAAATAGAAAAACAATGCAACTATATGAAAATAAATGATAGCAAAAAGAAAATAAAATAAAAGAAAGAAAACTAGTATTGGCTTCACCAAATAATGACAAAGTTACGATAAACTATAGATTCATTTCATTACATGCAATATAAGACTCATCAAAGGTGATAGCATTATGGAAAACCAACAGGCTATTAAACAGATATAACTCATATTAGATACGGAAAAACTTCAAACGTTTAAAAGAAAGCACATAACAAATTAAGTCATCAAAACTTTTGAAACCACATTAGCTACTTTCTATGAAAACAAGACCTACCGATCCACTATAACTTGCATCATATATAAGGAATTGATCAATTATCTAACATGGACGGACACATGCAAAAATAAAACTCTCAATCATTAAAAATATGCGGAAACGCTACTTTTATTTCCAAAAAATCGGGCGGGCGATTGCCGTCCAAAACGAAAAAACAGAAAGCGAAAACACAAAAACCCTAAATACTCAAGAGTATACACAATATCATCAGATTCAACGTAGGTTAGATTAGATACAACTTCACGCTTCACAAATTAAGTAAAAAACTTTTATTCCGGTCATCGAAACACGGCAAAATAAAAACTCTCAATCTATTAAACGCTACTTTTATTGAAAAAATAGATTGTAACAAAATCGAAAAATAACAAGATCAGATTCAACATGACACCTATTGCCACTTTTTGGGGAGATTTTGCATCAATAACAAAGAAAATTTATAACCCTAACCTATATGCAAAACTAACTCCTAACCGACCAAAACATCGGGTTGTTGCTAGTAAGCGTAATGAGTAAGGGTCGATCCACGAGGAAAAGGGATGTTCAATCTAATCTTATTAATCCTACCAATTGCTACTCTAAAAACGAAAAACAAAAACATAAAAACATAAAAACATAAAGAACAATCAAAATAAATCTAACCTAGGAAACAAAATAAACAATCTAGACTAAGGGACATGGAAACAACCAATATACAAACCTATGTGATCTCAATTCTAGTTCAATTCATGATTTTAATTCAAGTTGTGGTTTCACCTTTTCACGAGATATAAACCCCTAATTCCTTAGTGAATTTAATCTCAAGCTACGGATTCCTAATTCCTTAGTAAATCCAATTTATCAATCTCTCATCTTCCGAATGTTGAGACTGATTATCAATACAAAACTCGGTGTAGATTCAAGTTACTCTCGTGATAATCGAATCTAACAACCTAGAAATCTAACCAATTAATTTGTCATCATTAATGATTAAAGATCCTATCTTTCTATGGTGATCTAACGTTACGCAACTTCCGTATGTTGTAACTATCAATAGAGAACTAATTTTCCAATCTATTCTCATGGCATCATAAGCACAAAGAAAGATACAAAATAAATCAAGATCATGGAAATAAAAAGGATTGAATAAATTGAAAGAAAACAAACTCACATAGTTTAATACATTGGATGAACTCCATGGATGAAAAACAAAATAAAAACGATCCTAATCTAACCTCGGTTCACCCGAGCACAAGGCTCGGGTGACCGACCTTGAAACTCAAGAATGAGCGGCTGCCTCTGCGGTAATTTTCGTATGAAAAATCTGATGTAAAATAGGGTTGGGGCGCAGCTGTTTAAATAGGAAAATCAAGTCGGTTGCTCAAGAACGGTGGTCTTTGGACGCCCGCCCAGCTCTCCTGGAACAGATTCTGAACTTGTAACGCTCATATATCGGGCCTCGTAAGTCGAAATGGAGTGATTCAAAATCCTGTAGAATCCTCTCTTCAAGCCCTACAACTCTTATCTTGAGGTCTAGAGTCAAATCGGTTGTTATCATATCAAGAACTGCGTTGGAAGTTCAGCGCTACCCGAATCTGATTTTCTTCCTCCGGACGCTCGTCCAAAGATCTCGACGTTCGTTCCTTGACCTTGAACTTGTGCTTGTGACGACGCTCGCTCACTTCACGCCCAAACTCTCTGAATGTAAAATACACCTCTCGAACGCTGGTTCCGCTTCTCAAACGTCGCGTTTGAATCGGACGGCTAAATAAGCTTATAACCTTTCGTCCACTTAGCCTTGACATCGAATTTATTGATTTTTTCATCTTTATCTTGATTGATTTCTTTCCTTATCTCTTCCTATCTTCCATAAACTTGATTGATCCTCTATTATAATTACTTTGATCACCTTTTCCAACATAATTGAGTATCTACAACAATGTGACCAAAAGATCGATTTAATGATCCTCTTTAAGCACATAAATACATTTTCATATTTAACCATTAAAACCTCATTTACTCGATTAATCAATTATAAGCTCGATTTCTATGAAAATAATCAAATATGAGGGAAATTGATATATAAAACATATGTGAAAATCACTATATTTCTAGTTTGCACAATGAAGTGGTATTGGATGGATATACTTTGTCACAGCTGCGTGACCAAGATATTATTCCTCAATTCTCCACTTATATTCTAGTTTGCACTGAAAACTAGCATATTATTCCTCATTCTCCCAAAGAGGATTCACTAAACATCCCATTTAGTATTCATCCGCAGGTTTAGACAAGCATTCCTGAGAGGTAGGGTAGACTACATCGTTGAATGTTGCATTCCTCTATGCAAGAACATCTTAACCATTGAGATGGATGAATGGGATTGCCAATTGATTATTATTGAGAATTCGAGTGAGTCAAATTCTTTAGTAAATAGCCCGATGGCATGTTAGCCTCTGACTTCAGATAACACACCCATGTTGTTTCCAACAGTTTCAGTGTTACCATTCACAAACACTAATCTACATACTACTTTACTAATATTGATGCCCAGTCTACGAAAGACTTATCAATATGCTGGTCAAGTCCACATATTAAAAAATATATATGACTTTGAAATGACCTAGAGGTTTGCTTTAATCCCCAAAGGATATAAGCTATGGCAGGCATCCTGCCAAAGGTTCTTTCTGAATAAATTAAGATATCGTTAGTATCGCAAAAAGGTCTTAGGGAATCACCCCTATTTTCTGCTTTGTAACGAATCTGTCATTTGTTCTTAGCTAAAACCCTTCTGTTTTGAATGAGTTCAGATTTTGTTGTTCGGCAAGGAAGTCTTAGAGAATCACCCCTATTTCCCGCTTTCTGACGAAATCAAGCAAGACTGAGTGGTAAGAGAGATCACGGTCTGGTTAACTCTCTAACTTTTAGGGAATCACCCCTAAATTACTCAGCTTTGCGTTGAAAGTTAAACTTTCCTATTCATTCGACTCTTCTCCGTGTAGTTCCAATTACTCCCGCTGGGCTGAGATACTCGGTGGTTCTACAAGAGTTTCAATGTAGCTGGAGTATCAAACTCCATTCACAGGGTTATGCTTTTAAACCAACCTCTATGATCAGGATCCTATATAGCCCACGAAGGACTATAGGTCATCAATCTACCCTATAGACCGTAAGGTCCTGCAATGGGTAATGGACAAACCATACTCCCACTGCGTTCGGGGTGGATTGATATACTGATCTAGTTTAGTAGTCTTTATTAGTGTTATCACCAACTGCCGGTGTTGGATGTGGACTGAACAAATCAGTTAGTAACATCTTGAGTACAAATACTTCAAGATCCAAAGTTGTGATTTATAGACTCTATCAGACCGAGTTTGACAGTATAACCGTCATTCTCTGATTTTTCGAGTTTTATAATCAACCTTTACTCAATGTATTAAGATATTTCACGCTCTGAACGTGTACGCAAAATTTCCAGTCCTACCTTCAAGCACTAAGTGCTAAATGTCTATATTTGCGGAAGTGGGGTGAACCGAATTCACTCCGTATCCACAAATGTGTAGGCATCTTCTAGATAGACTTCTCGGTTTCACATGATAATGTAAGCCGTTATTTTTGCAACTAATATCTTAAATGAGTGAAGCAGTGTATCGTAGCACATCAATAACTATATAAGGCAAATTTATGGTGTATCCCTTAGTGAAAACATTCCACTGGGAGGTAGGCCGAGCATCAGTCCCGAAGACTATGTGAAAGCCTATACTTGAGTATGAAATACCCTATCTCTGGTGAAATCAGAGATTCCTCCAAATATTTTGGATAAACTTATTGGAGTTTCGAGTAGTTGTCAGACTAGATGTCACTACTTGAAAAAGCTCCTACTAGCTTGTATCTTTCATATGACCCCGAAGGTCGATATGAACAAGCTATGTAACTTCTTTAAATCTATTGCCCTTTCCCGATTGAAAGGAAACTTAGGCATTGTTCCTTTGAGACATGGTTCCTTTGACTGGAGATAGGAATCACCCTAAGCCAGTCTGCAGATCTTGTCGTTAGGGAATATGCACTAATTAATAGTATATAAAGAAGTGTTTATCTAAATACGGAAACCATTTGCGTTTATATTGTTTAAGATGTGTTACATATACCTATTCAGCATTTCTTAGTGGTTCTGACTTTATCAAACAAAAGTCCGAGTCTTGGGTTCGTGTTACGAATGTTATATTCATCGTCAATAAGACAAACAAATTATCCTATTGAAAATGAATACGTTCGTTCCAACGAATCCAAAAACAGAAAATGAATTTTCTGTGATACTCAAGAATTGAATCCGAGATTCATTTCCTTATATCACTCCCACTAGTCTATCTGAAATAACTGCCCATTGTCTATTTTATTTATCGTTTAATGCAAAGCTACCTAGTTCTTCCAAAGAACTTAGCTTTTGAGAAAATTGCTAAGGATGCATTGGTCAGTGATCCGAAATCACTTTCCTTATCCTCTAATTTCCAATTTATTAATTTTCCGGTTTAGCCTTAAAACTACTTAGTTTAGATGACTAACACATATAAACATTCTTTCCCATTCTCGACTTTCCTTAAATGGAAACTTGATCTTGAACTAGCGATTCGTTTGAGTAGACACTACTCTTGAACTATGGGATGTCTAATGATAGTGTTACTAGCTTGGACTATTCGATTTTTCTAATCGACAAATCATAAGAGCAAAGCTCCCACTAGTTTATCGGTTCCAAATACCGTCTAACTAGCGACACTTTGTATTTATGTTTTTTCAAAGATTAGAACATCACCTAGAACTAAGCTCCCACTAGTTTATCAGTTCCAAATACTGTCTAACTAGCAATGCTGTGTTCATGATGTTTCAAAGATTGTAAAATCTCCAGAATTAAGCTCCCACTAGTTTATCAGTTCCAAATACTGTCTAACTAGTAACGCTTTATTCTCATTTTTTCAATGAATGGAAAAACTATTGTGCAGTCTATTACATATTTCGAATGATTCAGAAAAAACAATCATGAGACTAAGGCTCCCACTAGTTCATTGGTTCCAAATACCGTCTAACCAGCAAACGCCTTATGTATGATTTTCCAATTTTTCAATTAGAAATTTTTGCCGTGTAAATACACCTTTTAAAATTCACTAAATGAATTTATCTGATAAACCCCAAAAAATCATCTTTTGTAAACTAAGTATGGTCATCTCTCGTTCAACACGAGTGACATCCGTGACATATTTATACTATGTCACTTAAGTTTTTAAAGGCTCAAGGGAAAAATCTCTTCCGAAAAATTAACTGCATTCTTTTGATAATTACAACGTACTTGTTACTTCCACATTTTTAATGAAGTCCTATTACTAACAGTTTAGTAGCCTAGAGAATAAAGTTGTAAAATAAACATGACAGAAAGTTAAAATCAAAAAATAATTTTTCACTACTAGATTTTTATTTTAGGAATAATAAACTTGTTAAAAGTCTATCCTACCATTCCAATGATTTAATCTCACACCTCAGTGCCGCCGCAGGGTCAGTCAAAGAGACGACGATCAAACTGAGACAATCTCTCTCAATCATTAAACTTTGAGAATCAAACATCCCACGGGAATCAGACATCCCGGTCTTTAATCATTGATTACCTTCCTTTTTCTAGCCTAGATATTTCGAAAATATCCATAAAGAGTGTGACCTAATATATCATATCTCAAAGTACGCCCCGAGTGTGCCGCCGTAGGGTCGGTCAGTGACTTAACGAGTACCCGAAATCCTATCCTTTTAGAAACCAAGCCTTGAATTTCGATAGGGGTGAACACCACCCGCAGGGGGCCGGAATCAAAGTGGCTCGAGGCGTCACCCTTCTCTCACGTGCTTGCATTTATAGTAGAGGCCGTGGGGTTGGCTGTTGCCTTCCCCGCTCCCACTCAATAATATGAAAAAAATGGTGGGTTTACTAATTACGGTTTCGGTCTTGACAATAAGAAACAATAAATCAAAGTACTCCGAACAGGGTCGGTTAGGCAAGCCTACGCCGTCTTATTCGTTGGAACATATGTGACTGTCGGTCGGATCCGGCAAGAGAAGCCCCGCTTAGCCCGAAGGCTTATCGGATATGCTAAGTCTTGTCGAACCCCCGTCCAAACGTCACACGTGGAGGAGAGTCAATCGAGCCGTAGCTCAGTTGAACTCGCCCAACCATGGTTAGACCATTTCCGAACCCATGTACTAAGATTTTTCGATTTCTAAGTTGTCAACCAAAGCGTAATCTCGTTTCTGTTTAAGGTGGCTTTATCGAGAAGCCATCACCGAAAACTCAACGATTTATCTAAGTGGGATTCACCGAGAATCCATCACTAAAATTGTAGCGATTGACAAAACCCGGGTCCTCGGTTTTTATAATTAGTTACTTAATTTTAATTAACTACCACATATTAATTAAAACAAGTATATTAACCAATTAATCGAGTTATACACACCTAATTTAATTCGAAATTAAATCTCTACGTGTATGCATTGGAGTGGAATCATGAAGATGCATGTCATGGCAATTTCCGGTTATATCACACAATTTTCGATCATACACGGAAAAAAATAACGGAAAAATAAACACCGAGATGGACCGTTGGTACCCCCGACTAACCTATTTACTAAGGAAAAGTAAAAAAAAACTTAAACTAATCTTCGAGTCTTGATCTTCGAATCTTGAGCTCGATCCGCCGGATCACGGACCACGAACACCCGAGAGGAGAAAGGCTTTTTAAATTAAATAAATCCAATTTATTATAATTAAAACCTTTTTCATAAATATTATTTTATTTTTTCATATTTTCGGCTGTTTATTAATTATTTTCCAGAAAAATAATTTTTTTTTTTTTCTGCCAAAACGGCAGATTTCATAAAAAAAATCTGATTTAAAAAAAGGGGCAATGGTCCAAAATGACACATATTAGACTTAATTAGACAAATAAGACATACTTAAATATTAATTGATTATAAAGACATAAAAATAATACACTGACTAATCTACCCTCAATTAATAAAAATTAAATACCAGGAGCTACTTTCGGCATTATAAAGCAGCGTTGCGGGCCTGCAACTTCTTGTGTCTTTTTTTTTTTTTTTGGTTTGTTCTTTTATGTTTTTATTTTATTTATTTTTCTGGAAAATAAAAACTGTTTTTTTTTTTTTTTTTTCTGGCTGGATGCTAAATTTTTTTTCCGGTCACCACCGCGATGCATTGACCACCGGGATGTATTGACCACCGCGACGCAATGACCACCCCGATGTATTGACCACCGTGACGCACTGACCACCGCGACGCATTGACCATCGCGACGCGATCACCACTCCGATGCATTGACCACCGCGATGCATTGACCACCGTGACGCATTGACCACCGCAATGCAGTGACCACCCCGATGCAGTGACCACCGCGAAGCATTGACAACCGCGATACACTGACCACCGCGATGCATTGACCACCCCGATGCATTGACCACTGCGACGCTTTGACCACCACGATCCACTGACCTCCGCCATGCATTGACCACCCAAAGCATTGACCACCGTGACGCATTGACTACCGCAATGCAGTGACCACCGTGATACAGTGACCACACTCGATGCAGAGACGCCGCGATGCAGAGACGCCTCGATGAAGTGACACCGCGATGCATTGACCACCCCAGATCTATTGACCACCGCGATGCAGTGGCCACCCCCGATGTAGAGACACCACGATACAGTGCCCACCCCCGATGCAGAGACACCGTGATGCAGTGACCACCCTCGATGAAGTGACCACCCCTGATGCAGAGACCACCCCCGATGCAGAGACACCGCGATGCAATTACCACCCCCCGATACAGAGACGCCGTGATGCAGAGACACCTCCAATGCAGTGAGCGTCGCGATGCATTGACCACCGCGATACCGTGGCCACCCCGATGCAGAGACGCCTCGATGAAGTGACACCGTGATGCATTGACCACCCCAGATCCATTGACCACCCCCGATGCAGAGACACTCGATGCAGAGACATCGCGATGTTATAACATTTGACGATGCAGAAACACCGCGATGCAGTGACCACCCCCGATGCAGAGACATCGTGATGTTATAACATTTGACGATGCAGAGACACCGCGATGCAGAGACACCACGATGAAGTGACACCGCGATGCAGAGACAACGGGATGAAGTGACACCGCGATGCAGTGACCACCCTCGATGCAGAGACACCGTGATGCAGTGACCACCCTCGATGCAGATGCAGAGACACCGTAATGCAGTGACCACCCACGATGCAGAGACACCGCGATGAAGTGACACCGTGATGCAGAGACATCACGATGTTATAACATTTGACGATGCAGAGACACCGCAATGCAGAGACATCACGATTAGGAGACACCGCGATACAGAGACACCGCAATGTTATAACATTTGACGATGCAGAGACATCGCGATGTTATAACATTTGATGATGCAGAGACACCGCGATGAAGTGACACCGCAATGCAGAGACACCACGATGCAGAGACACGCGCGATGAGAGATACGCGATGAAGTGACACGCGATGCGGTGACCACCCCGATCGCGGAGACACACCGATCACGAGAGACACCGCGATGTCTTTTTAGCGTTCAAAAAAAAAAAAAACACGTCCAGAGAAAAAAAAAAAACACCCCCGATGCAGAGACACCGCGATTAAGTGACACCACGATGCAGAGACACAGCGATGAAGTGACACCGCGATGAAGTGACACCACGATGCAGTGACATTTGATAATCCAACA
Organism: Gentiana macrophylla; assembly: GCA_026214975.1. Taxonomy (NCBI): domain Eukaryota; kingdom Viridiplantae; phylum Streptophyta; class Magnoliopsida; order Gentianales; family Gentianaceae; genus Gentiana; species Gentiana macrophylla. The sequence goes on from CM047814.1 coordinate 41,131,636, forward strand.
CCGTGATGACATTTGAATTTGACTTCAAACAGCTATATCTTTTGATATAAAAGTTAAAACTTCGATCAACATAATTCTTTCACAATAATTTATATTTTTTTGTCCTCTTTATTCTGATATCTCGTTTTATGAAGTGACACCCAATGACATCAACATTTTATGAAGTGACACCCTATGAGTGACACCCAATGACAAACATTTTATGAAGAAATTTACATTATAAAGCAATAATCAAAGTTCAGTTCCTATTGTCCACTACCATGAACAAAGAATTTTCAACGACTTAACACTAAATATCGGTTCCTAACTTGTTTATTTTTTTATTAACAATTGCCATCATTTTTCTTGATGTGACTCCTTGTCAAAACCATGAATATCATGTTGCATCCGACAAACAAGTGAAGAATTTTCAAAAGATTTTCCATAACCTGTCGAGCTTTTGATGAATTTCATTCAAACCGAATCTCAAATATTATATATAGCTATTTAAAGCAAACTATCAAACATACTCAAGTCCAATACTACTGAGCTTCTTGTGCATTCTTCACCTCCCAATCTTGAGCAAAATTTAATGTTATGAGACACAAAAATCCAACCTTCTAAAGGTCTTAATTCAACCCGAACCAGCTTATCTGGAATATGAAGCAAAAAGGCACTCGCATATATCAAATCATACATAACACCAGACCCAAATATTTCAAATATGAGCCAACGGTTGGTACAACATTTTTACAACGGTTGTATTATAAAATTTTCCAAGATATAATCATAATCATATCAATCACAGTCTCCATCATCTTCTTCACATGTTCTCTGATGTATCCTTCCAACACCTTTCTAATTATAGAACTCTAATTTCTCACTTCACTTTGATCTATGAACACTGCTGAATCCATCCCATTAGCTTTCACATGTCATTGATACTGTCCTTCAACGCTATCTCTCCAAAAGTAAACCGGAATCGAACCCGCTAACATACAATCAAAAAATGATCTTCTTGTTGCTCCATCGCCTCAGGCAAGAAGCGATGTAAATCTGAACCCATAAATGCTTCAAGAACTTTGGGTGACCCGTTTTCACATGGAGTAACCGAACAATCAATGACCAGCAGAACCAGATTCGGATTTCTTGTAATTCATCAACATCCCTCTGAAATCGTTCTTGATTTTCGTACGTGATGCACCAACAAAGCAGAAAAGGTTGGGCCGATTTTGTGATCCAACGTAGTTTTTCCATTCTGAAATATTTGGTTTGATCAAGGATGAAACGCCGTTTGATTCATCCCATGGACTTTTTTCAACTGAAAGCTTCAATACATTCTTCATCATTGGCATCCGTTCACGTCTGCCCTTTTTTCCGGTAGCCGCGGAGTGGGTGGAGGTGGTGCGACAGGAGCAAGGAAGGGAAGGACAGGAAGAGAGTGATGGGAGAATGAAGAAGAGTGAAACGGAGGCGACGGATCCGGAGACGGAAATAACGAGGACGGGAATTGGTATTACACTACTCCAGCCAGCCTCCAGGCATTTTTTCCGGTTTATCTCCTTATGCTTATCTGTGATAGTAGAAGAAGGGTAATTTAGGAAAGTTAAACATAATGTGTCCTTATAAATGATTATCTTTTTAAGGTGTCCTAAATGCCTATTAAGTCTCCAAATCAGTCCTTAAAAACAAATATCCAATAAAAAAATATACGGCCGCCGAAAAAAATTAAACCCTAGCTGAGGGTTATAAAGAAAAACCGACTTATAGCGACGCTTTTCAGCGTCGCTGAAAGTCCTGTATTGCAGAGTTTGTCTCGGATTTTATCAACGGAAAAACAACAAGTAATAAATTATAAATCCGGTATACCCCAAGTGCAGGGATCGTAGTATAGCAACTAATACCGGGTCGATCTCACAGGGAATCAGGGTTGTTTATTCTAGTTTTTATTAACTGACCTAAGGGTGTCACAATTACTAATACTAAGAAGATTATAACAAAATAAAACAATTAACAAGTAACAAAGCTAAAAACGATAATAACGAAAGTAGACTGGACAGAAGATCGAGATCTAAAGCCAGGAAAATATGGGTATGAACAAGTTAACTAACCTAAGTTTATTCTAACCCTAATACGCAATAAAAACTATAGCTTTACTAGAGAATTCTAGCACAAGTGATTTTAGTCAATAATTTAACAAACGAACAAGCTATTGATCCACCAATCCTACAACAATCAATTTCTATCTAGATTATCTCGTGATTTTTTAACCAAGTTGTGATTCACCTAACAAAGGTATGACCTCCTAATCTCTTAGAAAAGTTTGCCTATCAATCTTTTATCTTTCGATCCTAAAGATTAATGCTTTCAAATCAAAGGTGTAAGATTTCTCAATCTAGCAACCTAGAAATTTAACCTAATCAACTCTCGTTATTTTTAGGTTAAAGATCCAACCTTTATCATGGTGATCTAAGGTTTAACATGATTCTCATCAAAATCAAACAATCAGACATGCAACGATCTCTCGATATAATTGCATAAAAACGAACAAAACGATAATAAAGGTACAACTTTAATTAAAAACTCACAAGATAATCAAAGACGAAATTGAATTGTTGATAGAACGGCTTCACAATGCTTGTTCCAAAAGCCTTTAGCCTCTAAACATCACTTGAAAGCTCGAAATTGCTTGAATAGAGTACATAAATTCGAAGGATCTAACTAAGAGTTAAAAAACATAAAATTTGATCTAAGAAAGATGAAAAACTAAGCTAAGCCGCCCCTTAGGGTTATTATGGCCGCCTAGACAAAATTAGGGTTTTCTGTATATGATATGATAATATTCTGATGATCCTAGGGTTGAGATGATGCGTTGTATTTATAGGAATCAAGGTCGGTTTAACTAAGTCGGTGCTTTGGGCCTTGATTCAATCTTCGGGCCTTGATCCACTGGACGGATGGAGCAAACGCACGTCCAGACTTCTAAATCTTCATTCCATCTTCGACTTGCATCCTCTTCCTTCCATTTAACCTTCTTTTAAACATCGTTTAAGCTCATTCCCTGCCATGCAAATTGTACCTACAAGATAATAGAAACGTGCAAAATATAGAACCATATATATTGATAGAAAATCGCTAATAAAATCACGTAAATAGCTCGATTTTGCACTTAAACCATTTCAAACCTCATTTGCTCAATAAATCCAATAAATACCTACTTTCTATGCAAATCATCAGATTATAGAGGAAATTATTACAAAATATAACATTATAAACCATAGAAAATCACCCTAAACAACTCCCCCACACTTAGCTTTTGCTCTTCCCGAGCAAAACAAAACAAGATCTAGGCTCGGAAAAAGGTAGATACTTCAGCAAATATAACGCATATTCAATAAATCAGAAGTTCACCCCGGTGTGTGTGCAAAGCCATAGCAAACTTCCACTAAGTCCAAACTTGAAATATATTCCAAGCAACTAGCAGATACCCCATTCAAACTAGAAATAATTGACATTTATAACATGCACCCTACAAAACATAACATATCCTGAAAAGGATGATAGAATACATTTAGGACCTTTTCGACATACTCAGAGGATAATCCCTACAACATATCTGTCGGTTTATACTGGGGATAAGGCAAGCGATAACTAAGTCTTTCACTTATTCATACCACTTCCTTATATAAGTTGATTCAATTAACTTTCACATATAAACGCACATCAGAATGAGCTATTGCCCGTCATAGTAGAATAGGACATTCGGGATATACCCTACCTTACTCAAATCATCAAGCAGCTTCTTCTGACTGTCGTGAGCTTTTGGTCATCATAGTGGTATAGGACATTCGAGATATGACCTACCGCACTCAAATCATCGACCAGCTGTCGACACACCCAATTTCAACTTATTTTATTTTATTTTTTAAAAACAACTTTTTAAAGCACAATTGTCACGTTTCACTTATCACATTCAAACCTAAGATATTCACAGTATGTCATACTCTGGCTATAAATACAAACTATTATAATTCTCACGATACGTACGTTAGCACTAAGCACAAGATACTTATAAGATAATCAAAAATTACTAATCCAAATGGGTATAGCTTTATAATTTAGCCCATCGTTCAATACGGCTCGTGAAATGTATGTCGGGTGAAACATCTAACCTACTAAACATACGGTATACAGCATCAAAGACTATAGAAACCGAACAAAAATCTGCATTCGCTTACTCGGGACAAGAAAATTGAAAAATGTAGCTCATTTCCCAGCATAGAATCATAATAATATAAGCAAATGATAGATACACGTAACCATTCCCCTCCCCCACACTTAAACCACAACATGTCCTCAGGTTGTGCAGAATTAAAGAAAAGATAAAGTACTTAGCTGATTGTAATAGATACTCGAGTCGTTAGTTAGGCCGGAGCATGAAAAGGCCAATGCTTGTAGTGACAAATAGAACTCGTATCAGAACGATGTAAAAGCTAGCTCGACAACACAGCTAGAAATATTCCTGCATTACTCGACAAACACGGAAAAAATCTCGGGGAAAACGGGGAAATTATACCATAATGAAAGAAATGAAAGATAACGAAAGGATAAGGTAAAATCGAATTAGATCAAAAGATAAAACATTCAATACAATGAAAATCGAAAGCATAGTAATGTCAAATACAAATGAAAGTACGAAATGCCTAAGGCTTACATGATTCATCGAGAAAAATATAGCAAACGAGAACCGACAGTAGCTAACATGAAAAGTACAATGAATCAAGTAAGGAAAAGTAGTAGGAAAATACAATCATCTCATCAAAAATACAGAAGCTAGAATCAGAAACATAAGAATCAGGTCTGCCCCGGTGCTGTAGAATCACCAGCAGGAGGTGCCCCACCCGTAGGAGAATCAGTATCAGTAGTAGTCCTTCCCGCTGTGTCAACTTGCTCCTCATCAGAAGATGACTCAGATTCATGAAGAACATCCGCAATAGCTTGCTCGATCTCGTCGGAGAAAACATAATCCATAGTGCTCGCATTGTAGCATCGCTGATCCCTCAGAGGACGGCCCTCACTCATGCACCGTAAGATAGTCAACATATTGTTCTGGGACGTTCTCATATCCTCCATCCAGTTCCTGAAACTATTAGCCATACTCAGACGCATCCGAACCGATGGAGACAAAGAAGGAAAGGAAGATGCTTGAGGTGGTACGGAGGATGAACCGGGCTCGTGTGCTGCCTCAGCCTCAGTCTGACCAGAAGATTTCACTTTCTCCCACTGTAAGTACCTTGGATTCTTAGGTTTGTGATCAGTCTTGTACTCGGGAACCCTAGCATCTTGACAGAGACTGTGGATCAAATGCGGACATATCAAACATCTTGCATACACTTTCTGATTCGTTGCTATCTCGTCAAAAATTGCCTGTCCTACATTAACATTCAGCTTGAAGTTTAACGCATACAACATCCCGAGGTCACCAATGTGAAAATGAGTCAGGTTGTTCTTAGGTAACAACCTGTTCTGAATAAAACGACATTGGACCTTCCAATCCTCCGTCCAACTCGTCGTGACCAACTCCTTTCTATCTCCGCCCGGTCTGAGTGTCCATGGCACATCCGGGCACACTAACAATCTTAAATCCTCCAAAGGATCCTCTCCCGCATCCTTCTTAGCTTTTATTGCTTCTTTATAGTCGAACCCCTCAAAAGGTGCCAAGTTGTACTTCTCGTTTATAACCTCAGGCGTAAACGACACCTTTACTCCCCTAACCATCACAACTCCGGTTTCCAAATTCGTTTCCGAACAATTTGCATAAAACTCTCGGACTAACGTAGCATTGACTGGAGTCCTCGGAGTCCTCAACAATGCTCCCCACTTCCTATCCGTAAGCAGTTTCACAAAAGAGGGGTCAACCTTCGTCTCTAGAACGGCTCGCTCTATTAACATTGTTCTTGTCAGATAATGCTTATTATAGACCTCCATCGCCTTAGGGTTCACGAATCTCCGTGCAAATGGAATAGGGACAGGGGGTCTCACATTCTGTCTAGCCGGCTCCACTCTCTCAGTTGCTTCCTCGGTTCTAGTCCTAGGTTCATTTTCATCTCCCTCAACTTGAGCCTCCGACACCCTAGTCTTCTTCCTCACTAATGGCTCATCATCGAGTTTGAGATCCCGACTGGACTCATCTCTTAAAGGAACCCTAGGTTGACCTTGAGCAGCCCTAGGAGGATTTTGACGTTCACCAATACGGATGCCTTGGTTTGGATTTACTAAAGTGGGGTCTACAACCTTTTTCTTCTTAGTAGGTTCATTGGCAACCCCCTTACCATGCCGTTTCTGTATCACTTTACGTACCATCGTAAACTCAGCCTTTACAAACAACAATCCCAAACCACAATCCAATTCAAAACCACCCGTTTATCGTCCAAACGGTATTTCCCAAACAATTCAACACCAAACCAACATCAAAACCACAATGCAATCCATCCATTATCATCCATTACCATCCCAGATCACCAACAAAGGAAGAAAGATAAACAAAACAAGAAGAAAAAACCAATTAAGGTAAATTTTCTGTAAAAGAGTCGACTCGAAGATCAAACTCAAAAAAAACGTGCAATAATCTAAGAAAAGCTTGTAGAATCTTACCAAGTACGTTGAAGGGATGATGATGATGATGACTAGAAGTCCTAACAGTGAACAATTGAACCCAAAAATCAGATTTTTCTTCAAAGAAACCGCACTAGCTAGGTCACTGAATCGAAATAATGGTTGTTTGTTGGAGGATTTGGTTTGAAAAATCCAAGAGAGGGGTTTGAGAGGTGATTGTAGGACTTTAAATTGCTCAAAATGGTGTAGAATCAAGGATTTTAGGGCAAAGGGGGGCAAAAGTCGGGCTTTTCTCTTTTTAAAATCTGGTGCGAATGGGGTTCATAGGTTGGGAGTATATATAGCAGCAGGATTGGACGGGCATCCACTGGGGATCCTATGAACTGGACGGGCGTCTGGTTGAACAGACGTGCGTCCAGGTTTTCAAATTGAGTACAGAGTTGGAGGGAATTGCGCAGACGGGCATTCAAGCAATTTGGACGCTCGTTCAGTATTTTCAAAGGACGGACGGGCGTTTAAGTAAGCAGACGCGCGTCCAAGACAAAATTCGAGCAAAGACATAAAATTTTCATTAATTCCAATTTTAACCTTTTATTTCAACATAAAACAAATACAAAAACTCAAAAATGAATAAAAACAAATAGAAAATAGTGGGTTGCCTCCCACACGAGCGATTTTGTTTAACGTCGTTTGCTCGACAATCTTTCAATTCAGCCTGGATCAGGCCACTTAACCTTTCTCCCAGCCACTACATCGTGTAAGCTCTGGTTAGTAGTGCGGCTGCAGAAACAGCATCTAACGCATGGGGTCAAGTTTCTGATCGCTTTCCAAACGCTTTTAATCCTTCCCATCGTAGACTTCTTCTTTCTCTGTCTTTTCTTCAACTCTCGCTCCCTTTCAAGCTCTTCCATATCCCAACTACCAGCCAGAACTTCCTCTACTTGACCACTGCCGTCATCCTCAGAAAACAAATCGGGTGAAAATTCATCAAACTTACTAACTTCAGGTATACCACACCCGAGGATGTCGAGGAAATGAACAATCAAAGGTTTTTCTTTGGTTTGACCGATATAATGCTTGCACCTTTGACCATTCACTCTGAACGGCTAGTCACCATGACCTCTCAGTTCTAAAACACCTCCAGGAATGATTTGCAGAATTTCAAAGGGGCCGGACCAACGTGTCCTCGACTTTCCAGGGAACATATGTAACCTGGAATTGTACAATAGCACTTACTCCCCGACTCGAAATTCTCGCTTCTTGATTTTGGCATCGTGAAGGAGTTTCATCTTATCTTTACTTATCCTGGCACTCTCGTAGGTTTGGAGTCTAAACTCATCTAACTCATGCAACTGCTGCAGTCGGTGTTCACCACATGATTGGGTATCGAAGTTTAAGAACTTAGTGGCCCAATACGCTCTATGCTCCAACTCAACTGGCAGGTGGCATGGTTTTCCATATACCATCTGATAGGGTGATGTACCCATGGGGGTCTTATAGGCAGTTCGGTATGCCCATAGTACATCATCCAATTTAAGACTCCAGTCATTTCTGTGACTGTTGACTACTTTTTCCAGGATCTTCTTCAAGCTTTGGTTGCTTCTCTCAACCTGGCCACTGGTCATAGGGTGATATGGTGAGACAATTTTGTGCCGAACACCATATTTCTCAAGTACTTTCTCTAGTGGTCGGTTGCAGAAGTGTGTTCCCTCATCACTTATCAAGGCACGTGGACACCCAAATCTTACAAAGATGTTTTTCTTTAGAAAATTCATGACCATTTTATGATCATTGCGAAAACTGGCTTGGGCCTCCACCCATTTCGATACATAATCGACACAGACTAAGATGTATTTATTTCCACAGGAAGATGGGAACGGACCCATAAAATCAATCCCCCATACATCGAAGACTTCACATTCTAGAATGGGTTTCAATGGCATGTCAAAACGCCTTGTTAGAGCTCCGGTTCGTTGGCACCTATCACAAGCTTTACAGAAAGCTTCTGAATCCTTGAAGATCGTGGGCCAATAGAAACTAGACTGAAAGATCTTGGCAACGGTTTTCCAAGGACCAAAGTGACCACCAGTAGGACCACTGTGGCATTGTTCGATAATGTCACGTTGCTCAGATTCAGGTACACATCTCCTTAGCAATCCATCCTTACAAATCTTGAAGAGGTAGGGTTCATCCCATACAAATGTTTTCAAATCAGAGAAGAATTTCTTCTTCTCCTGATATGAAAATTCCGGATTAAGATATTGGGAATGAAGGTAGTTGACGATGGAAGAATACCATGGAACATCTGGAGCACAATCGTCTATCAGCATGACATTCTCAAGAGGAAAGTAAAGATCTATATCGTCAGGGTCTTCCTTTTCCTCATTCAACATTCTCGAAACATGATCACCACTACGTTTTTAACGCCTTTTGTCTTTAATCCGGACATCAAACTCTTGTAGGATCAGATCCATCGTAGTAAGCGCGGTTTAGCCTCCTTCTTTGTCATGAGATATCGCAGCAGCGTGATCACCCACACAATCACTTGAGCACCCAACAAGTAACTACGAAATTTGTCCATAGCGAAGACTACGGCTAGTAATTCCTTTTCGATTCGTCGTGTAGTTTACTTGGGTAGAATTTAGTGTGTGGATGGCGTAATAGATAGGTGGAATTTTCCTTAATCCGTTTTCCTAAGATCGCACAACAACAAAGATAGTTTGATGCATCGCACATAAGCTCGAAGGGTAGATTCTAGTCAAAGCGAGATAAGAATCGGTCGTAAATTAATCGACTTTTAAGCCCCTCAAACGCTTGCTTGCAACTATCATCGAAATTAAAAACAACGTCTTCTTTGAGCAAAGTAGATAGGGGCTTGGCTATCTTGGAAAAGTCCTAAATGAATCTCCTATAAAAACCGACGTGTCCAAGAAAACCTCTAACTTCGCGTACATTTCTAGGATAGTTCAGCTTCTCGATAGCTTCAACTTTTGCCCTGTCTACTTCAATACCTTTGGCTGCGATTTTGTGGCCAAGAACTATTCCTTCATCTACCATGAAATGGCACTTTTCCCAATTTAGGACTAAGTTCTTTTCCACACATCGGGATAACACCTGGTCAAGATTATCAAGACAATCATCAAAGGATTGACCAAAGACTGAGAAATCGTCCATGAATATCTTCATACACTTTTCAACTAACACATCAAAGATGGCCAGCATACATCTTTGGAATGTAGCTGGGGCATTGCAAAGACCAAATGGCATTCGCCTGTAAGCGAATGTACCATAGGGGCAGGTGAAAGAGGTCTTTTCTTGGTCAACCGGATCGATGGGTATCTGGAAATATCCTGAATATCCATCCAGGAAACAGTAATATGCATGCCCCGCCAGGCACTCTAGCATCTGGTCAATGAATGGAAGGGGGAAATGATATTTCATTGTAACTTCATTGAGCTTTCTATAGTCGATACAGACTCTAAAACAAGCAACGAGCCTCAATGCTATTTCTTCTCCCTTCTCATTCTTCTCAATAGTAATTCCTCCTTTCTTGGGAACTACCTGAGTAGGGATACCCATTCACTGTTAGCAATTGTGTAAATGATACCCATGTCTAAAAGCTTGGTAATCTCCTTTTTGACCACTTCTTGCATATGAGGGTTGAGCCTCCTCTGGGGCTGTCTAACACATTTTGCACCCTCTTGAGTCTTGATTTTATGCATACAAATGTCAGGAGATATCCCTCTGATGTCTCCTACTTTCCAACCAAAGGCTTTCTCGTTCTTTCTCAAGACGTTTAACAATTTCATCTCTTCCAATCGAGATAGCTTGGCAGAAATAATCAACAGAAGCTTGTCACCTTCTCTTAAGAACACATATTTCAGATGCTTAGGTAACGGCTTCAGTACCAGATCTGCAGGGGGGTCTTCTAAACTTGATTTAAGATCTCCACTTTTCAACTCAACATCACTGAGTTTACTTAGTGGTCCCACTGCCAAAGCCTCTCCTTTCAATAATCCTTTATCAAACTCAGCTTCTAACTGTTCTAGATTCACCACACCATGATTATTCAGATTCTTAACTAATCGCTCATATTCAGTTGCAACAGCCATGACTTGCTTTTCCATGTAATCATTGAAATCATCTGACATATCCTCAATGGAGAAGCCGGTGGGGTAATCAGAGGGTCTCTGAATAGCTTTGGAGACACTGTAGCTCACCTCCTGATCACCGACTCGTATGGTCACTTGGCCACCATCACAGTCAATGAGGGCTCTGGCTGTAGAAAGAAAAGGTCTTCCAAGTATCAAGGGGACATTTTCATCCTTCTCTAAGTCTAGGACGTACCAGTCAACCGGAAAGGTAAATCTATCAATTTGAACAAATACGTCCTTTAGTATTCCCGCAGCTTTCTTGGAAGATCTATCAGCAAATTGAAGTTCATGGTTGTGGGTTCTAGAAGATCATTCAATCCAAGCTGTTTGCAGACAGACAATGGCATCAGACTTATGGATGCACCCAGGTCACATAAAGAATTTGGGAAGACTAAGCCTCCCATCATCAATGTGAGCATAAATTTCCCAGGGTCACCCCTCTTGATTGGTAGATCATCATAAGTTACCATAGAGCAATCCTCACCAATCAAACGATCCATGTCTTCTAACTTCTTCTTAGAAGAAACAACGTCCTTGATGAACTTGGTATACTTAGGCATCTCAACCAAAACATCAGATAGTGGAAGATTAACCTGAGTATTTTTCAGAAGATTTAGCACTTTTTCGTATTTCTTATCCTCATGCAAGGGGATGTTGCTTTTTCTAGGTGGAAATGGAAGTTACTTCAAATCATTCTCAGAAAAGACTTTCTTCGAGGATGAACTGACAGCTTTGTCTTCCAAATGTTTCCACCTCACCACTTTCTCATTTTTCTTACTAGTCAGGGGATCAGCCACCTGAGGTCCTTCAGACTCTTTACTTTTCAGGGGATCAGCCACATGAGTACTCTCTCACAGAAAAGGGGAACGTAGGTGCTCGACTTCCCCTCCTACCTTATAACTGGCAGGAGGGGTTAGTGGTTTCCCTGGTTCGGGGGACCACTTAGTTGAGTACCAGATCTCATATTCATTGCACTGGCCTCTTCTCTACCATACGGAATTGAAGGTACCAAGTCAGAGCATTGGCTATGATTTAAATCGGTCCGAGCTACCGACCGCCTCAGGGTTCTTCTCCGTAAAGCTAGGCAACCGCCTCGAGGGTGCAGGAAAGCTGCTCGCCGCCAATTGCCCGATTTGCCTCTCAAGATTCTTCATTGTTCTATTTTGCTCCTCCCGAAAGGAGTCCCACTGAGCTCTGATATCATTAGAGTGCGAGGGGCCTTGAGAATTTTGGAAATTCTGGGGAAAAGGCTGGCTAGATCGACTCTGCAATGCAGGATTAGAATTGTTAGGCCAATTCTGATTGAACCTTTGATTCGATTGGAAAATTAGTATTCAGTTCTGATTGAAATTAGGGTTTCTATTGAAATTCTAACTTTGGTTAAAATTCAAATTTTGATTGAAATTTTGATCATGATTGAAACCCTGGTTTTGAAGATTACTTTGGCCAGAGAATTGATTATTAAATCTCTAGTTTTGCTGGCCAAAGAAAGCGTTTACTTCAGCATTCTGTCCGTTCATAGGATAGGAACGAGATGTATGCCCCATATTGTCACAGTTCTGACATGTGACTTGATTGTACTGTCCATAATCATGAACAACATTAACTTGATGACTAGAAGGGGAAATGAATTGACACTGGCCAACCATATGGCCAGTCTGACAGCAATGTTCACAATACAGAACTTGAGAGTTTTGTGGGAATGATAGATTCTGGTTAATCGGATTAGACGATATTTGAGAAGCTGCCATCTGCTTTTGCAGCATGGCGATCAGAATTTTCACATTCACCTCCTCGATCCTGGGAGGAGGAGGAGGTGCTTGGATAGACAACAACGGAAAAACAACAAGTAATAAATTATAAATCCGGTATACCCTAAGTGCAGGGATCGTAGTATAGCAACTAATACCGGGTCGATCTCACAGGGAATCGGGGTTGTTTATTCTAGTTTTTATTAACTGACCTAAGGGTGTCACAATTACTAATACTAAGAAGATTATAACAAAATAAAACAATTAACAAGTAACAAAGCTAAAAACGATAATAACGAAAGTAGACTGGACAGAAGATCGAGATCTAAAGCCAGGAAAATATGGGTACGAACAAGTTAACTAACCTAAGTTTATTCTAACCCTAATACGCAATAAAAACTATAGCTTTACTAGGCAATTCTAGCACAAGTGATTATAGTCAATAATTTAACAAACGAACAAGCTATTGATCCACCAATCCTACAACAATCAATTTCTATCTAGATTATCTCGTGATTTTTTAACCAAGTTGTGATTCACCTAACAAAGGTATGACCTCCTAATCTCTTAGAAAAGTTCGCCTATCAATCTTTTATCTTTCGATCCTAAAGATTAATGCTTTCAAATCAAAGGTGTAAGATTTCTCAATCTAGCAACCTAGAAATTTAACCTAATCAACTCTCGTTATTTTTAGGTTAAAGATCAACCTTTATGATCTAAGGTTTAACATTATTCTCATCAAAATCAAACAATCGAACATGCAACGATCGATATAATTGCATAAAAACGAACAAAACGATAATAAAGGTACAACTTTAATTAAAAACTCACAAGATAATCAAAGACGAAATTGAATTGTTGATAGAACGGCTTCACAATGCTTGTTCCAAAAGCCTTTAGCCTCTAAACGTCATTTGAAAGCTCGAAATTGCTTGAATAGAGTACATAAATTCGAAGGATCTAACTAAGAGTTAAAAAACATAAAATTTGATCTAAGAAAGATGAAAAACTAAGCTAAGCCGCCCCTTAGGGTTATTATGGCCGCCTAGACAAAATTAGGGTTTTATGTATATGATATGATAGTATTCTGATGATCCTAGGGTTGAGATGCTACGTTGTATTTATAGGAAACAAGGTCGGTTTAACTAAGTCGGCTGCTGGACGCCAGTCCACTGGACGGATGGAGCAAACGCACGTCCAGACTTCTAAATCTTCATTCCATCTTCGACTTGCATCCTCTTCCTTCTATTTAACCTTCTATTTAACCTTCTTTTAAACATCGTTTAAGCTCATTTCCTGCCTTGCAAATTGTACCTACAAGATAATAGAAACGTGCAAAATGTAGAACCATATATATTGATAGAAAATCGCTAATAAAATCACGTAAATAGCTCGATTTTGCACTTAAACCATTTCAAACCTCATTTGCTCAATAAATCCAATAAATACCTACTTTCTATGCAAATCATCAGATTATAGAGGAAATTATTACAAAATATAACATTATAAACCATAGAAAATCACCCTAAACAGAGTTTAATTAAAAAAACATGTTTTTAACCGTTCTCCTCGTTCATACCTTGGGTTTCGTCTTGATTTTCATCTTTTCACCAAGATCTTCGTATTTCGAGCCCGGAATGTCATAAAAAAATTACAAAGATCCTAACTTTTACAATATTTTTTTTGATAAACATAAAGTAAATACAAGTCCTATTCTCAATTGATTCTAATCAAAAAAGCTACAAAATAGATCTACGGGTAAACAATACCAACCCCAATCCATCTCTTCAACCACGACAATCACAAGGCAACATACATGAACTAATTTTCGATGCATATAAATACCAATGAAAAAAAAGAAAAACAAGCTAACACATGTTTTTTCCACTCCTAGATCTAAAATTCACATACTTTGATTGATAGATCAAAGGCTCTGCTACCACTTGTTGGATGTAATATCACCGGATGGATCAAGAACCACCCGATTACGCAGCGGAATAAATACCAGATCTAGATCTAAACGAACAAAATACATGAACAATAAATCTAACCTACGAGGGGGTTAGATTACTAACCTTTTTATGGTGCAAAACTCCAAGAACAAGGTCAATCCAAACCGAGCTAGTTGAGAGCCTAGTTGAGAAACCAGAGTCTTCCAACGTGTGTCTCCAAGCACCACCAAGTGGATGGTGTTTCAAGCCGCCGGACCTCCTCGATATGCTACCTTAGAAAACCCGAAGTTTTCTAAAACTCAAACCCTGAGCAAAATAACCGAAAATTCTAAGCTGTTTTGTTCCCAATATGTCGTGTGATGTTCTGTGATAAAAGGCTTGGGAGAGCTCTCTTTATATAGGAGAGTAATCCTTGTCCTCCAAGGATTTAATAATTAAAAGATAATTATTGAATTAATCCTTAATTTAAATATAAGATAAATATAATATATATCCCAAACAAATTAGGATAAATAATATTCTTATCTAATATTCCATGATTTATCACTTAACAAATAAATGATTAAATCATATATTAAATAATTATCCAAGAAAACTAATTTCCCAATAATTAATTAATACTTACAAAATGCGCCCAAAAACCCTAGAAATAAGGGCCACACGCATTTTACACACATTGGGCCGAGTCCACGAAAAATTTCTTTTCCATGTATTTAATTATCTATTCCAACTAAACAATTAATCCACATACCAATTAAACAGTCCAATCCAACTATTTAATTATAATTGAGGTGAAACGACGAGAAAACGTATATGCTATATTATGAGCCACTTCGGGGACCATGGACCCATATTCAATAGCTACAATAAATTGAATAAAATTATTCGTCTGACCGAACAATAATATTCAATCTATTAATTCCGGGATTACACCACCATAAACACGAAACTGAACTCTGCCGAATATAGATATAAACTTACACTCAACCATGAGTCATAAGGTGTCCACTGATATAATCATTACATACGGATAAATCCTCCATAGACTGTTCATTACGAATCGGGATATTTCCGTAAACCCTACTCGAAACATCTTATCATTATTTACCATTAACCCCCTAGTGATCAATTAGTTCATAACTAATATAATATGAACAGGCGCCATCGATCCGTTTCTAGGATTAACAAATAAGGGAACTATCTGTCTACTTCCCGAGGGAAGGAATGGATTCCATATCTGTGATAGCACAGACTACTCACTCATCCTAAAATAGAGCCAACGAGAAGTGTTGGACAACATACTACGAAGTGATCCTTACTAACGCATCAAACCCTACCCTAGTCTAAGCAAATGCCTCATGCGATCACCTCAGATTGAGATTAATCCATATATGATCATCTTGTGATTCGATAAGACTTTCTATCACGGAATTATATCGAGAACTCAAATCAAATTGGTCCGATTCTATATGATTATCATCATATATAAATGCCCCACTAGTACCTATTACCGATGATCCGGATAAGGCTGTCACACCTAAAGTGTTCAGGCGCATTATTTGCAAATTAATCTTGAGACCCGTACTCAGATTAATAAACGCTACGGACTAAGTTAATTTTAAGTACATCTCACTAACTCAATCCTCTTGTGTATAGCCATACACTGAGTTATGTGATTACATAAATGAGGTACTTAGGGTTTTTAGTAGTGTCTTAATTATAAGCATACATGCATATAATAAGATGAATTATTAATTCTGTCATAAAAACAATTAGATAATTGTCTTTCGGGCACTACACCTAACATTTTCATGTCTCTTGTTCATGAGAGCTCGATTCTGAGTATAGCAAGTTGTATTTACAGCTTCTGCCCAATATCGTTCAGGCAGTTTAGATTCACAATTCATCGTCCTTACAGCTTCTTTGAGTGTTCTGTTCCTCCTTTCAGCTACTCCATTCTGTTGAGCGGTTGCAGTAGCTGCAAGCTGGTGTAGAATTCCGTTCTCTCCACAATATTCAATGATTATGTTGTTGAGGAATTCTGTTCCTTTGACCGATCTGATCTTGATTACTGTGACACTCTTCTGATTTTGGAGTCTTTTAAGAAGTTCAGTCAGTTGTTGCTTAGTTTCACTTTTCTTGGTCATGAAGATAACCGAAGTATATCTTGAAAAGTCATCAACCACCACCAAGGTGTATTTCTTGCCACTTACAGTGATTGGTGTGATTGGTCCAAATAAGTCCATATGCATCAGTTCTAAAACTCTGTTTGTTGAGTGCTGAGACTTAGTCTTGAAACTTGCTTTGGTTTTCTTTCCTTGCTGACATGCATCACACAAGCTGTCTTTCTTGTATGTTATCTCTGGTAGTCCAATCACCAAATTCTTCTTGACTAACAAGTTGATATCATCAAAATTTAGGTGACTCAGTTTCTTGTGCCACAACCAGCTGAGTTTTGACTTGGTGTGTGATAGCAAAATACTTAACCGCTAACTTTCACCGACAGAGTATCGGGTCAACGGGAGTATAGTGGTCACAAGGTCGAACCACATTGAGTAATGTCTATGTACCAAAGATGACGTATAACTTAGTTCAGGTCAAAATAATGGTGGAGGATATTATACTAATGCAGAAATAAAGGTTATACTAACGAGTTTACTTCTAGGCATTAAAAGGTATAGGGAACTATGATCCCACGAGCTAATTTTACCCCTAAGGAAGGACTTGACAGGGAGTGTGTCTCAACCGACCTACCTATCCAATGTAGTTTAACGACATCCACGGGTGCCAACTCCTAATTCTAGTGATTAGACTAAACAACTCGATCTAACCACCCTATTTGAAGCTAACCGACTCTCCCTTTAGAAAACCGATTATCCTAACATGATTAAGCTTTAGAGTTTCTCGAACAACGATGACAAACCTCTAAATTGGAAACGGACCTAACAACTAGGCCGAATGTACGCAACGATCCTAAAACCCCTTATCCCACATCTCACCGCAAAATGCATCTATAAGTTCGATGTGTGTGACAGTGAACTAGGTGATCAATCTAATTCAAAGACGTTAAAATAAGTTTTAGGACGTGGATTAATCATTAAAACATTCAATTACGCACTACACAATTCCCAATCTCATCCCCCTTAGGGTTTTCGCTCACTTTCACATAATTCGACTATACAACGGATTAGCTACTCATAATTATGCTAATAACTGAAATAAGAATTGAAATCAAACTCAAAACAATAAATAAAAGAGAATTCATTACCATATAATTTGTAGAAAAATAGATCCAGAAAAGTATGAAGAGATATTGCATCAAAAAGCCAAATCTTTGATCTTGTAATGTAAAGCTAAGCTATAAAAGATGTGTAGAATCGTAGCAAGTTATCTAGGGAATCAAAAGATCAAAGGATGTTTAATCTACCCTAAAATCGCACCAAAATCGCTCAAGAGAAGTCTAAGGTCGGCCAAAGATGCATAGGGGCTGAATGAGCTGCGTATTTATAGTGTAGGTCGAAATCTGTTGCTGTCGGTCACAAATGCCCGTTTGGGTCCCTCCAAACGCTCGTTTGCCAGGAAAATATGATGATATTAGGGTTCCGTCTTCAGTGAACCAGCGTTTGCCTTTCTTTGAACGCCCGTTTGCTAAATCATGTCTTGAGGGCAAACGCTCGTCTGTGTATCATGGATGCCCGTTTGCTTTGTATGAGCTTTTTACTTCGGGCTGAACCCATCCAAACGCCAGTTTGGGGGTCATTGAGACGCTCGTCCAGCTGAAAATCCAACTTTCTGAATGAAGTGTCAACTCTGTAAACGCCCGTTTGGAATGGGCAAACGCCCGTTTGAGGTAGGCTAACTGCAAACGCCAGTTTGGGGTATGGCAAACGCCAATTTGCCTTGGTTTCACTCCAACTTGACTTTTCTTCCATTTTCGTGGTACTTTCGTGCCACGACCATGTCTCTTAGTCCAAAACATCGCCTTCCGGGTCCTCGAGTCACCTAAGTCCTGCAATAACATAGACGAACAAATACCACGCGTAATTCCGCAAGACAAAAGTGCTCGGAAAAGAGTGAAATATCGTTAAAAAGGCGGAGTTTACTATCGATGTGACAGTTTAACTCCCCGTGCGTATAACTCTCGATATTACTCTCAAACAGGTCTATATCTACCCAAAACATGCCAATAAAGTGATAAACGAGGGTTAAACTGCGCACCAAAGTACAGTAAAGTTGACTCCCATCAACCACCCCACACTTAGCCTTTGCTCATCCTCGAGTAAATTAGGCGCTCTAAAACAGACCAAGGGATCAACTTTACAAAACATGCATAACTCTCACGACATCAAGGCAAAAGTAAAGTAGACATTGAATGCAAACCACTTGACCTTATCTTATCACAAAAACGAAGTGTGTGTGTGTGTGATAGATTACCGAAAGCTACACCCAAAATGATCACCGGCTTTGAATACCGGCCAAATGACTACACACAACTCATACCGGGCTAGAATCTCCACTAATCGAGGCAACCGAGGCTAAATACGGTCAAGTAGGACTTGAAGGGTTATAATGTTAAGCTCGGGACGGGGTTAATCGAAAGGAAATTTGGGACTGGAGAAAGAGAAAATACGAGTGAACTTAATCATCGTCTGTATTCTTTCTTCGAACACATATCAAACCACACCAAACTCCTTCGATCTTTCTATATGCATTAACAAACAACTCCAACCTTAACATCATACTTTCATTCATTTAAAACACTCCTTCTTTGACTTCCTTTCTCAACTGTATTCAAACTTTCATCATTTTTCTCTTTTTTTTTTTTTTTTTTTTTTTTTTTTTTGAAGTGTTTTTTCTTTTCAATTTCAATTTATTTTTTTCCTTTCGAACCACAAGCCTCACAATATATTCCTCAAGCTCCTCCCCTTCATATACTAGCTCATACTAACCAACTCCTCTCAAAACACGCACCATCTCCCACCCCACACTTGATTTAGCAAGTGTGTCGAAAGTAACAACTAAGTCCACTCGTAGGGTGATCAAAAGGATACGTGACCAATAATAAAGCTCAGGGTTAGGGTAATACAGGCTAAGTAACCAAAACGGCTCATTTCGAACGGTGGTCAGACCGTCCTATCATGGCTTAGAGGGGTTACGTGGGCATAATATTGGGATATTGGCTTATTTGGCTCTGGCTAGGTCAAAGAAGCACCATGACTCTCATCCCGTATCCGGCATGGGTCAACCTTTCTATTTCGCCTCGAAACTAGTGGTATAAGTGTGATTAGCAACCAGACTAAGTATAACCACAGTTCTACGTGCACTAAAAGGGTCCGTATCGTGATGAAATAAAGCTAACCGGCACACATTACTCGAATACTAAAACATTTACCAACTCCATCGGGAGAAACATGCATAGAACGCGGTGTTAAAACCGTGAAAAGTTTTAAAATTTTAAGCCACAAACTAACTCGAAGCCGGGCATGAACTAAGCATATCTCTATTAATGGCACATTTTTCAATCGAAACAATAAAGCTAAGTCGTATCCACCCCCCACTTCGAATGAAGCAATGTCCTCAGTGCGTGAATGAGATAGAAAAGAAGACTTAGCTCATAAACCCGGCAGAAAGGCACTATCGAATCCCGTAACCGCTTCGTGTAAGCACGACCCGACTCCCTATACCAAAATAGATACAACCAAAGCAAAGCATGCACGGGACACGGTCCGCGTGCCAGAATATATAATAGGGATATGGGGGTTATAACATTGATAAGGCCCTGTTACGTCAGAAAACTCGATATGCAATGTAACGCACATATTGGATTGCTATAGATGGAAAAATAACCCCAAACGGGTAAAGCACAAAACACCTAAGCAAAATAAAAGAGCCACAGAGGCACAAAATATAGAAATCATCCAACGTGCGTACAAAGAAAACCAAACTCGAATGACAATAGTAGCATGCCTTAAGGCTTACAAAAATCAACAAAAGAGCAAAGTGTAGCCTCTCGAATACTGAAAGTATCATCAAAAAAGGCACAAATGTAGCAAAACAAGCTAGACAATTCCGACGAACACGCCACCGGGCACAAACGATATAAGGAACATCATAAAAAAAGAAAATCACGTCTGGCCGGGTGCAACATCATCACCAGCAGGAGCAGGAGCAGCAGCATATGTAGTAGGAGCATCACTGGTAGCTCCGGTCTCCGGTTCCTCAGTCTCCGTAGTCTCCTCGTCAGACGAAGACGCATCCGCCGCCACAATCTGTTGGATGGCCTGCTCAATATCAGCTGGAAAAGTATAATCTGTGGTACTCGGGACGAACGCCTTCGGGTCCCGTGGCGATCTGCCCTGGCTCATCAGGAGGAGGATAGTCATGATATTATTTTGTGTCTGCTGTTGATCCTCCATCCAGTTTTGAAAACAGTTTGCCATACGCAACCGCATGCTGACGGAAGGAGAGAAAGAAGGAACTGGAGGTGCCTGAGTCGGGGCCGAAGACGAACTAGGTTGTCCCTCGGCCGCATGAGCTAACTGAGCTGGAGTCTTACCCTTCTCACGTTGCAGCACTCGAGGGTTCTTAGGCAGTGATCCGCGGTGTACTCCGGAACCTTGGCGTCCCGACATAAACTAGAGATAAGGTGGGGACAAATCAAACAGCGGGAGTAAACTTTCTGATTAGTGGCAACCTCGTCATAAATGGCTTGACCCACGTCCACATTGACCTTAAAGTTGAGGGCATACAACATCCCGAGATCGCTAATGTGGAAATGAGTTAAGTTGTTCTTAGGTAGAAGCCGGTTTTGGATGAACCGGCACTGCACCTTCCAATCCTCATCCCAGGTCAAAGTGACTAACTGTTTCCTAGCACCGCCATCCCCGAGTGTCCACGGAACGTCCGGGGAAACCAACTTCCGGAGATCCTCCAACGGGTCCCCACCCGCCTCCTGTCTTGCCTTGATCTCTTCCTTATAATCCAAGCCCTCAAAAGGAGGCAAACCATACTTCTCATTAATCGCTTTGGCTGTAAACGGCACCTTGACCCCCCTAACCTTGACCATTTCCGTTCCTAAGCTCGATTCAGAAAAGTTGGCGTAAAATTCACGCACCAAAGTAGCATTGACAGGCAACTTTGGCGTTGACATCAACGCTCCC
This sequence comes from Gentiana macrophylla, assembly GCA_026214975.1. Classification (NCBI taxonomy): domain Eukaryota; kingdom Viridiplantae; phylum Streptophyta; class Magnoliopsida; order Gentianales; family Gentianaceae; genus Gentiana; species Gentiana macrophylla. Next base: position 41,153,247 of record CM047814.1, read on the forward strand.
CACTTCCTATCCGTCAAGTTCTTCACAAAATTCTGATCTACATTATAAGCATGGAAGGATCTCTCTATAAGCATCGTTCGGGTCGAGTAGTGCTTGTTGTACACCTCTAAAGCCTTAAGAGTGACAAATCTCCTATCAAAAGGGATCGGGGGTCCTACAGTGCCCACCCTCAGGGGTCTAACAGGCTCTACAACCGGCTCATTCCCTTCAACTCTAACCTCAGGTGCAGCCTTAGGTTCTTTCAGAATGTGCTCAACCCTAGCTTCCGATTCAACTGTCCTCTTCCGCACCAAAGGCTCATCATCGGTCTCAGACTCCAATTCATCCCTCAACGATGCCCTAGCCTGACTCTAGGCTGCCCTCAGAGGGTTTTGCCTCTCTCTAATCTCTATCCCTCAGTTTGGATTGACCGGCCTAGGTTCTACCACCTTCTTCTTCTTACCGGCATCCCTAGCTATCTCCTTTCCAAATCGTTTCTGCCCTGAGGCCCCCTCTTTACCACCAGCACGCACCATTATATCTCAAACTAAACACCAAAAGCAACCCCAAACACAAACGAATCAAATAACAACCCGATTATCGTCCAAACGGGATTTCCCAACAAAACACCAACCAAACCACACCACAACCGACCCAAAATCGTAATGCAGATGTCCACAACCAGTAAACATCACCCCCAGATCATCATCAAAGCAGAAAACAAAGCAAAACAAAGAAAAATAAGCCCGATCAGTGGCGGTTCGTTTAAGGGTCGATCAGTGTGCACAATTAAACAAGTCTCTGAAACTGCTGTAGACCAATCTACAACATACATGTTCTCTTCCCTTCTTCCGGCTAGAACTACCTGGAAAGCTGTTTCGCTAACGACAATGCAATACTCCTTATCAAAGGTAACTTTGTATCCCATATCGCAGAATTGACTTGTGCTGAGTAGATTGTAGTGAAGTCCTTCCACGTAAGATACATTCTTGATTATGAGTCCATTCCTGATTAAGTTTCCATTACCTTTTGTGTAACTAGGTTTATCTTTACTTCCAAAATTGACTCTAGGTCCATCTTTAGCTACAAAATCAGTGAGACAGTCCTTGCTCTTTGTCATATGTCTAGAGCATCCACTATCAAAGTACCAAATATCCTGCAAAACAAATTAAAATGCGATAGGTACCCAACTCTGTTTGGGTCCATAGTGGTAGTTGTGCGTACAACTCTGGGCATATCTCCATAAGGTCTTCTTTGGAAATTGTTGCACTTGTTTTCATATATATAAGCCACATTCCCATAATATCTTCTCTTGGACTGTCTCATTTATATGATTTCTCAGATCATGTGGTTGAAACTGATTTCCAAAATGCCTTCTATTATTAAAGGCTGAATAATAACCATCATTCCTTATATACTGAGGTCTAGATTGACCTTTGTACTGAAACTTTTGCTGAGAATTGGGATAAGTTCTCTACTGAGTCTTGGGCTGAAACTTATGATAAGTTTTCGGTCTGGAATGATTGTTCTTATCAGTTTTCATAGTAGAATCGGTAAAATTCCAATCATCATCAGTGGGGTATAGTCTGCCTTTCCCCCTTGATGTGTGAATCTTTGAATGATTGACATTCTTAGATTTACTCTGATTATAATTTTTCTGGTTCTTGACTTGATCAGTTTTTGTAGATCTTGCAGTTGATCTACTACTCCTGTTTCCTTGAGGTACAACTGATCTACCATTCGATTTACCTTTGTTGGTAGGTGAAGCTGTCTTCTTAGAAAACTGAGTTTGAGTTGATTCACGCAAGACTGGCTTCACTGGTTCATCAATCTTCTCATTCTGAGGAAATTGCTCAGCTATGAACTTAACACCAGTTTTGGCATTGGGTTCTGCAACCTTTCTCGTTCCTTCTTTAGAAGATTGTTGCGTATCAAATCCTAACCTAGTTCGATCTTCATAGGGTTTTCTGGATTTGAATCCAGTAGCTGAACTTGATTGAGCAAAAGATTCAGTTGCTGCTGCTGATGCAGTAGGCTGATACTGATTCTTTCCTCTATCTGTTCGAGTCAGTTTCAACGTGTTTAGTTCAGACTTCAATCTTTCAACTTCAAGAATTAGAACTTCTTTTTCAGCTTTAATTGATTCATAACCAGCTTGGATGGTTACCAGCTGATTCATCAATTCATCAAGCGTTTCTTCTAATTCTAGATTTTTTGGATTGGAGTCAGCAGTCGAAGAACATGCATTTTGCATGGAAATCTGAGCTGAGGAATATTTAGAGTTAGATTCACATACTTCATTTGTATCCTCCATGTGAGCCATTAGAGTTGTGTCATCTGATAATCTTTCGCCCCGCCAGAGTCGACTCATCTCCGGCTAAGAGTGCTCTTCTGCCAGGTCTTCGTTGCTGAGTCATCTTTCCAGTTAGCTCTGGACATTCAACATTATAGTGTCTAGGCTTTTTACAGTTGAAGCAGAGATACTCATCGTCTTTTCTCTTTACATGAGTCTTTTTGATAAACTTCTGAGTAACTGGATGTCCACTCTTCATTCTTCGAATTCTGTTCATCATCAGGTCCATTTGTTCTTCCATCTCATCCAATTGCTGAAGATTGTTAGATGAGGTGTCTTGATTTTCATTGGAGGATGCTGCAAGTGCTGTTGTTTGGGGTTCCTCCAGAGCCTTGATTATAGTGGTTGTGCTTGTAAAATCCTCGTTTAATTCATAAGCCTTCAGGTCTGAGAAGATTTTGAACGAATCTTCTATATCAAGTCTTCTTGATTCTTCCATATTGCTGTGACCTTCATTTTCCAGCACATGGGTAAAGCCTTCAAGATTCTTGTGTTGATTTCTTTCTTGGTATCTTGAGTTGAGCTAGTTCGTCCATTATGGCGCTGAATCTTGTTTCCATCTGATCAACGTTCTTGCCTGACTTCATCTTGAAATTCTCAAACTTCTGTTTTGCTACAGATATCTTATTCTCTTTAATAGAATCAGTTCCTTCACAAACTAACAGAAGTTTCTCCCACATTTCTTTTGCAGTGGTGCAATCCTTGACTTTCAGGTACATGTTGCTGTCAAGAGTTCTCAGAATGATATCCATGGCAACGTTGTTCAAGTTGTTTCTCTTTCTGTCATCACTGGTCCATTCGCTTTTGGGCTTGGGAACTCTAACTTGATTTTCACCAACAGTTTGCATGTAAGTGATCGGGATAGGTCCATCAGTGAGTACATCAATCATCTCATCATAAGAAGCTGCTAGAAAAGCCTGCAAACGATGTTTGTATTCATCAAATCTGTCCATGTTGCACATTAGCATCTGTCTGGCATACTGATTGTTATCCATTGTGTGAGTGAATGAAAACTGGATTATGCAAAGACTGGAAACTGAAAGACTGAGCTTTTTCAGGAGATCAACTAGAGGAGATATTTAGAGCAGGTGAGTTTTCAAAAATAGCTTGTTAAAGAACCTTGCTCCGATACCAATTGTTAGTCCCTTTGAAAGGCTAACACAAGTTTAGAGGGGGGAGGGGGGTGAATAAACTTGCTACCAAAAACTAGATTAATTATCAATTAAGGTTCAGTTTTAACTTATGTGGAGTTAAGCTGACAAAGCTGAGTATAAGTCAAACTGACCTATGCAAAACTGAGTCATCCGGCAGCGGATTTATGTTATAGCCTTTAACTGGATCTTGTTGATGTTATATGAAAAAGCAAAGTATGCAAAACTAAATTTTGGTGAAATGTCGCCAGAATCGTGTATGCTAGTAACAATCGATTCAGATGTTGAATAGACAATAGATGTTGAATAGACAATAATAAATAGTGGTTCCAAAGTAAATAAAAGCGTGATGTAGGAGGAATTATTACTTTCTCAAACTCTCTTCATGGTATCGGAGCCCTAAACTCACGAAAGAATTGAATCTAGAATGTCTTCACTATGAAGCTTCCTCACCTTGAGTTGAGTCCAGGTTCACAGATGGGATAATCTTCATCTTATACTAATCATAGACTTGATGGCAACAACCATTTGCTATGGTCAAGATCTATGAAAGTGGTCATGACCATTCTCACAAGATCAATGACAAAAGAGATTAGTGAGAACTTTATGATGTATGATAATCGCAAAGGAAATCAGGATAATGCCAGGGATCTTTACTCCAAGAAAAGACAATACCTCGAAGTGTATGAACTTGAAGCTCAGATTCAAAATCGCAGGCAAGGAGATATGTCTATAACTCAATACTTCAACCCCCAGTAGGGCATGGCAACACCTAGATATGCTTGGAAACTCACCTGGAATGATGTCAAGGATGTGCCCTTTATAAGGACATTATTGAGAAAAGAGAGTATTCAAGTTTCTATCTGATTGAATCTCGCTCTTGATGATGTTAGAGGAAGAATCCTTGCCACCAAACCTCTTCCCGATCTTCTTTCTTGAACTCCCCGCCGACAACCTGTTTGAGAGTGCTACCTCACGACCATCGTGAAGCCTCGCCGAGGTTCTTGAGACCGCCAGGAAGCCTACCGATGAAGCGGAAAGTTGTTGCGTGAGCACCGCAAACGCACAAATCACACCAAGGACACTTCTTTGGAAGCTACATGGCATGCCTAAATCCTCAAACCTACCAGGGAAAGTCAGGTAAGGTGCATGTCCATGAAGAGGAGAATGACAACAAGTTGAATGCTCGCTTTGTTGCATTCAAAGCTTTCTCACTCAACAAAAAGAAGGTAGTACTCTACCGACACGGCTACTCAAGGCTAGTGTAAATTCTACTCTTCTATTAGTAATGAAACATGGATTGTTGATTCCGGGGCCTCCTCCATATGATTTGGTAATAAAAACCTCATAACTCACCTTATGCCATGTCAACAAATTCACAATGTTAAGGCTAGCGATGGATCTATCTCTCGTGCAAAGGTTTTGGAAATGTTAAACTCACTAATAAGATATGTCTAAAGGATGTCCTATTTGTTCCAAAATTAGACTCGCAATCTCATATACAATCACAGTAGACTTGCAAAAGATTTAAATTGGATTGTTGTTTTTAATAAGAATCGAGTGCACTTTCCACTTCTTCTTCACAGAAGTGATTGGGAGGAGGCTAAACCACGCTTAGGATTGTATGTGGTCGACCTGCCAAGACAGTAAGATCAAGATCGAATCGCCTCAATGACTGCACTCAAACCTTAGATAATATCATGTTATGGCATTATAGACTAGGACATCCAAGTTTTGGTTATTTGAAGTTTGTAATTCCTGAATTGTTTAAAGGATGTAATGTCAATGATCTTCAATGTGATATTTGTCAATTTGCCAAACTTACCAAATCTGTGTATGCCAAACTACCTTATTTGCCTTCCACACCTTTCACTTTAATTCATAGTGATGTATGGGGACCTCAAGGGTAAAAAGTATAAGAGGAAAAAGGTGGTTTGTCACTTTCATTGATGATCATACCAGAACACATGGCTGTTTTTAATGAAGGATAAACCAAGTTGGACCAGTTTTCAGAATTCTACAACATGATCTCTACTCAATTTGACACTAAGATCAAGATCTTAAAGACTCGATAATGCTCTTGAATACTATGAGTCTAACCTCGATAGAATTTCTTGATGAATAAGGGGATTGTCCATATCATAGCCAGTGTGGAAACACCTCAACAAAATGGGGTTGTTGAGAGAAAACACAGCACCTACTTGGAGATGGCTCGATCAATCATGTTCACTACCCATGTCCCAAAGTATATGTGGGGTGAAGCTATATTAATCGCCACATACTTAATCAACAGACTTCCACAGAGTGTTAGGCTTCAAAACTCCTATCCAAACCCTCCCGACCACACACTCCTCGCCTCATCTTATTTCCCAATTACCACCAAAAATCTTTGGTTGTCTTGTATTTGTTTATATCCATGCCCAACATGAAGCAAACTTGATCCCAAAGCTCACAAGTGCATTTTCCTAGATATGCAAAGGACAGAAAGGTTACAAGTGTTACTCTCTCTTACGAAAAAGATTTTACAATTCTATGGATGTAAAATTCTTTGAAAGGACTCCTACTACACAAGTCCATCGAGGCGATCACCGATGGAAACCGATTGAACTTGACCTAAATCCTTTCCCTCGGCAAACTCTTGAACCTCAAGACTTAATCGACTCTCAAAGATCCCATCGATCCTCAAGCAACCTCCTCGAACCGAGTCTCATCGACCTGCAGCCTGGCCGAACCAGAGACTCATCGACACTCAAAGAACCCACTTGAGTCAAAGCAGGGAGTGAACCTCGGCTTAATCGACTCTCGACTCTGCCGACGTTGATGACAGACTATTGCTATCGAGGAAGGGAAAGAGATCTTGCACTCTCGATCACTCTATTCATAATTATCTATCCTATGATCGGTTATCACTGCTTTTGCCATGTTTACACAGGACTTGGATTCTCACTCTATTCCCAAGAATATACAGAAGCTCTCCAACATGATAAGTGGAAGGCGGTATCAAAACCGAAATGATCGCTTCCTCGACAACCATACTGGGATCTCACCACTCTCCCACATGGAAAGAAAAGAGTCACCGCAAATGGTCGTTCACTATCAAGTACAATGTCGATGGTACTATTGACAAATACAAAGCTAGGATCAGTTGCAAGGGATTCACTCAAACATATGGCCTTGACTACAAGGAAACCTTTGCACTGTGGCAAAACTAAACTTGTCGAGTCTCGATCTCAATTGTTGTCCAACTTGAGTGGCCTCTACACCAATTGGATATCAAGAATGCTTTCCTAAATGGTGACCTTCATGAGGAAGTCTATATGAATGTGCCTCCTGGTTTTTCCAACACTCACACTCAAAGGAAAGTTTGCAAATTGAGGAAATCTCTATATGGCCTAAAGCAAGTCCCAGAGCCTGGTTTGGCAAACTCACTTGTGGTTAAAAGCCGCTTTGGATACCATCAATGCAACTCAGATCACACAATGTTTATCAAAACAACAAACCGTAAAAGGTCCATTCTTATTGTCTATGTGGATGATATCATCCCTTCTTGGTGATGACCCCGCCTGAGATCCAACACTTGAAGACCTGGTGGCAAAAGTATTTCAAGTTAAAGATTTGGGCTACCTCAAGTACTTTCTTGGTATGGAAATAGCTAGAAATGTTTGGGTATATCTGCTTTCACGAGAGAAGTATGTGTTGGACTCTTTGAAGGAAATCGGCATCTTTGGGATGCAAAACTCAGATGTATCCAAGTAGACCCAAGTAATACCCTCTTGCATGGTGACATTGTCGTCGAAAGGATCAATATCAAAGACTTGTAGGAAACTCATTTATTTGTCCCATACAAGACCTCGATATTGCATATGGAGTCGCCTCGTTAGCCGGTTCATGCATTGCCCTACCGAGCAACATTGGGATGTCGTGAATGAGCGTGATCTTGAGGTACACAAGTCCACTCGCCAGGGCTTACATTTCACCAAGTCTCACGATAGATCAATCAAGGTCTACACCGATGTCGATCAATGGATGTCACATTGATGAGAAGATCTACCACAGGCTATTGCTCATATGTACTGGGGAAACCTAGTTACTTGGAGAAGCAAGAAAATTGACCATCTTGTGTCAAGCGATCAAGGAATTTCGAACTCAGGCACTTGTACTTGGCATTTGTGAAGCTCGTGGCTAAAAAGGTACTCACCGAACTTCAAAGAACCTCTTCAAAGAACCTATCACACTCTGCTTTGTGACAATAATTCACCCTTATGCATGGCAGAGGATCCATCCATCATGATAAAACCAAACATGTGGACATTTGACACTTCCTAAAAGGAGAGAAGATTGATGCCAAGATTATTCAACAAGATGTTCCCTTCGAATCGCCGATATTCTGCCATACCACCACTTATGCTCAAAGAGATTGAGTAGCAAACTTAGTATATAAACATATACAACCCAGATTTTGAGGGGGTGTGGAAATACTAAGTTAATATTACATTATTATTACACTCTTAACATGTTACAATGTAACGTGTTACTTTTATCAAGAGACATATTAATTGCATTGAATAAACAATTAATATGTCCTAATAGTCATAAAGTAACTATCCTTTGTCCTATTATGTAATAGCATAGACATAGCCGTACTTTCTCAAACTCTCTTCAATACCTAATGTCACTATCTAAACAACTAAAGAACAAGTTGGATTGCTGCTCTTCAACTGCTTGAGCCACTGGTCCTTGGAGGGTTGGATTGCCTCTTCACCAGCTACCATCACAAACACAGTCTACCCGACTACAAACAACTGTCCTTAGCAACTCCTTGACCGGATTGCTTCACAGTCTAAACCTTTGATTAAGAATCAAAGTTGGGCTGAGAATCAATGAATTGATTCTTGCTTGTGGTTCTTCAAAGTGTCAAAATCTGGATATAATCAATGTAGCTTGAACACTTGAAGAAATCTAGATATTATCTTGTTGAGTGCAGATATAGACAGCAATTCGAATGAACTAGACTTTTGCACAAAAATTCTTGTAATCTTGTTAATTCGGTGTTTTATCCTTGGTGCAAAGTCCTGTATTTATAGTGTGAGGTTCAACGTTCATATTGCTTGAATTTGAATTGCTTCAACGTCTATATTTTCATATGTCAGGTGTCAGTGACCGTTCTGACATGTCAGTTCTTCATCCAATAAGAATCCTTGATTTGCATTGTTCGAATGTACTTTCAGTTGGTTGGATGACTGACTATAAAAACTGAGTATCCTGATCAGTTTTATACTGAGTATGTCAGTTTTCAGTTTGTTAACTGACTTAAAGCATTAACTGAGTTTTTAATCTTCTTCAAAAGTTCAGTACTCTATTTATCTGATTTTATGTAACTGAATCAGTTTACACCATTCACTTTAGAGATCATCTAATATATCAGTGACCTTATGATACTTAAGTCTTCATCAAGATCATAAAGTCAGTTCAGGCCATCACAGACTTACCTGAATTCTAACTTTACAGTCTCGGCTAAAAATCTTCATAACTGAGTTTGAACCCTGAGTTCTTCAATCTTCTACAACTGAGTCTGTGTCCCTCAGTTCTTCAATTACCGAGTCTGTTCCCTCAACCTTCAGCTCTAGATAAGTCAACCGAGTCTGTGACCCTCAGCGAACTTACCTTCTTCAGTTCTGAGTGAGCTTCAGTTTTAGGTGTACACCTTCAGTCTTATGTTAAATTCCAGTTATCTAGATGATTTCCAGTTTTTAGTTTTACGACACTTCTATATATTACAGTGCTTGTCTGATATAACCTATACAATTATCATACTCTAGTAAAAGTTATACATTCAGTTCTACACATCTTTTAGCCTTTCACTCTAACAGCTAGTTTCAGCACTTCATTAATGGGGTGTAAACAAACATGTTCTTGAATAAGATGAATCATCATCAAAACTAAATTTTATTCCCAACAGTGTATGACAAATCTGCAGAGGGAAGGAAACTACATCGATATCTTTAGGCCGGTTCACACCATTTCCTATTTGCAACAAGAAAGAAGTGAACTCGGGATCTAATCATGCACACATGTTTGAAGAGAGTCGCAACTGTATTAGATTTGGCCACAAATGGGACTTAATCAAGGAAGCGTTGATTGTTTCTCTTTTAGTCCCATTTGAAACCACCGGTAACGTCTGATGGAAATATCCTTTTAAGACAACTACTTTTTCACCAAACATCGTAGATACCATCAAATCTTTGAGCAAGCTGTCCAAGGCCTCAATAGCTATTCTTTTGGCCATTGGTGCTTCATCCCAGAGTATGAGCTTTGATTCTTTGATAAGCAGAGCCAAAGAGGATTTTTTACTGATTCTACATGCCGAGATATCCTCTATATCAATAGGGATTAGAACGCGCCGTTCGCCCCCTGGAAATAAGGAGGCGGTTATACCTGATGTAGCTATGGCCAATGCTATACTGCCCTTCGAACGAACATAAGGAAGAAGTGTACGGTAAAGTAATGTTTTACTGGTGCCGGCTGGACCATCTATGAAGAAAGCTACTTGTTTATTTTAAAAAACTGCCTCAATTATACTTGCAAAAGCTGCCTTCTGTTCTGTATTAAGGAGGGCCTGCGATGATAAATCGGAAAGAGAAACAAGAATAATTTGTTCCATCCTTAGTTCCTTGTTTGGGTCACGCAACGCATCAGAAGTATTTGAAAAAGACTCCGGACAAATATTGAAGTGTCTAATACTTTTTCCCATACCAACCAAGTAGGAGTTTATTTGATGCAAGACTTTTTCCGAATCAAATGTTTTGACAAATTCTATCCATGAACAAAGTCAACTGACATGCTTTCTTCAAACTTGGACCACAAATCAGAAGGATTGTTTGAGCAGGAATGTATGAGAAGATCAACAAAAAGCTTTCTAAGGACAGAAGGCATAATGTACAATGCAGCCTCTGACATGCACTGTTCTTGGCTATTATTCTTATCCAACAAGCCACATTCCAAGGCTGCTTCATGGTATGTGGCAAACACACATCCATTCACAGTCTTTAGGTCTGTATATGATGTTGGACAGAGGACCTCGCTTAAATGCAACCGTAGAAAATACCGCTCACCCTCAGTGGGCTGCACTGTTACAACCCTACCAACCGAATTTCCCCTTAAACGTACTTTCCTTGTTTTCTTTTCTGGTAACCAAATTACCAAACAAAGAAATTTGGAAATTCCGAACAAGTACAATTTTTCCATTTCGCAATAGAATTAGTTTGATTCATCATGAAAAATTCTGTCAGCATGGTTTTCTTATTCATAGGATTTTGAAGTACGTTGGAAAGAAACTACTTATGCTTAAAGGGGACTGGTTTGTAATTTTCTAGATGCATATGCATTTGTATGACTGGAGGTTTCATTTTAGTAAGAGGAAATCTAAAGATGCGCCACAAAGATTCAGGTGTTGAAATCCACCTACCATTTTTATATTGGTATCTCATTTACCTCATCGCTGGCTGTTGACGGCATGTCAGGCTGATTCTGATTTGACACATTGAATAATATCCGATCACTTCCTTTACAAATGTACTTATAAATATACTTAACAGCTTTTATTGTCGAACAAACCTCGACATTCATATGACAATCAAACTTCGCAAGAAGGTAAGGGTTGTATGGCACAACCCATCAATTGTCCAACCAAACACCTCTTACCTTTACGCGTACACTATCATTTCTCCTACGGTAATTTGGATAGGCATCATCCGTTACATTTGTTTCATCATAAAATGACTTTGGATAGAAGTTCTTGCATGTGCCATCTTTTTTCATGCACACATTAGTAGGATTTTTATCACCACACGGGCCATGCAACATGTGTTTCAAAACCAAATCATGCAAGTGGGGGTGGGAAATTTTATCAAGAATTTCAGCACTGACAAAACTATCAAACTCTTCTGGACGGTATAACTTGAATTGTGGCTTAAGTATCAACAAGAAATGGGCATGGGGTAAACCTCTCTTTTGGAACTCAATCACATATGTGTATGCTGCAACTGAGCCAAATATATTCTTTTTAAACAGCTCATTTTTTAACTCTTCTAATTTAGCTCTAAAAATCCTACACATAAGATCTGGCCTATCTTGAGACAACTCTCCATGTTTTAAATGTTCCTTTATTTCAGGTCATTTAGGATTGCATGTCATTGTTAAGAAGATGTCAGGTTTCCCAAATTTACGCACTAAGGTCATAGCATCTAAGTACTTTTTTTTCATGTGTCTAGGACCTCCTATGAAAGTGGCTGGCAACACAACACGCTGACCTATATGTCCACAAACCTGTTCACCCGTTGCAAAAGCATAAGAAACTTCTTGTAAAAAACCATGCCTAATGTTTTCTTGCTGGGATCTAAAGTAGTCTAATCTCTGTGTTTCTAGTTTCACAAACATATCCACAACATATTGTTGAAACAAACGGCCAAAATGCAAGAGATATGACTGGTCAAAAGGTCTAATCTGAAACCTGTAGCAATAGTACTCTCGTATTGAGACATTGTTTGGATTATCTATGTTCATATTCATTGTATGTTCTTCATGTTCCAACAATTCCTCAGAATTATATACATTCAAAGGATTCAATGTAATGGTCAAAATATCTGATCTATTTCGTTTTCTACTTTTTTTTTCACACCTTGTTTAAGAATTCCTCAGTGCCAACCTAATTGACCATAAGGAAACAACAAAGGATACTGCAGAGGATCATAACATGCATAATAATACTGAATGCAGTGAGAATGACCAATGTGGGTGAATATTTTGATGCATCTATGGTGATTTTCAGTCCCATCTACAAAAATACCAGCAACTTGATGAACTGAAGGTTTGTTATAAACACGCTGGTCTACGTGTGGATTGCAATTCAACAAAATATCATGTTCCTCAAGCCCTGGTTCGTTTCGTAGACATCTAAAGAACTTGGCATATGGATTTTCTTCAAGTACTAACAGGGTTTTCTCGAGTGCCATCTCATACAATCTTGGACAACAGAGGAGTCTATTACTCATTTCATGCTCTGTGTCATGGAGATAAAACTGCAAGTTCTTTGAATATTCGTTTGTGCGTAACAAGTCTGGCATGAAATGATAGACTTGACCCTGAACCCTAAAAGTGTATATGCCTTTATTTCGCCGAGACAAATCCGTGTTTATGCCTTTATTTCGCCGAGACAAATCCTTATCATATGTTGCACCGAGGGAAGTAAATGCCAAATGGTTGTTATAAGTCCTAATGCATGACCTAAAGTTCTTAGACTCTTCAGAACCAGAAGTGACTAATTCTACTAACACACCTGACAAGGGAGTACTAACCAAAACAATGTCACCAGAATCGCATCAAGAATTAGGAGATTCATGAGCATATTTAATAGCTCCATATGAACCACAGCTGTCAACATATGACAAGATGTCAGAAGAAGACTGAATGGCTGCAAGGGAATTATGAACATAAGGTATATTGTCTGGGGCTTTTTTTTCTTATGTGTTTTTCTCATTGGAAGAATAACTACAGGAGGTACCACATGAGAGGAAGAAACAGTATCAAGACCGGTAGGATCATGGTTGGGAAAGGCTGAGGGCAGCCGTGGACAACCATGTACAGTTGGAATCGGGTAAGGGTACTGAAGGTATACAATTTGGCTCATTGTTAGGAATAACCATATCATTGTGGGTAAGATTCACCGGCTGTATTTCTGATAACGTAGAACCTATAACAACAGTACCTGATTCAAGAACTGTACGAGTAAAAGAACCATGAAGGCGTTCAACAGATTTATTACTACACGATTTCACTTTCACGTTTTTATTCACCCCTACATGAATGCTATTTTTACTCTGTTTGTTGACCGTAGGGGTTGTGCAAAGAACAACATGTTGAAGGTCAGTTGGAACATGAGAAACACGATTCTTGGCTAAAGCATTTTTATTCCTAAGTTTTTTCCAACGCCACCTTTTAATCGCTATATACCTGTATTCATGACAGCTGGCAACCATACTAACAACAAGCTGGGGTGATTTAGTTGTTGAAGTATCTACTTCGGAAGCACAATTTTGAGGACAACTTGTTAAGGGTGAATTTATACGATTTATATTGATATATTTTATGATAATTTCCCTCATATTTGTATAATTTGCATAAGAAACGAGTGTTTAATGTAATTATTGAGTAAATGAGGTTTTTAATGAGTTATTCGCAAAATAGGTTAATTTTGGTGTTTTAATTTTGATTTTATGATTATTTGGATGATATTACGTTTTGCGATGTTTTAATGTGTTATAGGTACATGTTTGATGCTCAAATGATGATCAAAAAGAGATAAGAGTCGAATTACATTGATGATAGAAGAGATAATGATGATTTGGATTGAAGAAAAGGAGATAAGTATGGGAAAATCAAGATTAAGTCAATCTTGGACGAGCGTCCAAGTCCCGTCCATAGTGGACGGGCGTCTGAAGATCAAACGGGCGTCCGGCCTGATGAAATCAATACAGAGTTTTTCCAAGTTTAGTGAACGAGCGTCCAAGGCATTCAAACGAGCGTCCAGATGTCGAATTTCAATACAGAGAGTTTCAAGCCCATCTGGACGGGCGTTCACAATTCCAAACGGGCGTCCATACGCCGACTTTGCCCAAACCGACTTTGTTTCCTAGAAATACTTGTTGTTTTTTCCACATGAATGATACCATATACTCATTACTCAAAACCCTAAACCTAGGGGCGGCTTTAGGCTGCTTTTTACACTTTTTATTCCAGTTTTTATAATTCAAATTCTAGATTAAAATTAGTAGTTTTTATGTACTTTTCTTCTACAATTTCAAGTTGCAAGAGGATGTTTAGAGGCTAAGCCTTCATCAAACGAGCATTGTGAAGCCTATCCAACACGTTTTGATTCCGTTTCTTCGATTATATTGTGAGTTTTTATCTAAAGTTGTTTCCTTTATCATGTTTTATATTGTTCATTGCAATTATATCGAAAGATGTGCATGTTTGATTGTTTTATGTTGATGAAAGTCATATAAACATTAGATCATCGTGATAAGGAATAGATGTTTAATCTATATAACGAGAGTTAATAGGTTAGATTTCTAGGTTACAAACGTTAAAGTTTACACCTTTAATTAGTAAAGTCGTTAATCTTTAAATCGAAAGATATAGATTAATAGGTGAACTATCTAAGAAATTAGGGTTCATGTTTTAGACAAGGTGAAATCACAACTTGGTTAGAAAACACAATATAATCGAGATAGGAGTTGATACTTGTTAGGATAGGTGGATCAATCATTTCGTTTGTTCGTTATAATTTGAATTTAATCCCTTAAAACTTGAGTTGTTTAGTTTAATCAAATCTTCTTATTGCATCTTAGGTTTAGTGGTAGTTTAAATTGTTCGCAACCCGTATCTTCCCTGGCTTTAGATTCATTCTCCTGTCCAGTTTTACATTCGTGTTATCTTTACTTTCAGTCTCGTTTAGTTTTATTTGCTGTTTAGGTTAGTTTTCGTGACATAGTTTAGTTAGACAAAAACTAGGATTAACAATCGCCAGTTCCCCGTAAGATCGACCCGGTATCAGCCTCTATATTACGATCCCTGCACTTGGGGAATACCGGATTTATAAATATTTATTACTTGTTGTTTTTCTTAGATAAAATCCGTGACACAACTCATCCATGGCCTAGGGGTAATCATCATGCTCTTCGATCAAACAAACTATTTTTTACTTTAGACCTACATTAAGAGGAACTCCTACGTGGACAAGGCATATAAGTTTTCTACAGGAAGAGAAGAATGTGTAGGATACAATCTACACTGACACTAATCTTGACAAGCAAAGTAAGGTTATTTGATTAAAATACCTAGAACACAACTCAAAACCAGCTATATAAATTAAATTCTGCCCAAACGGTACTAAATACGAGGTATGATGTACACTTTAAAACATCAGAAGATGAATTGATTACAACAAATTCTAAAGAGGTATATATAAGAATTCATAGCGTAGAATCCCAAAACCCTACATTTTAAACATCAAATCAACCCCATCAAACCATAAGAGACAGAAGACAAGAAACCACAAAATACATAGACAAAATGAAACCAAAATTGTCTGGGAAATTCTTTTTGAACAAATAGACCATTAGATACAATCAAAACCACACATGCATCACTGAGGTCAAGAAGCGATTAACAAAAAAACAAGAAACGTGAAAGCCCTCAGCTTAACATGTAAATACTAAATAAGAAGCATAAAGACACACCTGCTGCAGTTTTTTTTTGGCTTGATAAACAGAATGCACAAACACCTACAGAAAACCCTGAACAACACATACGAAAATCACAAAGAAGATGAATCGGATTTTACCTTCAAATCCAGCAATTATAGGAAATATAAATATGAAAAAAAGGGATATTTACCTTGGAGATAAAAAGCGTGTATGGAAGAAGTACTCTTATCCTTGATGTTATACTGATGAAGGGAGAGAAGGCAGATACATCGAACGAAGCCTCAGTCAAGGCAAAAATCATTTTCTCTATCCCCAAATCGTACGAAATCGAAGTGTATATAAAAAAATCCACTTTAAAATCAAAGTTGATTGAAGGTTGACAGGCCGGACTTCTTTTTCTCTCCGGCGACATGACAGAAGAAGGAGGAAGGATAGACAACAGACGGTGGGTTGCGGTTGAGATGAGAAAGAGGTAGGTTTAGTGGGTGGGTGCATTAAATGTGATATATAGATACTTTGAATTATTTAGCCAAATTACATTGGGAAAAGAAGTAGTAGACTAATTGTACATCATAGACTTTGACAAAATAGTAATGTAGCCGACTCACTACCCCCCACCTCCTAATTAACCCCAGCTGTTCAACAAATATCCTATTTATTTCAGCACAAAAAACAAGAATGAATATGGTATATTAAATTGTATAGCTTAATTATGTAATGAAAATAAATAAATGATATTATTATATAGTTAAAAAATATCATTTTAATAAGAGATACTACCGCCGATCCAAAATATAAGTCATCCTAGGAGTTTTCATACAGATTAAGGAAGTGGTTGAATGTCATTAATTTGAAGGTTAATATGTAAAATACCCATTGACTATCATTAATACAATAGTTGTTGAGTAATGAAAAGTTGTTAAATTCATAATAAATTAAGGGTAAGATAGAGAAATGAGCAATAAATGTTACATTGGTATTGTAGAATTACTTATATTGTGGGATAAATCAAAAATTGTAGGATGACTTATATTTTGGACCGGAGATAGTATAAGAAGTAAATATATGAAGCATCGTTAAAAATTTTGTGAAAACTTTACAATAAGTGATAAACGTAAGCAAAAGGCTCGATACATCGTAAGAACGAAAAGGAAATAAATTGTTAGAAGGGGAAAAAACCATTGAAAAATAGTGTGTGCTATACATTTTGATCTCGTGTAACAACCCTTATAATAATGTTATATGTTATAACGACATGGAATGGAATAATTATATGATAATGTTGACGAGTAGAATGAACCAACAGAATATTTAATTTAATTTGTGTATAATTGTAATGTTAGTACATGAAAAGACAAACAACTGAGGATCAATATCAACAATCAATATCAACAATATCAACATTGAAGTGTCATACTATTAACAATATCAACAATATAATTCATTAAATGAAAAAACGAAGACGAAAAAGAATAATAAATGCATAGCACAATTTGTTAAACTAAGTGAAAATATATATAAAAACCGATGACAAAAAAAACTGATGACCCCCAAAAAAAGCCAACATACAAAGATAATATAAAATATATAATAAAAAGGAAAAAAACACACACACGCACATAAACAAACTCTACTACACACAAACAAACTCTACCACTGACGATGCTGGGATTCGTCTATGAATAAATCCGGATTGAATATGTAATGTCACACATAGGAAAAATAGTAGAATGATCACCCACATATAAGTGTGAGACATAAAGGTCTTGTCAACTCGGGTTAGCCCTTTTAGACCAAGCGAGGACGACGGTCTAAGCAGTTGACCGGACAATTTATGGCTCATGTAGCGTGCTACCAGCGCCAGTGTCCTGGGGCGTTATGAATGGTATTCAGAGCCGACTATCGGCGGAACTATGCTACCGCACCGCGTACAAGAAGGCGGTGTAAGGATGGCCTCTAGTTACCTCTGGTAGGACGATCCGGGACAAGTCTTGGCCGCCCCTGGCGAGGACGCTTGATCCCTTATATGGGGAGAATGTGACATCCCACATCGGTAAATTAAGTGAATGCTCACCCCCGTATAAGTGTGAGACATAAAGGTCTTGTCAACTTGGGTTAGCCCTTTTAGACCAAGCGAGGACGGAGGTCTAAGCAGTTGACCGGACCATTTATGACTCATTTAGCGCTACAGGCCCGGGGTCTGGGGGCGTTACAGAATATCTTGGTGATAAAGATCCAAATCCCTTAGAACCCTAATTCGTATTAAGAGGGGCGTGTTTGGGTGTTTATTTTAGACTGAGCTCTCGAGTTATTTCTCTTGAATTGCCTACGTATCCAATCATTTTTTTGGAATCAAGTCTTCCGTAGTTCCTTAGGGTTATTTATATAGGAGATGTCACATCCCTTTCCTTGTCCTGCAAGGAATTATATTATTATTATTATTTCCCTAAGGATATACACGCATAAATCCCTCTGATTTAGGGATAATTATGGACATACTTAATGTCAATATCACAGTCTTTATGACTGAGGATTCTTTCCCGGTTTATACTGAGTTATCCTACTCGTGGAATAACAGCCGGGTTGATCTGAGCGTCCTGCGTTCAGCCCCTAAGGCTACTATGCCGAGCTGAGCAGCTCCTCTTCGCTATGCCTTGGCCGACCTGCGGTGGCTGGAGGAGGAGTTTCTGCCGATCTCCCACCTGGGGTAAGGGAGCTTAGTTATGTTTCTGGGGCTCCTGGCCCTAAATGCCCTATGTTTAGGGACATGTCATTTATTACACGTCCTAAGAGGACGACACGTGGCGTAGTTCGGGTCGGCTATCATCAACCGCATTGAAGCGCCACGTGGCCATATCATACACGATATAGGAAAGAAGAAGAAAAAAAAAAAAAAGTAAAACCCCAAAATATAAAAAAAAAAAAAAAATAAAAAAGTCAGCCACGTGGCCTCTATAGAACTAAAAAAACGAAAATGAATAAGAATAATAAATACATACCACAATTTGTTGAACTAAGTGGAAATATATATAAAATCCAATGACAAAAAAAAGCCGATGACCCCCCAAAAAAAACCGACATACACAGACAATATAAAATATATATATATATGAAAGGAAAAAAAAAAACACGCGCGCACATAAACAAACTCTACTACACACAAACAAACTCTACCACATTGAAGCGCCATGTGGCCATATCATACACGACAATACAGGAAAGAAGAAAGAAAAAACCAAAAAACAAAAGTGAAACCCCAAAACCCCAACAACAACAAAAAAAAGTCAGCCACGTGGCCTATCCCCCTTCTTCCCCCCTTGTCTTTGCATTAGATTACTAGTGTTATTTGGACCGTGCAAGGCAGTCTATGCCCAATCCAGAGAAGGGTTGGTGATAACAACAGGAACAAAAAACCCTATGTGTAACACAAGCTACTGGCCTAACTAATTATATTAGTATGACATAAAATGAATTGCAGAAAACCTTTTGTAATACAAATTATTGCATTATTGATAATAGAAATCTAGGCCGGTGCTTTTATTTCATGTTACTAATCAAAAGATCATACATTCTACGTAATATTAGAGATGCATGACATATTGGTGACTTGGACTATGTTACAAGTCAAATACCAGAAGTTTTGGTTCTATATACAACTTACAAAAGAAGCTAATCATTAATTTTCTTTTCGTTTAGAAAGTTAATGATTTAATATGTGGCTGTTAGTTAGACATGAAAAGACCGACTTTATTTAGGGTTTTTTCCAAAAGCACGAACTGGCAAAAGCTTACTAAACAGAGTTTAGTCCTGTTTAGTATTTCCCTTTGACATCAGAGATGGAGTGGTCTCTTGTGAATCTTAGGATGGAGTAATGGTTTCAAGTTGAGACACACGTACATGAGATAAGTCATGAGAATCTTGATCTTCAGGCTGATTTTCCTCAAAGCTTAACATTCGCTTTGTAGCATCTTGTTCATCACTTCTTATTTGTTCAAGAGAAGAGTCTTTCAATACCTCTTCTAGTACACCTTTTGTGGTAGGAGTAAAAAACTCTTTCTCGACATTTCCTGATGTTGCTGAGGTTGAAGAACCAATGTGGTCTTGAGGAGTTGTGTTGCCTAAAGCAGTTTCTGTTTCTGCTACTGTTTTTTGTGATTCATGATGTGCGTGGAGTTCAGCTTCAGTGTAAATCTTAAGAATAGGGTATCGACGCACCATGGTTCCTCTGCATGATCGATCATAATATTTCAGGAAAGCAATCACTGTTTCTTCTGAAGATCAGTCTCAACTTCTTTTGTCAAAGTGCTCTGTTTTGACAATGAAAATCCGTATTAAGAAACTATTTCTTAGTACTGATCTAATTTATTTTAATGATTCAGTGTTTGTAAATTTTATACATGTTCAGCAGCAAGTCTAAGCTCATTGGCAGTGAAGGGCAGTAATTTTTCGGCGTCGGGAGATTTGATCATTGCTTCAATAACTGTAGTGCCGCTGCTTAGGAATACGTCAATATCACCTCTGAATAGTTTGTTCATGGATAAGTTGATAAGTTAGTGAACCAAATTAGACACAGCAGAATTTTAAAAAGAAAGCACAAGAATTATAAAATACGAAGCATTGTTATTACCGGACAACTACATTAGTAAGTTCCTGACATGTTGAACACCATATTTTCCATTGTGTATCCACATCCAAGGCTGTGAAGCATTTTTCACATGCTTCAAACCAAAGCTTATCTTGAGCAGGAAGATAAGTTAGATAACCTTCAGTCCAAATAGTTTTTATCTGTTTTTCAGAGTTTTAGAATCATGCTGTTTTATTGATGATGTTAGCATGTATCTGAATGATTTTTTACATGAAATTTGAGTGTATCTATTAATACTTACATTTCCAATTGTACTCAAAGCATGATTCAGAGGTACAATTTCAGCAGGACGTGGTGGGTGGAAAAGTCTAGATGTATCTCTGTAGGCCCGATTCTCTAGAAATCGTGTGATTTCTGCAGCATGAGCAACATACCTGGGAAGCAGATATAATATACTTTAGATTATTGTTCTCGCTATAAAGGTTTGAACAATACTAACATTCATACCATTCTTTTAAAGGGTATTTCTCCTTCAGTGGTGGGTTATTCATGAAATAACCATTAGTCCTTGTTCCTGGTGAGAGACCTGTATTAAAATTTACATTTTATTACTGAGGCTGCTATATAAGTGTGATTATTGAAGGATCATAAAATGATGAAAGTAACAAAAGCAGTATACACATTAATCTTTTATGTAGGCAACATGCATTCAGTGTAATATTTTTAGTAGTGAATACATGGGAATGTCTTCATGTAATGCGTAAAACGTGGATAACAAGAACATATATGATGGTAAAGTATTAGTAAAATGCATAAACCTGGATATACAGTTCCTTGTTAGGCTATAAACATTTATTTCATTGTGAGTATTATTATAACTGGAGAAATAGCAAACATGATGTAATGTCGTTCTATAAAAATTAAATGTAATCTTACTGTTATGCGTAGTTACTTTCAACCCATATGCAACAATAAGGGTTGGTATCTGTACTTTGTGTAGGCGTTTACATCTGCATCAACTAAAAGATCATCCCATACCCTCAACATTATAGGAATCATCCTGTATAATCATAATATTAGGTTAAGAAATAATATATATATATATATATATATATATATATATATATATATATATATATATATATATATATATATGTATTAAGGAATATTGAAATGATTATTTTTAAAAAAAAGAGTAATAATTGTATCAACAAAGTAGTCGTACTCTTCATTGATAACCACAAAGTCTCTCTAAGATGTAGTCTCATCAGTTTCTTGAAGTGGTAACGCATGTATAACCAATGCTTTGATACCTAGGAAAAATATTATTCATTTTTGTTATTCGGGATTCATGATATAAGTGTAAGTTAGTAAAGAATTAACTTTGTGAACTATGTTTGGTGAATACTTACAGATTTGGCGATCCTGATCAGCAAAGCAGTAAAATTCAGAGAATTTATCAAACTGAAATGTGCATGGTAGTGGATGAGGAACAGCATCATGGTAAGGCTCAACCAAATTTCTGCGATGCAAAGTCCAAGTGTATTCATATTCAACGACTCTGTATGCCGGTGGAGTCAACTTCAAAACAGCGTTTGACACTTTATATCTTTTGAAATGCAACAGTATGTTTGCAAAGAAGGTTACGTTGCCATCAAACACTACAATAGGAACCTTTGTACCCAGTTTAGAAAGGAAACGTATAATGAACTTAGTTCTCGCAACAATAATGTTCAGCTATATTGGTAGGTGACAGAAAAACAATTAAAGAATGTGTGGAATCTATATTACCGTCATATCTGTCACCATGTAGTTTCTGTACAAAAGACCGCCATCGCTTTTTTGGGTTTGCGGCGTTCGATGACCTGAACCAAGACTGTCCATTTCGTGTCCATAGCTTTGACTTCATTTGCGGTATACAATTTTCTGTCCATGTTTTAGCTGTATTGTTTTTCTTCTAAGTGGTTAGAATGCTGAAACATTGCTCCGTAAATGTTGGTTGTGTAACTCAATGTAAAGGTTGTAATTTTTGTGAGCAAAATCAATTAAAGTGAAAAGCAAAATAATATATTTTGATTCTAATGTATGTCGATAGCAATAAGACGTATATGAATTGTATGTATAACATTAACTGTACGTAATATCCAGGTTATTATATTGTAAAACACACGAACACATAAGACGCAGCCAATAAGTGACTCAATGTTTAGGCTGTTCAGGTAACAAAAAACGGTGTATTAATGTATAGAGAAAAAACAATGCAAAACGATTAACAATTGTTATAGACCCAAGACTTCCTTATATACAATATTTCGTGTGTTAATGTTCGTATTTTCATTAGTAGTTGTGTTGTGTATGAAAACCTTTACATGAGATGATGTTCTTGCACGAACATCATCTGCAAAGGCAAGGAAAGAGGATGTTCTTGCACGAACATCATCCAGGTTACATGAGATGATGTTCTTACATGTGACAAATCTGCAAAGGCAAGGAAACTACATCTATATCTCTGGTTCACACCATTTCCTATTTGTAGTAAGAAAGAGGTGAATTCAGGATCTAAACGTGCACGCATGTTTGAAGTGAGACGCCATTGTATTAGATTTGGCCACAAAGGAGACTTTATCAAGGAAGCATCGATTGTTTCTCTTTTAGTCCCTTTTGTAACTACTGGTAATGTTTGACGGAAATCTCCTCCTAAGACAACTACTTTTCCACCAAATATTGTTGTAGATTCCATCAAATCTTTCAGCAGGCTGTCCAACGCCTCAATAGCTATTCGTTAGGCCATTGGTGCTTCATCCCAAAGTATGAGCTTTGATTCTTTGATAAGCACAGCCAAAGAGGATTGTTTACTTATACTACATGTCGAGATATCCTCAATATCAATAGGAATTTTGAACCTAGACTGTGCCGTTCATCCTCCTGGTAATAAGGAAGCAGTTATACCTGATGTAGCTGTGGCCAATGCTATATTGCCCTTTGAACGAACATAAGCTAAAAGTGCACGATAAAGGAATGTTTTACCGGTGCCGCCTGGACCATCTATGAAGAATGCCCCTGGTTTGTTTTCAAAAACTGCCTTGGTTATACATGCAAAAGCTTCCTTTTGTTCTGTATTAAGGAGGGCCTGTAATGACAAGTCTGAAGTAGAAACTGGAATACTTTGTTCCATCCTTAGTTCCTTGTTAGAGTCATGTAGCGCATCAGAACTTTCTGAGAAAAAGTCTGGACAAATGTTGAAGTGTCTAATACTTTTTCCCATACCAACTAAATACGAGTTTATTACATGTAGGACTTTTTTCCGAATCAAATGTTTTGGTAAATTTGATCCATGAGCAAAGTCAACTGACATGCTTTCTTCAAACTTCGACCACAAATCAGAAGGATTGTTTGGGCATGAATGAAAGAGTAAATCAGCAAAAAGTGTTCTAAGGGCACAAGGCATATTGTACGAGGCAGCCTCTGACATGCACTCTTCCTGGTTATTATTCTGTTCCAACAAGCCTCGTTCTAGGGTTGCCTCATGGTATGTGGAAAACACATGTCCATTTCTGATCTTTAGGTCTCAGATATGATGTTGGACAACGGACCTCACTTAAAAGCAGTCGTAGATAATACCGTTCACCTTCAGTTGGCTGTGCTGTCACAACTCTACCAACCGAATTGTCCCTTAAACGTACTTTCCATGTTTTCTTGTCTGGTAGCCAAACAAAGAAATCTGGAAATTCCGAATATGTACATTTTTTCCCTTTTGCAATAGAATTTGTTTGATTCATCGTGAAAAATTCAGTTAGCATTGTTTTCTTATTCATAGGATTCTCAAGTACATTTGAAAGAAGTTGCTTATGTTTAAAGGTGATTGGTTGGTAATTTTCTATATGCAAGTGCATTTGTATGACTGGAGGTTTCATTTCAGTAAGAGGAAATCTGAAGATGCGCAACAAAGATTCAGGTGCTGAAATCCACCTGCCACTTCTGCATTGGTCTATTTCATTTACTTCATCATTGACTTTAGAGGGTATGTTAGGTTGATTTTGATTCGACACATTGAATAATATTCGATCACTTTCTTTACAAATATACTTATAAATATACTTAGCAGCCTTTATTGTCGAACAAACCTCAACATTCATATGACAATCAAACTTCGCAAGTAGGTAAGGGTTATATGGCACAATCCATTGATTGTCCAACCAAACACCCCTTACCTTTACGCGTACACTATTATTTCTCCTACGGTAATTTGGGTAAGCATCATCCGTGACATTTGTTTCATCATAAAATGATTTTGGATAGAAGTTTCTGCATGTACCATTTTTTTCATGCATACATTAGTAGGATTTTTATCACCACATAGGCCGTGCAACATATGTTTCAAAAACAAAGCATATAAGTGGGGGTGGGCAATTTTATCAGGAATTTCAGCACTAACAAAACGATCAAATTCTTCTAGACGGTATAACTTGAATTGTGGCTTAAGTATCAACAAGAAATGGGCATGGGGTAAGCCTCTCTTTTGGAACTCAATCACATATGTGTATGCTGCAACAGAGCCAAATATATTCTTTTTAAACAGCTCATTTTTCAATTCTTCTAATTTAGCTCTAAAAATCCTACACATAAGATCTGGCCTATCTTGAGATAACTCTCCATGTTTTAAATGTTGTTTTATTTCAGGCCAGTTAGGATTGCATGTCATTGTTAAGAAGATGTCAGGTTTCCCAAATTTATGCACTAAGGTCATAGCATCTAAGTACTTTTTTCTCATGTGTCTAGTACCCCCTGTGAAAGTGGCTGGCAGCACAACACGCTGACCTATCTGAACACAAACATTTTCACCCGTTGCAAAAGCATCTACAACTCCTTGCAAAAAATCATGCATAATGTTTTCTTGTTGGGATCTAAAGTAGTCCAATCTCTGTGTTTCTAGTTTCACAAACATATCCACAAAGATATTGTTGAAATAACTTGACCAAAATGTAAAGAGATATGGATGGTCTAAAGGTCTAATCTGAAATCTATAGCAATAATATTCTCGTATTGAGACATTGTTTGGATTATCAATGGTCACATTCATTGTATGTTGTTCATGTTCCAACAATTCCTCAGCATTGTACACATTCAAAGGATTCAATGACATGTTTAAAAGGCCTGATCTATTTCGTTTCCTGTTTTTTTTACACCTTGTTTAAGAATGCCTTGATGCCAACCTAATTGACCATAAGGAAACAACAAAGGATACTGAAGAGGATCATAACATGCATAATAATACTGAATGCTGTGAGGACGACCACTGTGGGTGAATATTTTGATGCTTCTATGGTGATTTTCAGTGCCATCTACTAAAATTCCAGCAACTTCATGAACTGAAGGTTTGTTGTAAACATGTTGGTCTACGTGTGGATTGCAATACAACAAATTATCATGTTCTTCAAGACCTGATTCGTTTCGTAGACTTCTAAAGAACCTGGCATATGGGTTTTCCTCAAGTACTAACAAGATTTTCTGGAGGGACATATCATACAATCTTGGACAACAGAGGAGTCTGTTACTTATTTCATGCTTTGTGCATGGAGGTAAAACTGTAAGTTTTTCGAAGATTCATTTGTGCCTAACAAGTCTGGCATAAAATGATAGACTTGACTGATGTGATCCAAGATGAGACGTTTTGGCTTGGAGTCCACTTACGTTATCATTTATCCCACATTGTTTCCGTGGAAGATTTTATTAGAATATTATTAGTATTTATTTCTTTTATTTTTATTTTTATTTCTGTTAAATAAGTTTGTCCCACAATGATTTGGGAGTAGTTTATGTTTTTTATTCTAGCCTATAAAAAGGCTTTAGTTGTAATCTTTTGAAGACAGACAAATTTTGATATATTTTATTTGAAGTTTTTAAGCTTTGGTGAGTTTTCTCACGTTGGTGTTTGGTGGATTCCAACGCCGGTGTTTGGTGGATTCCAAACGGAACTTATCAAGGTTCTGAGCAGACCTTGTGGCGTTCGTATACCAAGGTTCTTAGATACGGGTTATCTAAGGGTTGAGGTCATACCAAGGTTCTTAGTTACGAGTTAACTAGGGGTCGCGGTGCTCGTATTATTGGTGCCTTCAGTCGGTCCTTCAGCAATTTCGGATCTAATTCGGCTACGGATCACATCAGTTGGTATCAGAGACAGACACTGACGGTATCCAAATATCCCTTTTTTTTTCCTTACCTGCGTTTTTTCATTCCTTCATTATCAAAAAAAAATTAAAAAATTAAAAATCCCAGCAATTTTTTTTCTTTTTCTTATTTCCTGCAATTTTTTTTCCTCCTGTTCTTCAACATTGGAAAAAAAAAAATCAAATTCCCAGCTTTGTTTTCATTGATGATCGTCCTGTTAAAAAAAACAAAAAAAAAAATCCAATTCTGTATCTTTGTTCCTGCCGTCCTTTTTGCTTACTTATTCCAAAAAAACAAATGGGTACAGCACTTTTCCAGATCTGCGTGTTGTTATTCCAAAAAAAAAAAAAAATCCCAGCCATTATTATTTTTTATTTTTTTGTTTTTGTTTTCTCCCAGCCATTGTTATGAACTTTGTTCGTATGTCTTTCGATTTTCTGTCTGCATCGTAAGTCAGATTCATCTGTGTCCAACACTTTTACCCTAATTCATCCGTGGTCAATAGAGTCATAAAAAAAAAAAGGTGTCTTGCAGCTATTATTTTTAAAAATTTATTTTTGGAGGCTATTGTGGTTTTACGACAAAGTTGTAAAGCATCCGAAGGACATGCAGCTAGCGGAATTTAAGTGAAAAAAAATGTCGAAAGAGTTTCCCAAGGGAGAGGATAATTCTAGTGATACTCGTATTCGGTCATTGGCGGATGAGATCATGGCTCAATATCATAAACTCTTAAAGGAAAGAGGAGGTGGTAGAGGTAACTGTGGTGCTACAGGTGTTGTTGAGAAAACATATTCTCCAGTGTTGTTTTCTGTTTTTTGCGGTCATTGTAAAGGAAGTGGTCATCGCTATTATGATTGCCCTGATTTATTTCAAGAACTACGTAGAATCGACGAGAAAGCTCGTTTGAAGCGTGAATCAGCAAGAGAAACAGACTTGATTGAAGTGAAAGACGATGAAGATAAGAGTGTGGTGGAGATAAATGTTGCAAAGGAGTGTGATGTTGAGAAGACGAATGAGGATATCTCATTAGTGGTTGCGAAAATCGAGGCAGATGAAGAAGTTCATCCTACTTCACCAACCACTTGTTCGAGTTCTGTTTTGTCTGATTTGCAGGTTCTTGACGAGAATTCATTTGAGGAGGGCCCGTGTTTACTTAATGTACCCCATTCAGCCCCTATATTGCCTGTGGTTGTTTTTGATCATGTTGACGTTGGTGGAAAACCGGAGCATAATTTTATTGATCCATTTTCTGAGTATGTTGCTTCTCCAGAGGACATTATTTGCATTGAGCACTCACGACATTACTATGCATTGGTTTCCTTGGTGATGTATTCATCATCAGATCAACGGTCTAGTTATTTGAAGCCGTATTTACGCCTTGTATTTGATCCAGGCATCTCATTGGTGTTTGTTATTAGTGTTAGGTGTGATGCCCGAAAGACAATTTTGTAATTGTTTTATTTAATAAATGAAATGATATTGTTATTCATATTTATTATTCTCATAATCACCGATGTGACAATAGTATTTACACTACAGAAAACCCTAAGTATATCGTTTATGTAATCACTTAACTCAGTGTATGGTATATACACGGGAGGATTGAGTTAGTGAAGATGTACTTAAAATACAATTAGCCCATAGTGAAGTTAATCGAGAGTATCGGGTCTCTCCTTTAACGTGCTATTAATGCGCCCAGAACACAATAGGTGTGATCGTCTTATCCGGACTTTCGGTTAAGAAAACCTAATGGGGCATTTATATATGATAGATATATCATATAAGGCTGGACCGATTTGATTAGAGTTCACGATATAATTCCGTAATCGAGAATTCTTATCGAATCAATGGATGATCATATTTATGGATATATCTTAATCCTGAGGTGATCACAGTCAACTGCTTGAATCAGTATGAAGTTTGACTTGACGGTTAAGGATTACACTCGAGTCTGTGATCCGAATTACCCCATCTTGGCATTTATCTTTGGATTGAGTGAGTAGTACGTGTTATCACAGATACGGAATCCATTCCTTCCATTTATGGAAGTAGATAGACGATTCCTTATTTGTTAATCCTAAACCGATAGATCCATGGAGTTCATATTACACCGATTAGCTACCCGGTGGGGTGTATGAATTAATTGATCACTAGGGGGTTAATGGTAAATAAGGATAAGAGGTTAGAAAGGGTTAACGGTAACTTCCCGATTTAGAATGAGCGATCATGGAGGATTAATCCATATGTAATGATTATATCAATGGACGCTTATTATTATTCTCGTGAGGAGATAAATATAATCTCATAATCGGAGGAGTGCGATCACGGGATTATGGTGGCATATTCTGTGATTGATTTATCAAATATAATTATTACATTCGTAAGATAATTATTTATTTGATTTATCGAGCCACGATTATTAGTCCATGGTCCCCGACGTGCCTCTCCTAATATAGCATAGCTATTCTCGGACGTCGAATCCTAATAATATTAATTTAGTTCTTGTTGGACTTTATTAAAATGATATGTGAATTAATTGTTTAGTAGACTATTAAATTAGTTGGGCTAAATAATTAAATATGTGGAAAAGACATTTTCCATAATCTTGGCCCAATTATTGTGTAATGGCAAAACTAATATTGACTAGGTCAATGAGGGCAAATTTCGCCCCATGCTCTATTTTATGGAACAAGAAATTGTTTTCTTGTGTATTAATAAGACATGTGCATAAAATATTTATTGGATAAATATTTATGGAAAGAAATAAAGATAAATATTATTCTAGATTTGTTCTAGAATATTATGGGATTATCTTTTATTTAATGGGATTATTATAATTGATTTTGTATTAATTATTAAATCCTTGGATGCTAAGTTTTACTCTCTATATAAAGAGAGTTCTTCCAAGCCTTAATACACACAATATTTTGAGTTCCACCTCTCTTAGAGAGGAGGAAGAAATTTCGGCCAAGAGGGTTGGGAAAAATCTTGGAGATTTTTCCGGGTAGCATATCGGAAGGATTCGAGACGAGAATTTCCTTCCACCGGGAGTTGCTTGGATCACACGTACGGAAGATCGCGGTGCTCTTCACATCTTCGTTCTTTCTATTGCGGTTCTTCAACTTGGATTTTGAGATCCAAGAGGTATGATCTACAACCCCTCAGAGAGTAGATCTAGTTATTTTATTACGTGTATTTTATAGATCTAGATCCTTAAATCGCTTCGGCTGCGGATGATATTACTAACAATTAGTTCGGCCTGTTTTGTCCTTGTTGCTGCTTTCTACGACATCCTTCTGATTCGAGGTCAAATTCTTTCCAACCGGGAGGGAATGATGTGATCCAAGATGAGACGTTTTGGCTTGGAGTCCACTTACGTTATCATTTATCCCACATTGTTTCCGTGGAAGATTTTATTAGAATATTATTAGTATTTATTTCTTTTATTTTTATTTTTATTTCTATTAAATAAGTTTGTCCCACATTGATTTGGGAGTAGTTTATGTTTTTTATTCTAGCCTATAAAAATGCTTTAGTTGTAATCTTTTGAAGACAGACAAATTTTGATATATTTTATTTGAAGCTTTTAAGCTTTGGTGAGTTTTCTCACGTTGGTGTTTGGTGGATTCCAACGCCGATGTTTGGTGGATTCCAAGCGGAACTTATCAAGGTTACGAAAGCGGACCTTGTGGCGTTCAGTATACCAAGGTTCTTAGATACGGGTTATCTAAGGGTTGAGGTCATACCAAGGTTCTTAGTTACGAGTTAGCTAGGGGTCGCGGTGCTCGTATTATTGGTGCCTTCAGTCGGTCCTTATGCAATTTCGGATCTGATTCGGCTACGGATCACATCATTGACCCTGAACCCTAAAAGTGTATACACCTTTATTTCGCCTAGACAAATCTTTATCGTATGCTGCACCTAAGGAAGTAAATGCCAAATGATTATTATAAGTCCTAGTGCATGATCTAAAGTTCTTAGACTCTTCAGAACATGAAGTGATTAAATCTACCAATACACTCGGCAAGGGAGTATTAAATAAAACAATGTCACCTGAATCACAGCAAGAATTAAGAGATTCATGAGCAAACTTAAGAGCGCCACATGATCGAAAGCTGTCAACGTACGGTAACATGCTAGAACATGATGGAATGGCTAGAAAGGAATCATGAGCAGAACGTATACTCTCTGGTGTAATTTTTTTTATGACTTTTTTCATTTGAAGAACAGCTACAGGACGTACCAAATTACAGGAAGAAACAATATCAAGGTTGGTAAGATCATTGATGGGAGAAGCATAGGGTAGCTGTGGACAAGCATGCAGATTTGAAACCACAGGTAAGGCCATTGAGGGGACACAATAAGGCTCATTGTTAGGGATGACTATACCATCATGGGTAAGATGCAATGCTGATATTTCTCATAACGGAGAATGTATAATAGCAGTATCTAATTTAGGAATTGTATGAGCACACGAACTATGAAGGTGGTTAATAAATTTCTTACTACACATCCTCACTTTCACTTTTTTATTCAGTCCTACATGAATGCTTTTCTTACTCTGTTTACTGATAATAGGGATTGTGTGAAAAACACCATGTTGAAAGTTAGTTGTAACAGGAGAAAAACAGTTATTGTCCAAAGTATTTTTACTCTTGAGTTTTTTTTCCTCTGCCGCCTTTTAATTGCTAAATACCGGTATTCACAAGAGCTGGACACCTTACTAACAACAGGTTGCAGTACTTTAGCTGTTGATATACTTTCTTGGGAATCAGAAATTTGAGGAGAGGTGATCCATGGTCTAGGGGAAACCATAATTCTTTCTGAACAAACAATACTATATTTACTTTAGACGTATACTGAGAGGAATTCCAAGGTGGACCGGATATATAAGTTTTTAACATAAAGCTAAGAATGTGTAACATACAATCTACACAAGCATATATTTTGAGAGATAAACTGAGCTTATTTGATTAGGATACACTCCTAAAGAACTAAAAATAGTTCTATATATTAAACCATGCTTAAATGGTACTATATACGAATATACGTACAATATATAGGCTGAAAATCCTACTTTTTACATATCAAGCCAAGGCCATTAAAGCATAAGACAGAAAAGACTAAAAAGAACAAAATTCATAGACACACTCAAACAAAAATTGTCCGGAAAGTTTTTTTTGAAACAATAGACTATTATAAACAATCAAAATCTCACATGCATCACTGAGGTAAAGAAGTGATTTTGAAAATAAAACATGCAAGCCATTAGCTAAACAAATGTAAATAAATAATACTAAGGATCAAGAGTGAAGGCACACCTGTGAAGTTTTGTTTGCCTGATAAACAGAATGCTAAACAACAACCGAAAATCCTGAACAACAAATATGAAAATCACAAACAAGATGAATCAGATTTCAATTTCATATAAAAAAATCATACAGAATATAAATCTGAAGGGGAAAAAAGGATATTTACCTTGAAGCTAAACAAAGTGTATGGAAGACCTATTCTCAAGTCTGTTATTATATTGAAGGAAGAGAGGCCGGATATATCGAACAAAGATTTAGTCAAAGGTGCAATGATTTTCTCTGCCCCCCGTACGAAATCGAAGAGAAAATTAAAGAATACATTTAAAAATCAAAACTGATTAGAGATCGATAGACCGGCGGCCTTTTTCTCTCCGACGACAAGACAGAAATGTGAGGAAGATGGACAGCAGACGGAGGTTTGAGGCTGGGAAGAGAAAGCGGTAGGTTGAGTAGTTAAAAGCATTAATTGTGATGTGTAAGGATGTTGAATTATTCAGCCAAAATGCATTGGAAAAACAATCAATAGAGTAATAGACTTTGACAAAGCTTGAAATATATCCGATCCTCACCCCCCACCCCCACCCTGCTGTTTAATCACAAACCTTTTGACTTTAAAAAATATCAAAATGGAAATGGTATGATAAATTGTATAGTTTAATTATAAGGTACAACAATAATGTTATGATTATATAGTTTAAAAAATTATTATTCTAATTTAACAGAATAATAAATAAACATACGTAGTATCATTAAGATAAAACGACGACAAAGAGTTTCAACAGTGACAAACTATTGAATTATAAAACACGGCTACATGAGTACAACAAAACGTACGGGAAATTATAATGAAACATGAGAAAATGCTCGTGAAAGGCGTGATCACACACATCGTCAAAGCAGGGAAATATGAAATCCTCAAAGCTGAAAGAAAGTTAAGAAAGTGTATATGCGCGTTGAAGCTAAAAAACAAATGAAAGAATCGAAAGACGATTAAAACTCAATAAACATCAACACATATTATTCATCACCAAAAAACCAAGCAAAGGCGAAAAACAACATTAAAACCGAAACATAATATAGCAAACCATGTATACGAATAATAAAAAAAATTATAAAATGGCGCAAAACAATAATTACGCCCGACTTCAGCGTGGATCAGACGACCCCCCGGAAAAAAAAGGAAAAAACCCGGAAAAAGGCACACCAATATAATAATATAAAGTAAAATAAATAAACGAAAATGAAAATCTCAAAAAATAGGCACATACAGGGGGGATGGGGGAAATCCGAACAAAAAACAAAATTAAAACACCAAACAAAAATCTACAACACACACACACAAAAAAAAAAAAAAAAAAAAATTGACACGTGGCCTCTCCCCATACAGGGGGGGTGGGAAATCCAAACCAAAAAACAAAATTAAAACACCAAACAAAAATCTACAACACACACACACACACACAAAAAAAAAAAAAAAAAAATATTTGACACGTGGCTTCTCCCCATACAGGGGGGGTGGGAAATCCAAACAAAAAAACAAAATTAAAACACCAAACAAAAATCTACAACACAAAAAAATAAAAATAAAAAAGGAAAAAAAAATTGACATGTGGCCTCTCCCCCTCTTTCCCCCCTTGGCTTTGTATTAGTTAGTAAGATAAGATAAGATAAGATAAAACGACGACAAAAGTTTCAACAGTGACAAACTATTGAATTATAAAACACGGCTACATGAGTACAACAAAGCGTACGGGAAATTATAATGAAACATGAGTATAGTAACTCGTGAAAGACATGATCTAGACACATCCCCAA
Source organism: Gentiana macrophylla (assembly GCA_026214975.1). NCBI lineage: Eukaryota > Viridiplantae > Streptophyta > Magnoliopsida > Gentianales > Gentianaceae > Gentiana > Gentiana macrophylla. The sequence continues at coordinate 41,186,873 of CM047814.1, forward strand.
AGCAGGGGAAATATGAAATCCTCAAAGCTGAAAGAAAGTTAAGAAAGTGTATACGCACGTTGAAGCTAAAACAACAACAAAGAATCGAGTACGATTAAAACTCAATAAACATCAACACATATTATTCATCACCAAAAAACCAAAGGCGAAAAACAACATTAAAACCGAAACATAATATAGCAAACCATGTATACGAATAATAAAAAAATTATAAAATTATAAAATGGCGCAAAACAATAATTACGCCTGACTTCAGCGTGGATCAGACGCCCCCCGGGAAAAAAAGGAAAAAACCCGGAAAAATGCACACAAATATAATAATATAAAGTAAAATAAATAAACTAAAATGAAAATCTCAAAAAATAGGCACATACGGGAAATCCGAACAAAAAACAAAATTAAAACACCAAACAAAAATCTACAACACACAAAAAAAAAAAAAGGAAAAAAAAATTGACACGTGGCCTCTCCTCCTCCTTCCCCCCTTGGCTTTGTATCAGTTAGTATAAGATAAGATATAGATAGATTATATTAGATTAGATATTATATATATAGGGAGTTATCAAGACACCCCTATTTACTTTCTAAGACTTCTATTCTTGGCGATCATAAAAATTACTTGTGGCGGTGATTTTTATAAATTGACGTTGGTGTTCAACAAGGAACACCAGTGACACTGACGTTCCCTTTATAAAAGTGTTACATTTTAGAAAACGTCAGTCCACGACTTTCCACTAGTGTTCCCTGTTGAACACCAACGTCAGTGTCGTTGGTGTTCAACAAGAAACACCAGTGACACCGACATATTTTCACCCGAAAAATAATCATAAAATGAGTGCCAATAATAAAAAGAGGTGTGCCAATAGAACCCACCTATACATATAGTAGGATATTATTTTTGTAAGCATGCTTTAAAACGTATCAGTTTGAATGTATGTTGGTTAAATTCATTTAATGATAAATTTTAGGGAAATAATAAAATTTGACGTGTTTTCATAAAAGAATCCTGTTATAATTGGAAGTGTTTATGTAAGGCTATTGTTATGATTCCACGTTGATGACAAGTAGGACATTTTAATATTTTTAAGGGAGAAATGCTCTCAAGAACACGGTTACAATTTCAACAGTCATTAAGGACAAATATAATTACATAAGTCAATAAGGACAAGTTTTAAATTGAATGGACAATATTACCCTTCCACTACATTATTGAAAACACACGCTGAATTACGTTGATCGATCCAAGCGATTCTATCCCTCAATGGCATGGATCGATCCTCATGATTCCTCTTCTCCGATGACCCCATCTCCGGCGATTCCTCAAGGCACAGGCCTCCAGGTAATCTATTTGTTTTTTAGGGTTCATTGTATATTTTGGACGGAATGCACTAATTTCATAAGCTTCTTTGAATTATTAGAGCAATTCAATAATCTGCTCATTGGTTAATGCAATAATTTGAATCGATTTGTGGAATTCTTTTCAAATTATGCAATGGATGCTCCAAAATGTCGGAATTTGCGTATTTTAAGAAGTTTAAGGACATTGGCGGTGCTAATAGTTCTCACTCCGCTGGATAGAGGTGAAAACATGAAGACTACCCACGCCGATGGACTAGACTTTGGTTTGTTCTTATTTCGCTTTATCTTGTTTCTTTCTTGATTTTGTTTCTAAAATTGCGTAAAACCGCAAGGTCTGCTTTGGCTTGTGTGATAGCAAGATTTTTCGTAATTGGTGATGAAGGCAGTTTGAGCATTATGGAGTTGTATTGAGTGTAAAAGAAACAAGAAATTCATATGTTATACCCATCCGAGTTGCTTTGGATTAGTTTGAGGTGCTTCTTGTCATGTGATTGATTGCGTTCGGAGTTTTACTCGAGGCAATGATTATGGAAATTTTGTTTTGCTATATATCTTACAGGTGATGCTTTTCTACAATGATGTTGTTGAGAAGTAGGCGACTCTTGAATTTTGTCTATTTTTGTCGAGTGAATGCGCTGTTCGAAATCGTCATCGAATTTTTGTAAGTTCAATGTTTTTTCAAGGAATTTATTCTGTGGATTTAGTTTATTATTTGTACGTAGTTGTTAAGCTACAAGTGACTGGGTGTTTTGCATTTGGCAAGGAATAAGTGATTCTTCCTACAAGTGAAGAATGGGGTTACACTAGCGAAAAGGAATTTTAGACAATTTTGGGTGCGGTGGAGATCAACATGAAGACTCGGGAGTAATAAAGCCAATGTGTATCGGTGTGTTTAGACCAAAGAGTATTCAATAGATTAATGTTTATAGTCGATGTATCATTTTTATGTATTCTCTTAATTAGTGGCTTCTTCTTATTTCTCTCATGTAAAAACTCGATTTGCCATCGATAATGAAAATTCATCAAATTTACTCCTTGGTTTCATCATTGAACTGATATACATTGAAGCGAATGGCTTAAGTTTTCTCACATCAACTGCATTTGAAATTCTCAACTTGGCTCAAACAAAATGGTCAAAAGATGCATAACAAAAGAGCTTCTTAGAGATTTTGAAACTTATTGAACACATTGATAATGTTCAAGAAGACACAAAATGTCTCATTGTGTTGATATTATACCATGTTGAAAGTGAATGATAAAACACTACAGTTCTTTGTTTCACACCTACTTGTAGATTACTAACTCATTTCAAACCTACTTCACATTACTAACTCATTTCAACCAAAGTTTACTTTTAGGAGTTTATAAGTGTAGTTCATTATTGTAGTTAACCATTGAAAGTTTACTATTGTTAGTTCACTTTTTGAGTTCTTTTTTGCGAGGTCACTTTTGTAGTTCACCGCGTTTAGTGTTTGTGGTTCATTGTTGGAAGTTTACTAGTGTTAGTTCCCTTTTTGAATTCATTTTTGTGAGTTCATTATTTGTATTTTATTATTGTTAGTTCACTATTAAAGTGCGGTTGTTAGCGCACTGTTCATTTCAAAGCTACTGAGCACTTAGTATCACAACCTGTCCTGAATATTTAGCTAACATTATACTCTGGTTCACAATTTTACACCTAACCATATATGACAGTATATTCTTGTCCACTTTCATGACTGAGTCTCATGTTTCAATGTATTAATTCACTGTTATTGGTTAACTCCCATGCTCAAATCGCTTGTTCAATGTTAGGCGGCAATATACTACAGTTCACTGTTTTACATTGAACTCAAAACACTACAGTTCTTTGTTTCACAACTAAGCATAAATGACATCATGTTCTTGTCCACTTTCATGATTGGGTCCAATGTTTGTAGTAATACAATGTTATTGGCTAACTCTGATCCTTAAATCTAATTATTCACTATTAGCTAGCAAAATACTCCGTTTCATAATTTTTAATTGAGTTCAAAACACTCACAGTTCACTATTTCATACCTACTTCACATTACTAACTCATTTCAAACCAAAGTTCAATTTTAGGGGTTTATAATTGTAGTTCACTATTGTAATTAACCATTGGAAATTTAAAATTGTTAGTTCACTTTTTGAGTTCTTTTTTACGAGTTCACTTTTGTAGTTCACAGTTCGTAGTTACTATTTGTGGTTCATTATTGATAATTTACTATTGTTAGTTCACTTTTTTGAGTTCATTTTGTGAGTTCACTTTTAGGAGTTTACTATTGGAAGTTTACTACTGTTAGTTCACTTTTGAGTTCATTTTTGCGAGTTCATAGTTTGTGTTCACTATTTGAGTTCAAAACACTCTGGTTCCTTTGTTTTGTGGTGCAAAGATTATTGTAATTCACTATTGTTGTAGTTCACTATTTTAATTCATCTCAAAGAATGATCCGAACTATATTCTTCCCAATCCATTGCACATGCAACAAAAATTTTGATTTAACTATAGCAAAATACTATGGTTCATTATTCAAACTCGTTTTACTAATTCACTATTAGCTAGCAAAATACTCTGGTTCACTGTTTTTCATTGATTTCAAAACACTTTGGTTCATTGTTTCACACATATTTCACATAACTAATTCACTTCAAACCAAAATTCACTTTTCGGAGTTTATAATTGTAGTTAACCATTGGAAGTTTACTATTGTTAGTTCACTTTTTTTGTTTTTTTTTGCTAATTCACTTTTGTATTTCACTATTTGTAATTCTTGTTTGTGGTTCATTGTTATTGTAATCCCTTTGTTGTTGTAGTTCATTATTTTTGTTCATATCAACAATTATCTCAAATCCCAATAAAAAAAACAATTATCTCAAATATATTATTCCCAATCCATTGCAGCTGCAACAAAGGTTGTGACTTAGCTTTAGCAAAATACTCTGGTTCACTGTTTTTAATTAAGTTCAAAACACTCTGGTTCACTGTTTCACACCTACTTCATATTACTAACTCACTTCAAACCAAAGTTACCTTTTAGGAGTTTATAATTATAATTCACTATTGTAGTTAACCATTGGAAGTTTACTATTGTTGGTTCATTTTTTGCGTTCTTTTTTGCATGTTCACTATATGTAGTTCACTATTTGTGGTTGACTATTGGAAGTTTACTATTTGTATCTAGCAAAATACTCTGGTTCATTGTTTTTTATTGAGTTCAAAACACTTAGGTTCATTGTTTTTTAATTGAGTTCAAAATACTCTGCTTCAGTGTTTATAGTTCAATGTTATTGTAATTCACTATTGTTGTAGTTCACTATTTTAGTTCATCTTAACAATGATCTGAACTCTATTCTTCCCAATCCATTGCACCTGCATCCAAGGTTGTGACTTAGCTTTACCAAAACACTCTGGTTCACTGTTTCACACCTACCTCACATTACTAACTCATTTCAAACCAAAGTTCACTTTTAGGAGTTTGTAATTGCATTTAACCATTGGAAATTTACTATTATTAATTCACTTTTTGAGTTCTTTTTTGCGAGTTCACTTTTGTAGTTCACTTTGTAGTTCCGCTGTTTGAATTTACTATTGCTATTTCCTTTGTTTGAATTTACTATTGCTAGTTCAATGTTTGTGGTTCATTATTGAAAGTTTACTATTATTAGTTCAAATTATTGTGGTTCATTTGCTTTTCATTGAGTTTAAAACATTCCACTATTTCACACCTACTCCACATTACTAATTCACTTCAAACAAAAGTTCACTTTTGGGAGTTTATAATTGTAATTCACTGTTGTACTTAACCATTGGAAGTTTTTACTATTGTTAGTTCACTTTTTGAGTTCTTTTTTGTGAGTTCACTATTTTTAGTTCAATGTTTTACACCTGCGCATACATGCCGACATGTTCTTATCCACTTTCATGATCGGGTCTAATGTATCAATGTAGTACTACAATGTTATTGGGTATCAATGTCCACTCTATTCTTCCCAATCCACTTTTTGCGAGTTCACTTTTATATTTCACTATTGTAGTTCACTTTTTTTTGTAGTTCACTATTTTGGTTCATCTCAAACACTTTTTTGTTGTTCACTATTTGCAATTCACCGTTTGTGGTTCACTGATTATAGTTCACTTCACTGTTTGTAGCTAGCAAAATACTCTGCAGTTCACTATTTTAATTGTGTTCCAAACACTCAGTTCACTATTTTTGTTATGTTTAATAAACTCTGGTTCACTGTTTCACACATATTTCATATTACTAATTCATTTCAAACCAAAGTTCACTTTTATGAGTTTTCAATTGTAGTTCACTATTATAGTTAACCATTTGAAGTTTACTATTATTAATTCACATGAGTTCTATTTTGCGAGTTCTGTTTTTGTAGTTCTTTTTTGCGAGTTCAGTTTTTGTAGTTCATTGTTAATTTAATTCACTTTTGTCGTAGTTCACTATTTTAGTTCATCTCAACAATGATCTCAACTATATTCTTCCCGATTGCAAGGTTGTGACTTAGCTTTAGCAAAACACTGCTTTTCATGAGTTCAAAACACACTAATTCACTGTGTTTTACAATCTGGTTCAACTGTTTCACTTCAAATAAAAATACTATGGTTCACTGTTTTTTATTGAGTTCAAAACATTTTCTCTTCTTAGTTCACTTCTTCAATCCCTGATTTATCAGCATAAAAAGCTAACCACCAAGGAGGATCCTAAGGAAGGGGTACTTGAAATCTACGTGGAGCTGCATAAATGACTAAACAAGCAACAACTTCACTCTTCAATCTCATGCATATGTTGTCCATAAGCTGTCATTTGCAAGATTCCAGGCTTCTTGCGTCACCTTAGCAGGTGTCTCTAAGGTTGCAAGATAATTTGAAATAAATTTATGAGGATGTTCCACATGACAAATGTAAACCCATTTCTTTCAAAAGATGCCGTTCATTTCTAATAAGGTCGGCCTTCAAATCCGCGTATTTCTTAGATGCTTACATCCAATGCTCCAAGGGCAACTTCTCCCTCCTGCATTCCATTCGATGAAACACAATCATCACTTGCCTTGCCTTTCCTGGGCTTTCTTCAAGCAAGCAAGACCACAATTGAATGCCTGATAATATCAAAACAATTTCAATTTTTTGCAGTAATCTTCTAGTTCAAATTTTAGATAAGGTCATGATAAGAAAGCAACAGTAGCCATGTTTCTGAATATACATCAAACGCGAAAAACAGAGCACTTCTAAAGCAGGCTTAACATTAGCAAGTTTTCAGATTTATTTTGGTATTGGTCAAATGGACACAACTTTTACCACTACACCATAATTTCCTTCAAATTGGGCAATGGAATGAAAGCACAAATAACTAAAAGAGAAGTCATTCTTCGATTTAACGCAGAATACATCAAAATTGTGATAGGAGTGCATTATTCAATTCTTCAACAAATGCACCACCAAATAAATATTTCGAATCAGAATACTATGAATTGGTATTGTAAATACAAACAAATATACTTGTAAACTTCGCATAGAAACAGGTGCAATTTTGCAAATGGTTAAACATGAATCTATAATATATGTTCTTATAATGGACATGTGTTGGCGACTTCAACATTATCAAATGAATATAAACAACAAATATAGATGAGTATAATATTGTATACTCAAGCAAGTTCATCGAAGTGGTAAAACTTGAGTACTGATGATGAAATCCCCTACGCCATTAGATCTTGGAAACAAAAGTACTAAAACCGAAAGGAAAAATAAACAAGTACCTCCAGCTGGGAAGAGAAGCATCGTCGGATCGGATCATGTCGCCATCCTCAATTAGCATGAAACACTTTCATAGATCAGAAATGGACGAAGACGTCAAGCTTGTAATAGATGATGAAGTGTAAGTAAAGGTAGAACAGAGCACAATGGAAGTGTCCGGACTGGAAAATAGACGGAGGAGGCTGAAAATTGGGGTCGAAAGGTCAGCACCTTTTTACATCGACCAATCTCTTCACCATTTTTTATTTACCCATTCACCACCACGAGCATTTATTTCGAGTGGAGACACAACAGGGCTCTCTCATACAACCATGATTAGATTATCGATTTGGCGGGTGGACGGAAGCGGAGGAGGAGCTGACGGCTGAGAGTGGGGAGAGGTAGAAGGGGATTCAGCGCACAAGAATTTAGGTTTAGGAAAAGAAACTGATTATATTGAATAATTTGGGAAAATAAAATAGTAAGGGTATTTTAGGTATTAAATGATGTCATTGTCCTTAATGACTTATCAAACGATGTTAAAACTCATATTTTTAACAATGAAATTGTGTAAACGTCCCTTATTGACGATAAACTATATTTTTAATGCAAAAAGACATTGGCAATGCCTCTAGCTATCGTGACTTGTGAGTCCTCTATCATCCCTGGCCAAAGCCTGCATGGTACTAGGGGTGGAATCGGGTGGGGCCGACCAGAATCTCTCTACCAAACCCGTCTCGACGACAAGATTCGTGATTTAATTTTTTTTCGAACCCAGTATCCGATAAGCGTCGGTCCCGACAATCGGGATCTTGATCGTTCGGGATCCCGTCGGGACGGGAATGAATGTCCTGGAGTATGGTTTTAAAAATATTCATATTAATATAACGTAAATGTAAATTGCATCGACGTTCGTTTTTGAACAGCGGCGTCAACACATCGACGTTGGTTTTAATAAAGACCACTGACGTTACGTTCATTAAAACCAACCGTAGTGACGGAGTAATTTTTTGTGGTGCCGGGAGTAATAGGGTGCCAGTAATAAAAAAATGTGTGCCGATAAAACCCGTATATATATGTATTCGGGTTGGGATCAGGAACCCGACGGGATTGAGTTTTATACCCGACATCTTTATTCGCGATTTTTCGTGTGGGAAAAAATCCTGAAATTTCGATCACGAGATTTTTTTGAAAAGGATCGAAGTGAGATTCGAAGCGGCCGGGATTATCGAAAAATTTGCACATCGGAGGGGTACAATCTCGCTGGTGATAAATCCCAATCAAAACACACCGACACAGACTTTGAGAGAGATAAAGGATGGCGCGAATCTGTTACTGTACACCGCCCTGTCCAATCCTAGCGCCCTGGTAATTTTCTCAAACCTCCTCAACTACAATTCTCTAATCTAGTAGATGATTCCTGAAGTATCATCTCTCTTTATTCGCTCTTTTATCTTTTGGGAAAATCATAACAATTTCCCTCTAATTGCTTTTGATGTCCAATCCCCTGCCCCCGGGATGCAGAAAATTGAGCGTATCCAATGCGTCTTTAGCGCATCCAATGGAAAGAAAAGAGAAACCCAGACACCCAAAATCGTTAAACTTGCTGTTGCTGGAGTTACTGAAGTCTTCAGACTTTTCAATCCAGATGGTTGGGACAGGTAATTTTGAAATATCTAGATTGTTCATTTGATTTTGATGAAAATTTGAATGATACTATATAACATTATGTACACATATCACAATTATACCATCACTCGTTGATTGTTAGCTGTGTATAGTATCATTTCCTTCAACTGAAATAGTACAGAAGTTGATTTTCATTTTCTAGCTACAAGAATCCCACCCTCCTCATTTATTACTGTCCACCATTACAGCTCGGTCAGCAAATTCTTGGCAACGAAACAAATAGTGATCAAGGGCCTTAAAATTGTAATGCCGAAATCATGGGGTTGCAGTTCATTCTCTCCCATTAAATTGGTTAGAAACATTAATCAGCTGTTGTCCCAATGCAGTTGAATAAACTTGGTGTATTCTGATGTGTAAACAAGCCAAAGTGGGTCCTCAAGGACATCACAAATGCTTTTGTCCTTAGGAAAGTGTGAGTCAAAAGGTTTTGTAGATGATGATGTTTTTTTTTTATTTATATAAAATTTGAGTCCAGCGGAGTCTTCCTTGTTGGTCCGCCAGTCACCGTGAGTTTCTTATGTTGGAACTGCTAATGTTTGGGTCAGCGTCACGCAATTAAAGCTTTGAAGGATTTTTTTAGTAGTTGTAATCCTGCTTTAATTTTTCTTTCTGAAGCGAAGCTCTCATCGAGGAGATTGAATATGTCCGTCTTGCTCTTAATTTTTCTTCAATTTTTTTTTTTCTGTTGATAGCTTCGGTTTTAGTGCTGGTTCAATTCTCTTCTGGAATAAAGAACTCGACGTCTTTATTCAATCTTATAGTAAAGGCCATGTTGATGCGATTGTCTTTGGGAGTGGTATTCCCCATTGGAATTTCATTGGGTTTGATGATAACCCTGCTCATGAAGACGTCATCTTGGGATCTCTTACACTGTCTTAAAAGTCTCTTTGACTTGCCTTGGCTCGTAGCTAGCGACTTTCACAGGATTATGTTTGGACATGACTATGGCAGTGCTTTTGGTAGGTTGATTAGTTCCATGAATGCTTTCAGGGATGCTCTTAGTGACAATGGCTTTTGGATCTCTCTTTTTATGGCTCCCTTTTTACTTGGCGTAACAAGCGAAGCGAGACACTAACCCTGTCCAAGTTCGGATTGATAGAGGAGTTGCATATAAGGATTGGCAAGCTATCTTTCCTTATCATGATGTGTTCCGTCTCTCTAACACTCACTCTAATCACCTGTACATCTTCATTGCGGATGCAAACCAATGCCCTGCCCCTACAAGAAATGACACACCATTCCTTGTTATGAGCCATACTGGATGATGGATCATGAATTTACTGACCGTGTCTCATCTTCTGGTCTGATATTTTTTTGTAGGATGCCTCGTCCTCTAGGGACCATATTTTTTATGTGTGCACTTCCTTACGGACCTCAGGGAAATCTAAATTTGGAAAATTTGCGATCACGCTAAAGCAAAAGGAAGAAGCCCTTGCAAAGCTTTAGCAACCCTTAGCCCTTGCAAAGCTTTAGCAACCCTTATTTTGTTGAGGAGATGGCGCTTATTGCAGAAATTGAATGATTACGATCCCTGGAGGAGGATTTCTGGTGGCAGGGTAGCAAGGAGGAATGGTTAATATGTGTGGACCATAATATTTCATATTTCCTTTAAAAAAACTCTTCTAGGTGGGAGCGAAACCTTATTCAATCTATGGATGACTATGAGGGAAATCTAGTCACAATGGAGGCTCATATAGAGAACGTGGCCACTTTTTATATACAGGACATTTTTTCCAGCTTTAGTGAGGCTAACCTGGACCTTCATGACCTACGATTTTCGACTTTGACATTGCCTGCTGTAGCACGTCTTTCTGCAGACTACTCCAAAGCCGAGGTGTTGGTTGCCCCGTCTCAATTGCCGAGGTGTTCCTGCAATAATATTGGGGTGTCATCGGCCACTCGGTTCATTATTTAATTGTAGACTTTTTTTCTCATAGGGATGGTGATATATCTACTATAAATCAAACTTATATTGCCTTTATTCCAAAGGTGAAGCAACCACACTGTATGTCAGACTTTCGGCACATTTGCTTGTGCAATTCCATCTATAAATTAATCTCGAGAGTAATGGTCAATCGTTTGAAGCCATTGATTAACTATGTTATTTCAGGAAATCAAAGCGCGATTAGTTTGGGTTGTCTTATCACTGATAATGCCATCACAGCCTTTGAGTCCTTCCCCTCAATGCGGGTTTTGACAGGTGTGAGCATCAAGTGGCACTTAAGCTTGATATGACCAAAGCCTTTGATCAGGTTGAATGAAGATACTTATCTAAAGTAAAGACGGCTATGCATTTCCTGCCATGTTTTATCTCGCTGGCATGAGGATGGTGACCTCGAACTCCTTCCAAGTTTTGATTAATAGGCAACCCTTTCTGACGCATCTTCCCCACTCGTGGTATTGGCTACGAGGCCCTCTTTCACCTTTCCTTTCTATCATTTGTACAAAATGTCTCTATCAGGACCCTGCGAAATCGGACTCTAGAAGGAGAAGAGAGATTGGGAAAAGAGTGGAGAAATAGAGAAAGCATTAGAAGAAGAGAGAAACATAGCAAGGAGGGGGAAAGGCCATACAAGAACTTATTATTATCAATCAACATGACCAATTACATCATTTGTTATCACCTTATATACTTCTTTCTAACTACTCTCAACTAGCTACATTAGTCAAAATAGGCTCAACAAAGGCTGGAAACGTAAACACTTGGGTGACGTCACAAGACAATTGTCTGATGTCACTAATCCTAACGGTACTTCACACCCGAAGGGGCGGGTTCTTGACATCTCTTCCCCCTTTTTTGAATACCTCACTGTCCTCAAGGAAATGAAAAGAAATCATCTTCTGTCCTAGATCCCATTTGAAATTTTCTACGTCACTAATAAAAGGGCAGTCCTTAATCTCATACCACCACACAACCTTCGGTGGCCAATTTCTTGAAACCACCCATATTAAATCAACTTTATTTCCATGAACGGGGGTTAACAGGCTGCCATTTGAGTGAGCTAAGACAATTAAGTCTTCATTCTTGGGGTAGTAGTAAGCAAGCAGGCGAGAGTACTTTTCAACTGGTTCATATATTGATCCAGCCGCATTTCTTCTGTACAATACATTCATGTCCAAGACATTCGTAATGGATGAAGTCCCCTGTTTGAAATGTAATTGAATCTTTTCATATTCAACTCTTCTTTGCCAACGTTGTGTATCTGCATCAAGGACATTAATTCCATTTATCATAACAGAAGCCTCTATGTGAACAACTTTCAACCTTCCAACAATCTTCTCTGCGATACAATCATCAATCAATTTTCTTGATTGCAACCTAACACCCATGGAATTCAATCTAAATCCATCTGGCTTGAACTCCCATATGATATCCAGTGTAGTTTGACGTCTCCCGCCCGGATCAAATTTGAACATTAACATCTCACCAAAGCAAAATCCAACATCCAATTCGTGATTCTTAGTCTCTGTAAACATTGATAGCTCAAACTTTGACTTGATTGATATGTTAGTTAAACTAACCTATTTTGCATCATCTTCATATCCTATAAATCTCGGCAAACAGATGATTAAAAAGAGACCCAACGGCTGACAATGGCTATGAAGAACTAAGGTCCTCATCCTCCTTTTGTTGCCCTTTTCTGGTTTTAATGCCCGTGACTGAAGAACTTGCCCATCCTTGCACCTGCAGGAAGTTATTAAACACGGCATAATGACTGCGCTTACTCATCTATATAAAATCTCAGAAGATGATATAAAAGTGGAGGTGGCCAGGGCAATAGTATGTGTTACATATTATGGTACCACTGAAGATTTAAAGTAAGAAAAATCCCATACTGTGCCCTTTATTGATATTTGGCTTCAATCAAAGTCTTTCCTCAGAGTAAGGATTCAAATATGTTTTGGTTTTTTTATTGTAGGAGTGTGAGTGGAGCCTCTGTGTGGCATGCTGGAGCACCCAACTTTAGTCCTGTATTGTCTAAAATGTCTGAATAAGATTTTGCGTATGTCGCAAATTGAGTTAAACAGCGAGACATGTGGAATTTTATATACTTTACAAGGATGATAGAACATTTCCAGGGCTTACAAAAACTCCTGGACCTTCAAAGTTGTGGCAAAGAACCGGTTTCTACCACTGCTCGGTCGATTGTGCATCGTTATTGGCCACGTCTGAGAGTGGAGGGAGGTAACTGGTAACATCAATGAGCTATACCAAAGAATATGGGTGGCTTGGGGTTCTTGTGATCTCAATTGTTTCAACCTTTAGCTCTTCTTGCGAAACATGTATGGCAAATCCTTTCCAAATTCGCTTGTCAGTAAAGCGCTTTAGGCTAAATGCTTTCGTGCAAACAACATTCTGGATGCGACATTAGGTTATCGACCTTTTTTTTATGGTGAAGTCTCCTGGAAGGATGAGACCTATTTGTCAAGGGTCTTCAGTGGCGCATTGGTGATGGCTCTTTGCATAATATCTACTCTGATGCATGGCTGCCATTCAATACCTTTCCTCTTTTAGAGTCACGTAAGCCCCATCTTCGCTTCCCTTGGATGCAAAGATGACTGCCCTTATCCACCTTCAAACTCACAATTGGGATGTCGATCTTATTCGGTCCAACTTTTATCAGTATGAATCACAGGCCATTGTTAGCATTCTTTTGCCTCCAGATGCACACCATGATACCGTTATTTGGTATTTTGATAAGAGGTGCCTCTATTATGATAAACCTGGATACTGTTTGGCAACCTAAAACATCAAAGAGCCTTTGTCCTCGGAAGCTGCATCTTCCTCCCTTAATCCGGACTCATATGGTAGTGTATTTGGTCTTCACCTATTCGACCTCACATCAAACACTTCTTATAGAAGTGCCTTCATGATTGCCTCCCCATTGGCAAATCTTTCCTCCACTGTTCGCTTGGTAATGGCCTTTGTACTCTTTACGACTTATCTCTGGGAGACTTGAAGCATGCTCTCTTAGAATCCTTTTTCCTCCAGTGTGATTAAGTGTAATGCCGACGCTTTGATCCTTGATGACTCTTGGCGGTTGGAATGGTTTTTCGTGATCATGTTCGCCATATCATGCATGAGCTTCCCTTAGGATTGATGGGTTTTTGGAGGTTGATACGTTGGAACTCCTAGCAATCTTCCATGGTATTAAAGTGGCACATGATTTGGTTCTAAGTTCACCCATTGTTGTCGAAAGTGACTCCCTCACTTGCATTCACCAACTTCGCTCACCTTTGCAGGACCTCCTTTCTTTGCCTTAAGTTTGCTCCCGTTTGTCATCTTGTTCCTAAAAGTAATGGTTATTTTTTAGTGCATTTGATTACTCAAGCTTGTCTGTCTTTGAGGGGCTTAGTTGTTTGGGGCTCTTTGCTCTCAGATACGTTCTAGCTGCTTTTGCGACAAATTTAACCTATTAAAATATCTTTTTCCCCGAACAAAAGAAATGGTATAGAAGTTGTGTTTTGTTGCTGGTTCCTTTGGTATAAGATTAGTCAGATGGTGATTCGTGAAATTTTAAAACAAAAATGATTGATTGTGCCACTGGACATTTGTAAGTCATTATGATCCATTTCGAAAGCTTGAAGTGGCAATTTTCCCTTGTTTTCTTATTCATTAGCGGGATGGTGTTACCGGAAATTATGGAATATGATTGCTTGCTCTCATGTCCCGTTTTGTAAAGAAGCAGTTTCCAGTTTATTTATGGTGCTGTAGAATTAAGGAAGGGGCCTTTAATGACGTTGCACTAAATTTGCTACTGATTAAAATGCATGTATAACATGACATGACATTGCAATGTTATGTTGGTCCTACTGCCATGAATGACTAGCGACACCACATTCTAACACTTTGGCTGAATTTAAATTGTTGTTAGTTTTACCAGGTCACCAACTTTAAAAAATACTTTATGACCACCACTGCAAATGAAACCCTTAGATTCACCAAATGTACCACCGTCATTGCTGATGGAACCCTTAGAACCATCAGATTTACCACCACCACTGTCGTTGAAACCCTTAAAACCACCAGATCTACCACCACCCACCTGTTTTTTATTCCAGCTCCTCTAAGAAGGACATCGACAATGGAGGAGGGCTATCAGGTCTAGACGAGAAAAATGTTCTTACTAATTTAGCATATTCATTCACGGAGAAACCAAAGTCGGTTTGGAATCGGCAGGAACTTTGAGTTCCCAACTCTTAATTCAAGGTGACTTATCAGGGAGCACATAAAGGGGGGTAAAAGGGAAAAAGACAAGGATTTTTTCAACAAATCCCAGTAGTATATCTCCAGAATTTCATCATTCCTTCCTGTGAGTTTCAACGGTGAGGGTGGGTGAGTGGTGGCGGTCAAATCTATGATACCTGGGTAAGGTGTGGGTGGGTTTTAGGGCGAGGGTGTCGGTCGGGTGAAGGAAGAGTTTGTATAGCTCTAGTGGGTTGTGGGCAGTAGTGGGAAGATCGTGATGGAGATGGGATGATAAAAGAGTTATAGATGTGTGTGCCTTTAAGTTTAAAAAAAATGTCTGAAACAATATGATGCTAAAGTAGTTTTTTCTTAAATGGTGTGATTCCCCAAATTTCCGACCTTCAAGCAGAAGAGGTGTGTTTTCTGTAAAGCACCCTCAAGTCTGAGTCCAGTTCCAGTTGAAAATGAAATACCAAACAGTGTCCAATCATCATCATAGTCATTGAACATAAAAAGTTGTTTGATCTTCTTAAAGATTCAACTATGTTGTATTATTTTTGAGCAATTACAAACTGTTAGGATATTGGTAAACCTTGAACTTTGCACTTAGTTTTGATTCCTCTGATTCTGATAGTAGCAGTGAACGTAAAACAATTCTTGTTTTCTTTTTAAGGAATCTTCAAGAGACGTCCATTGTTAATATTTCCTGTGCAGTATATCTCATTCAAATGCTTGAATTTGTCACTTACTATCGCTTTGTTACCATTCTGTGCTAAATTTTTTGTAGACGCAAACTGGGAAATGACAGAGAGAAAGCTGAAACTAAAATTTCCAACATGGACGACATGTTAACGATTATCAGGAGTGATTATGAGAATGCGTACTTTGTTACAGGTACATTACCCTCTCATTTTTTATGTGGATAAATGTAAAGGGAAATTGGAATATGGACAATTCCCAGCCTTCATTCACATAATAGTCCAGCCACATTTTTCTAAGCAATAATGACAAGTAAAACTGTGTTTTTACCTCATTCCCTGTCTTATTAAAAACATGATAACAAAATAAAGGGTTTAGGGTTGGGGATTGAACTTGGCTTAGTGGTAAAGGTCATTTCACTTCCTGGTACTGACCAAAGTTCGAATCCCCGTCCCCAATAAAAAAATAAATAAAGGGTTTAGGGATTTAAGGTTTAGAAGGGTGGGTAAGGGTTTTGGATTTATGTGTGCAACGACAAGTACTAGCACAAATAATTTAAAACCTAGGGCACGGGGTCGTAGTTATCCGGTAAAAAAATCTACCTGTCTAGTTTTTTTGGGTGAGGGGATTACTAGAGTTTTTCAGGAAAAAAATCGTGAGGGGTGGGTTGCAGGGGGTGTATGTAATATTTTTATTTTTTTTTATTTTGTAATGAAAAAGATTAAGTAAGAATATTTTCGGCGCTATGTAATGTTTTAGGCCCTTTTGCTTTGAAAGGTCCATTTGGCCAAATACTAAAACTATTTGTCTTTTTTTATCTCCAAGTTTCCCTAAATTTTGTATTGTATACATGATGTCGATCAAAAGATACGTTCAACAGAAGTAAGGAAAATAAAAACCGAGCTTGTAAAGACAAATAAGCCTAATTAATGAAGAAAATAGATGGTACATATGAAGTTTAAGAGAATGCCAATACCTGCCGGCATCATAAGCTTGTTTAGCGTTGTTTTTTTTTCTTTCTTTCTTTCGTTTTTCTTTTTAGGGCTCAAATCTACAACCGTCTGTTCACCATTGTAGAAAAGATAGTCCATTTCAACTAAAATTTAGGCCAGTTTCACTTTCACAGAGGTCATGTATATATGAGCAGTTAGCAGCTTGACATCATGTAAAAGTTAACCCCAAACTCATGTAAAAATATATATTAGTTTGACAGTAATATGAGCAGAATATTAGATTTCCATTTTGTGTAAAATCGTTAGATGTTAGTGAGATGGCTAAATTTTCAGTTATACACTTAACCATATGAACATGAAAGGCTTTATCATATAATTGTTTACATGCTCCTCATATGTGAGCTTACCATGCATCCAAAGCAGGTCATTGTAGCATTTGGCAGTTATAACAATATATTTTTTTCTCAAGAATATAGGACAACATGATTGAGTCCATGGATCTCCTGCTATGATATTCCTGCTTTTCTAGGTAATTAATCTAATTTCCTCCGAGAAAAGTACAATAACCAGTAGTTGAGCATCGGTTAGAAGTAGAATTAGCCCAGTTGGCATCTGAAAATCTTTTCAACTGTAGATGCCTGTTAGCCTTGTACAATAGTCCTTTACATGAAGCTTGCTTTAGATACCGAACTTACACGGGCCACAACATTCCAACGAGGAGTGTGTCATGCATCAAGGAATGGGTGCACGACACTGACGGGAAAGGAAATGTCTAGCCTTGTAATAGTTAAGTAATTCAATTTACCAATTATTATCCGATTCATATGTGGTGAGCCAAGCATTTCTCCATCATCTTTGAAGATTACATTTGGATCCATTGGAGCGTTGATTGACCTCCCTTCAAGCATTTAAATGTCTTCCAATAAATCAAGTACCTATTTCTTTTGGGACAAAAGCACTCTTTGTTTGGATTGTGCCACCTCAATGCTCAAGAAATACCAAAGCCTTTCTAAGTCCTTCGTATGCAACTCGTGTGCAGGAAACTCTTTATGTTTGACAATCATTTGTACATCACTCCCTGTAATGACAACATCGTCAACATAAACAAGTAAAATACAACCGTGCATAGTACGTTGGAAGAAGACTGAATGATCACTTTACCAAAGGTTTCGACAGTTTCGGTGAATTTCCTGAACCATGCCCAAGGTGACTATTTAAGCCCAAATAATGCCTTTCGTAACTTGGATACCGTGCCGTGGAACTCCCCTGAGAAACAAATTCAGGTGATTGTTCCATATATACCTCAATGGTCAAGTCATCATGCAGTCTTGAATTTTCACGTCCAATTAACCTCGATTTGCTGCAATAGAAACGAGGCATATAGAAGAAATCTTCGCAGTAAGGGAAAAAGTTTCATCATATTCAATCCCATAAGTTTGATTGTACCCCTGTGCCATTAATCCGACCTTGAGGCGCTAAACAGTCCCATCGGGATTGAACTTGATTATGTATACCCATTTACAACCTGCCAACTTTCTTCCATGTGGTAATGGAACGAGGTCCCATATATGATTATGATGCAATGAGTGCATCTCCTCTTTCATTGCATGCCTCCAACCCGAATTAAAGAGTGCATCTGTATTGTCCTAGGAAGAGATATAACAAAGATGCTAGATATAAAACAAATGTAGGTGGGTAAAATTGTATTATAGGAAGCAAAATTATTAATAGGATGATGAGTAGCATTCTGAGATATCTAAAGGCTACCCTAGGTTAATGATAATGATTCAAGAAGAAAAAACAGAGATGTAGAAGTCTATATGTTGGATCCAAGAGGAGAACAACATCGGGGTATTGCACTTTTGTTTGAGGAATTCTGGTGACTAATAAGCAAAATAAAAGTTTGGTAGCTAGGAGTAGCGTTGAAGCCAAATATAAGGGCGGCCTCAGGAATATGTGAAGATATATACAGGGTTCTAACCAAGGTCCTCAATGAAGTTGTACTATGATAATAAAGTTGCGATTTCTTTTTTTAATGATCATGTCCAACATGACATGACCAAACACATAAAGATAGACATGCATTTCATCAAGGAAAAATTAGAAAGTGGTCTGGTTTATTGCCACCATCTGAGCATACAACAAATGCGTTCACAAAAGCTCTGGTGATGCAAGATTTTGATTAATGTTTTGGCAAGTCGGGCATGATCGATATACATTCTTAACTTGAGGGAGAGTGTTGAAGAATTTAATTGTTTGTGTGCATGTTTATTGTGTGTAAAACGTGTTTATTATTGTCGAAAAAATAAATGTTTTTATGTTAGGGAAAATCCCCGATTTCAAAGATTTTTGGAGTATGTTTTATTCTCTAATTGTTTAGGAGATTTTTGGCTATAACTGCTTGATTTAAGGGATTATGTTAAATCCCTCTCACTTGTATAAATTAAGCCTTTTCCAATGGAAACAACAATTGTTTCCCACGGTTGTTTTATGAATCTTTTGTCTCTTTATCTTCTTACTTCTAACAATTATACCTAAAAGTTTTAGCATTTAAAAGAGATTGCTTAGAGCCTCTGGTGTTTAGACAAACTGGTCCAACTAATCCGGAGTTCAGTCCGCATGGTGTCCATGGAGTTTGAGTCTTGCTTAGGAGTAAAGATCTGACCCAAAACACTTTAACATGATGTCTCAAGGAGAATCAAACACGCGACTTCGTTAGGTAGCCATTAACCACTTGGATAGCATCACTTTTGCCTAAGTGAAGTGATTATCCACTATTCTAAAGTGAATCGAAGCTTTACTACACAAACAACTATTATTGTAGCAGAAAATTATCGATGATAATTACATTTGAGTCATACTTGTATCTTGAGGACATGCTTTGTAATAAATAAAAGCTCAATTTTTTTTCTAATTTATTTGGTTACATGATTGGAAGTTTTTTGATTGATCACGTGTATCCATACCAGCTTAAGGTCGTCTTAATGTCCTTAAAGTATTTTTTTGATTTGACCTAAATTTTTTTTGGATTGTAGGACTTTTCACTTCCAGTATCTATGCTGATGACTGTATATTTGAAGACCCTACGATTAAATTTCAAGGTAAGAGTATTCGCCTAATATCATTCACTATTTAGACACAATACCACACATCATATGGCATTTTGAAATCATTCTTGGTATAAAAGTAATCTTACAACTTTAGATGTTTTTGTTTCAATCTGGATAGATGCGTTTCCATGATTAGTCACGTCGTGTGGCCTTTTATAGTTTACCCATTGGTTTTTAGCTGATGGTGTTCCTTGTGTAATACACCAATGTACAAATTCTAGCATGTTTCTTCATGTTCTGGCTTGGCAACACGTGGACATGAAGTAGTAGCAGTAGAGTTTTCACACAATAGCTTTGCAGTAGTGGTATAATTTGTTCTTTAATTTTCTAAGAATAACCAGGGCAGCAACGAGATTTGATCCTTGGAAGATTTTATGTTCTAATTTCTTGATCAAATTACCATCTCCCGCAAAAGAGAAGTGTAATTCATACATGTTTTGAGTAATGATATGGGCACAACTGTTGTGACACAACGAGCGCCACAACGTGTATCTATACCGTTGATTTCTAATATAGACTAATTGATCATTATTATATCCATCATGATCAATGATGGGGATTCACGTTGTGGCGCTCGTTGTGTCACAACGGTTGTGCCCCTATCATTACTATTTTTCCCATCACCTCTTGTGAGATAATAAGAAGAATTATCATTCTTTCATTGAGTTTTCCCATATGGTATCAGAGCTGAGTCCCTAAAAATTCTCTCTTTTCCTGAATGTTCATATTCCTCAATGGCAGCAGAAAAGTCTACCTTGTCCACTGTTGAAGCTGTTCCAAATAATACAGAAACACACCTCATTCCACTAGGGAAAAACGATAATATTCATCTTTTACAACCCGCAAACTCAATGGTAATAATTACCTACTGTGGTCTCGATCTGGTTTCATGTTCATCTCAGGCCGCAGTAAAGAATGATTCCTCACTGTGATACCACTATGCCATCCACAGATAACCCATTGTACAAACAATGGAATGCTGAAAATAATATGGTAATGTCATGGCTTATTGGTTCTATGGCACCAGAAATTGGGGAAAACTTCATGTGCTATGGAATTGCCACTGAAATTTGGGAATATGCTGATGAGCTTTACTAAAAAAAAGGAGAATACATCAGAAGTGTATGAGCTGAAGGCCCAACTGCAAGAAATGAAGCAAGGGGAGCATGATGTGACTCAGTACTACAACATGCTATCTTGGCAACAACTGGATCTCTTTGAAGAACATTCTTTGAAATGCACTGAAGATGCCAGGAACTTCAAAGGGATCATTGAAAAAGAAAGGATATATAAATTCCTCACGGGACTCGCACCAAATCTAGGTGATGTAAGGGGAAGGGTCCTTGGAAAAATCCCTTTATCATCTTTAAAATCAGTCTTCTCTGAGATTAAATACGAAGAAAGTAGGAGACTGATGTTGAAGCCTCAAATCACTGAGGTCAAGCCCTCACAAGAAACCTCTGCTCTTCCCTCTCAACAGAACCAGTTCAAGAAGGAGCGTCCAATGTGTGATCATTGTAAGAAACTTGAACATAAAGCTACATGGCAAGCCCCTGGATTGGAATCCTGATTCAGGAATGTAAGACAGAGCCATGGCAATATGGCCACAGCAAAAGAAGAAAGACCAATAGAGGAGCATAACATGTTCAGTAAGGAACAACTGGATGCATTGAAGAGACTTCTTCTCTCAACACCTGGAACTGAAACCAGGACTGACCAACCTTCTGCCTCAGTTGCCTTTACAGGTACCTATTTAGGAGCCCATGATGAGAAATCAGAATCTGAGCACCTGGATCATTGATTCAGGTGGCTCAGATCATCTGACAAAAATTGCTATTTTATACCTTTCATTCCTGTAACCCTACTCATGAAGTCAAGATGGTTCGTCTTCAAAGGAACCATCTAAATCTCAAATAAGTTGACTCTAAAAGATGTCCTGTTTGTTCCTAATATTACATGTAACTTAATATTTGATAGGAAATTGGCCCAACACAATAACATCTTGGTCAAATTCCATACTAGTCATAGTGAATTGCACGACATGAGTTCGGGCAGGATGATTGGCAGTGCTAAAGTCACTTTTGGACCCTATACCATTACTGGAAGGCATGGTGTTAGGCAGAAGCAGGTTTTTTTTTTTGCTGTTTATTTCTAAGAATTTAGACACTGTTATGTTGTTGCATCTTAGACATTGCTGGACATACTAATTCAATATTAAAATGGATGTTTCCTTTATTATTTAAGAAAAATCCAAGTCCTTATCATTGTAATGTTTGTCAACTTTCTAAACATACCAGGTCTATATTTGCCAGAAAATCCTACAAGTCCTCAAAACCATTCGTCATGATCCATAGTGACATTCGGGGACCCTCAAGGGTCACAAATGTCACAGGAACCAGATGGCTTATTAGTTTTGTAAATCACCATACCAGGTTGATCTGGCTTTTCTTAATGAAAGATAAGTCTGAAACTGGTCAAATTTTTAGAAACTTTTATAAAATGGTTCATACACAGTTTAACTTTTGCATTAAGATCCTTAAGTCTGATAATGGTAGTGATTACCTTGAACGTACTTTAGGGTCTTCCCTAAAAGAACATGGAATTGTTCATCTTACCTCATGTGGATTCAGCTCAGAAAAATAGTGTTGCTGAGAGAAAGAATCGACATCTCATAGACACTGTGATGCCCCTCCTTTTCTCAATGAGTTTACCCTCCTATCTGTGAGGAGAAGCTGTTCTTACTGCAACCTACCTCATATCCAGGGTCTTAGGGTTTAAAACCCCCATCCAACTTCTCACTGAAGCCTTTTTTGACTCACATCTTATCAGACATATTTCTCCAAAGGTTTTTGGGTGCACAACCTTTATACACAATCACCACCAAACCAAGCTTTAACACAAAGCAATCATATGTGTCTTCCTTGGATATTCACCCACTACATGGCTACAAATGTTACAATCCTATCCCCAGAAAATTCTTTAACACCATGGATGTAACATTTTCTGAATCCCAGCCCTACTTCTCACCCCAAAAGAAAAACTTAGCTTCACAGAATCTCAACAGAGTTGGGATTTTGATTTTGTCCTTCCTCTCAACAATATTTCAGAAATATCTCAACCTATCTCTACTTCTCGTCCTTCTTTTTTAGAAAAAATCAAGCACAACTTGATACCAAAACCTCCCCTGGTCCAAGTCTATTCCGGAAAAAACGGGATTGAACCCTCTCAAACTAATCCTCCAATTGAAACCACATAGAATAATCATAAACTACATTCCTCTCCTCATGAACTTTCTGCTCTTAGAAAGAGAGCGAGAGCTTGTACTCAACATCCTATGTATACCTTTCTCTCCTATCAGATTTTGTCCCCTACCTATAGTGCCTTTATCTCCAACCTTGACAACCAATTCATTCCTAAGAGTATATATGAAGCTCTCTCTGTCCCTGAATGAAAACATGTTGAAGATGAACTAAATGCACTCGTGAAAAATAGAACTTGGGGTTTAGTTGATCTGCCTGAAGGCAAGAGACCTGTTGGGTGTATGTGGATCTTCACTATTAAGTATAACTATGATGGCACTGAATCCTATGGAATAGATTCTCAATAAACCTTTGCCCCAGTAGCAAAGCTGGCTGTTAACCTTGATTGGAAATTACATCAATTAGATGTGAAAAAAATGTTTTTTTGAATGGTATTCTATCTGAGGAAGTCTATGTGGGGATACCTCATGGATGTCACCCTGAGTACAATTAGACCAAAGTATGCAAATTGAATAAATCCTTATATGGTTTAAAGCAGTCTCCATGTGCCTGGTTTGGGAGATTTGCTTCTACTATGAAAGGATATGGATACTCACACTATGTTCATTAAACACATAATAAAAAAAAACTATCTTAATAGTATATGTGGATGACATTATTATCATGGGTGATGATCATGAAGAAATTGTTAAGCTATATCAATCCTTGGCCAAATATTTTGAAATCAAGGACCTTGGCAACCTAAAATACCTTGGTGTCTGAAGATGGTATCTATGTGTCTCAAAGAAAATGTGTGCTAGACCTACTCAATGAGATTGGAATGCTTGGTTGCAAACTTGCTCATTCACCTATGGAGCCAGACCTAAAACTAACTGCTCAGAAAAAAAGCCACCACTATTGATGTAGGGAGGTACCAAAGCCTTGTTGGAAAACTATTTACTTAGCACATACTAGATCTGACATTTGTTTTACTGTAGGTTTGGTCAGCCAGTTCACGCACAATCCAGGAGAAGAGCGCATGAAAGTAGTCTATCTCATCCTAAGTTATTTAAAGACTACAGCCAGGGCCTTTTATTTAAAGAACTGACAACAAAGATGTAAATATATTCACTGAGACTGATTGGGGAGGTTCTCTACCAGACAGAGGATCCACTACTGGGTATTGTTTCTATATCTAGGGCAACCTTGTTACATGGAGAAGTAAAAAACATGTTTCAAGAAGGAGTGCTGAAGCAGAACATCGAGCACTTGCCTTAGGAATCTGTGAAGGTCTATGGTTGCGAAGAGTAATTCAAGAAATTGGGGTCCCAGCCGAAAAAACTCTCAATTTTTTTTGTGATAATGTTTCAGCCATCAACATGGCTGAGAACCCTGTCCATCATGATAAGTCTAAACATGTGGACATTGATCGCCATTTCATCAAGGAGAAAACTAAAAGCAAGAACTTATGTCTCCCTCACATATCTTCCTCCCAACAGATTTCAGGTCTATTTACAATGCCCACGTCTATCAAGATCCTTGAAACACTCAGTAGCAAGCTTGGATGTTCAGAGATTCACATCAAAGCTTGAAGGGGGTGTTAAAATCCTATGATTAGTAAGTTAGTTGGCTTTGTTCCCTAATCATTAGTTCTAAACGGCTAGTAGACAATTGCCTCATTAGTTTCGATTCTGCCATCCAGACAAGTAATTTTTGCGGGTTGCTCTTTTGTTCCCTCTTGTAATCTATTTATTCCCCTCACCTCTTGCGATATAATAAGAAGATTTATCATTCCTTCAATCAGTTTTCCCACATATTTACATTGTTAGACTAGCTGGTTAATGTATATATATTTGCATGCGAGATTGTATATAATCTAAAGCTTGGCATTTGTTCATCATCCAGGAAAAGATTTGTATTCACGGAACTTGAAATTGCTTGTACCATTCTTCGGCAATCCAGCCATTGAGTTAAAAGAGATTGAGAAGGTACCATTTTACATTTTTTCCTTTGCAATTTTTCTAGAATTTAGCTTCAGATGACTGACTCACAAAACATTAGCATATTGATTGATGATGAGCTCAAAAAGACTATCATTTTGTTCGTGATTCTGACAAGGAAAGGTGAATAAGCTTTGCATGGTGTCTACTGACCGCTTGAAAGGTCTTTATGTAAAATTTAGAATTGAAAAGAAAGAATTTCTCTTATTAAATTTAAAGACATTTGATCCTTAAATAACCCAACAGAAACAAATTAAGAAAAGCGTGACATATATATATAGAAATTTTGTAGAAACTAGGAAGATAATTGAGAATAGTAATTTCTTATTACTTTGAAAGAGTACAGCATAAAGAATATATGGATACAAATACAAGCTAGTGGGTAGTTTGGCAGGAGAAAGGGTGGTAGGAATAAATGAAATTAACAGCCACAACAATAAATTTAGGCGGATATACAGTCCCTCCGGTATCCAAGAAAGTGGAGGCAGCTACAGATAATAAGTACTTACTACTTAAAAACATAAGATATTTCAACACTCCCCCTTAAGCTTGGTTGTAGATATTGATACAACCAAGCTTGAACCAATGTTGGAATAACTAAATTGAGACAACCTTTTTTAGAATGTATGTTGTCTGGTGCTTGGAAGGGATGTGAGTAATATTGACTTCCTCATTGTCCACTTTCTCCCTTATAAAATGTCAGTCAACATCTACATTCTTGGTCTTGTCATGATGAACAAGATTTTTAGCCATGCAGATAGTTGAAATGTTGTCACAAAATAGTTGAACATGACAAAAAGTAGTGGCTTTTGAACCAGATTGAACCATTTTGATCCATATTCCCTCACAAACACCTAATGCAAATGCTCTGAGTTCAGATTCAACACTACATCTTGAGACGACGGATTGTTTCTTGCTTCTCCATGTAACTAAATTTCCCTACACATATGAGCAATAACCCTGAGGTAAATCTCCTGTCAGATAATGAGCTAGCATAATCAACATCAGTGAATATTTCAATCTTTTTCGATTTATTCTTCTTGAAAATAACCATTGCCCTAGTGTTAACTCAAGGTACCTCAAAATTCTATAGTCAGCTTGAAGGTGCATCTCTTTAGGTCTATGCATGAGTTGGCTAATGAGTCATACGCAAAACATATATCAGGACGAGTAGTATATAGATAAATAAGCCTACCGACAAGTTTCTGATAACTCCATTTGTCAACGAGGGTACCGCCTTTATCTTCATCCACTTAAACAGCTGGATCCGTGGTAGTTTCAGCAGAGGTTTACATCATTTCATACTTGTTTCTTTAAGGTCTGTACTATACTTTCTCTGGGACCAAAGGATACCAGACTTGTATCTAGCTACATTTATACCTAGGAAGTACCTTAAAGGACTTAGGTCTTTAATCTCAAAATCTTGAGTAAGAAGGACTTTTATGTTCTTAATTTCATCAACATCATCCCCGGTAAGAAATATATCATCCACATAAAGGATTAAGACAACTTTCATTCCAGCCTTAGAAAATTTAGTAAAGACAGTTTGCTTTCTTCACCTTCATTTTGTTGTGAAATGATCTTGATTCCCTTGATCCAGAATTCAGTCATGTGTGTTTGATTGTTTTCAACATAACACATAATCTGAATGTGATCTGATTGAATCAAAGTTGAATCAAAATGTTAAAGATTGATCAAATGAAGTTAACATGCTTTTACTGACAGTTCCCCTCATTGTTGATCAATCCGACCGGTGCATTTGAATATACCCCCCCATTAACTGTTCATCATGTGTTTGTATGACCTGTGTTAATGCAATCTGAAGTTTAAACAATTGTGGATGAATGCACAAATCTTCTATATTTAATTGCAGGTTAAAACAAGTGTATTTGATCATGTTACTAATCCCCAGATTTGATGATGGCCAAACCAGCTGTAATAGAAGCCCGATTAGGAAATAGATGGATTTGTATGGGTTTTATTAGATGTATGATGTATGGGTTAATCAATATAAGTAATGTAATAGAACATCTGATAGGATTAAGCCTTGATAGACAGTCATAATCCAGACTTAAAACAATTCAACGATTAAGTATCTAGATCCGGACTGACTCTTAGGTTTTTAAGAAGGCTGAGAGACCAAACTCAGTATTGAGCAGAAGGCTGAGGGATCAAACTCAATTTTGAAGACAGAAGACTAAGGGGGACAAACTCAGATTTTAAGGTTAAGTCGAGGTTTTAAAGTTATCTATAAATCTGTGATGGCTTGGAATAAGTTTATAATACGTGTAGAAGGCTTGAAGTTTAAGTAGCGTGATGAAATCTTCATGTAAGTTTTAAAATGGTGTACTCTGATCTCACAATTTTAAGATCAGAGAAATTAAAATTCAGATCAAAATCTCAAAACAGATCTGAAAGAATCATCTAAAACAATTTCAGAGTTGAAGATTCAGAAGTAGAGAGTTTCAAATGTAAAGGATTCAAACCTGAAGTTCAGAAGGTGAAAGATGTAGAAAAGACAATTGAACTTTTACTTCAAGAGAAAATATATAAGTTTGATCAAGCATTTAATGTGGCCAGCTATGCTTTTAATGCGGCCAGGATGTCAGAAAACATTACAGTCAGAATTTTGAATTATGGGATATTTATCCAATCAAACAGAGACAACACCTTATCTCTTAGTACTATCAACGTTCAAAATTATGTCAGGATCAACGGTTATTCCAATGTTCATATTACAGAAAAGACAAGAATTCATAAAAAATCTACGACGTTCAAATTATCAAGAATCTTGCAAACGATTCAGACTTGAAGATTCAGATTTGATGTGAATTCAACCGTGATTAGAGACATCAGACTTAACAACCTGGAGAGCAGAACTTTTGGTAAACTTGAGCATACTGAACAATCTACTTTCTCTAAGTCACTCTCTCTGCAATCTTCAAACTCTCAAGAGCTTACAAGCTACATCCAGAACTTCAAGAGTTAGCTTCATTCAAATCTTTAAAGACAAATCAAGCTAGCTACTCTTGAACAAGTTGAGCAAATCTCAGAACTTCAAAGACACATCCAAAAGAGCTCAACAGCATATCCTTGAATCAACTTCTTGATTCAAAAATCTCACTCCTATTTGATCTATTTAACAAGGAGGTTGATTAGTGAAGCAGTAGACTGCTTTGAAGGACTGATAGCAGCTGAAGCATTTTAACTGTCAAGGAGCTCTATTTGTGGTGGACCTGTTGAAGAAGCAATTTACGTTCGAATGAACATTAGAGCTATTTCACTGAAGCAGCTTGGAGAAGGTGTGAATGAGTGATGGCTCATATTGTGAAGCAGCTAGAGAGTTGTCAGGGACAATCGTCACTATTGTACCGATGTACTAAGAACAATAGTGAATTCCTCCAACATCATAGGAGAATAGTGGCTAGGAGATTACACACCACCCTGAAACATTATAAACCTTTTGCGTTCTTTACTTTCAGCAATTTAATTTTTGCACTTTAATTCTGCAAGTTTAATTTCTTGTTTACATATCAGATTTGTTTACATATCCGCTGCACTTATTCTGTTTAAGAAAAAGTTTTAACTTCCAACAAGTTCATTCACCCCCACTCTGAACTTGTTTAGCCTTTCTTAGGACCAACAATTATTATCAGAGCATTGTTCTTCTAAAACAGAACTCTGTTCAGATCTAGTTTCTGGTTTCAAAGAGATCTTGTTTTTAAAGTTATTTTCAAATCAAGTTTTCAAACTCTTGCATTCATGGATTCTCAGTCAACATTCTCTGAAACCCCTAACTTTAACTATCAAAATTTTGATGAATACAGGATTCACATGTAGTTACATCTGGGAGCCACACATGAAGAAATGATGGATGTTCTTACGGATTGACCAATAGTGATTATGAAGCAAAATCCAAATGCTGCTCATGGTGGTGAAGAGATGATACCAAAGCTGAAGGCTGATTTGACTAGAGTTGAAAGTAAAAGGGTAAATCTTGATGTGTTGCCAGATATATCATCCTGAAAACTATGGATACACCAATGTTCATGAGAGTTAAGGACTACAAGACTGCAAAAAAAATGTGGTGAAGGATCTGAAGCCATCAAAGAAAACAAGGTGTCAGTTGCAACTCAAAAATTTGAAACATTCAATATGAAATCTGGAGAAACCATTGATCAGATGGATACCAGATTCTCAACAATTATGAATGAACTTACCTTAGTGGGAAAGACCTACACTCAATATGAGATTTGTACAAAGATTGTGAAAGGACTATCTGATAGATGGAAGATGAAAGCTACAACGATAATGGAGTCCAGTAACCTCAACAATGTCGATACTTTAGGCTTAATGTCAAATATGAAAGCCTATGAATTCTATTTGAACAGTTATTAGGGCAACAAAGCTGAAGCCTAGATGTCAAGTGCATTAGTTACACCACAACAGACATCTATCAAATCTTCTGAAGACAAGGCTACAAGCAGTAGCAAAGATGGAGACGAAGTCAAAGATCAGTTGGCTCTGCTAATGAAAAAGGTCAATAAGCTTTCAATGAGACAAAAGAAGAACACATATTCTAGAAGCAATGACAAGTACTACAGAGGAGATGATAAGCATAGAAAAAGAGATGTGAAGAAGGAAGATGATGAAATGATGTGCTACAACTGCAAGAAACCTGGACATTTAAAAGCTAATCGTCCTGCATTATCATCAAGAAAAAGCATAGATGAAAAGAGGTAGCACAAATCAGACAAGAGGAAGAGCACTAGAAAAGCTCGTAAGGCTGAAGAAACCAGCAATATTTATAGTTACAGTTCCGGTGATGAAAGTCATCAGAATCATCTAAAGTGATTAAAGAATCTCATCAAGCATAATCTCATTTTAAAATTGCTTTATCACGATTCAATTTTAGTGACATTATCATATATATATTTAGCTAAGCAAATACATCAAACACATTATAACAAAAGATGCCATTATACATATCTGCCCAGATTGAGTGCAGGGCACTACACTAACATCAACAAATTAATAATGTAAACACAGGTAAATCTAGATTAACTCTCAGACACTTTACTATTCATCTGATCTTTAAACCAAGAACGGTTGTTATTTCTGTTTATGCTAATCATTTCTCTAACTCCTTTGTATGCTTCTACTTAACTTTATTAGTCATAGTCACTTGTGTTCTAGACATTTCTACCATGTCATTTATTAACTCTTCGTCCCAATGGTTTAGCTTTGATTATGCGTTTCATATGCAGGGCGTCAGTCCTAAGTCTATAATTGCATCATGGAAACTAAGGTATTCCCCCTGTTTTTTTGTTTCGCTTTTTTTTTGTGCGACTTTTTCCTGCTTATTTAAATAACCTTCTTAGGTGGTCTCTATATGCTCTTTATAACATCTACATCATGCACTTATTGGTAAGATAATTATAAATAGATAGGATTTACGAATCATTTGGTACAGAAATCGTGACGCAAAAGCCCCTTTCTGTTACGCGCTTTGTTGTGTGTTGTTGAGATAATGCACCTGGATGGTTTTATTTATCTTTTAAACAGTTCAAATGAAGAAATCATTTGAATGTGCAAATATGTACATAGTCTTTTCTTGTATGAGGATAGAATTCCAAGCTAAATGTTTTGATAATAAATGTGCAAAACTGTGGCATGATTGTACATGTACATGCCTTTATGATGGTAATGCTTTGAATATGCAGACTGTATCTCAAATTTCCTTGGAGGCCACTGATATCAGTTGACGGCTCTACAGTCTATGAATTGGATGAAAACTTAAAAGTAAGTTTATGTGAAGTTCCATTTCATACCATTTATGTATGTATGAAAACGAATAGGGTATGGGAATTCATAACAAAAACAAATTCATCAGATTGTTAGGCACGTTGAGAGCTGGGACATATCTGCGCTTGAAGCCATTGGTCAGATATTTACTCCTAGCTAGTTTCGCAAAATCAACTGACCAGCCATTGAGACCCAAACGTTAATGAGCAGCATACAATGATGCACTTAGTTTCTTCTCATGCTTCAGACGGATTTTCGGGGACTCTGTCGTAATTAAAATGGTAAGAACACTTGCATCTTTTTTATTTATTTACTGTATTAATCAGATTATTTACTTCACAGATTCAAACCTTTTTTTTTTTCCATTATGGTAAAATGTATCATAATATTTATGGTGTATATTTCACAAAGGATATTATGTATTTTGTGCAATACACGTATTTTAGAGTTTAGAGATCTTCTGTATATGTCAAGTGTCAAGTATCACGTTACTATGTAAAATATATATTTAATGTCCTTCATATTTTCTTATTGTCTCAAAATTAACCTTTATTTAGAATGGCATTTTGGTCCTCTAACTATATATTTATGTACCCCTCCAAAAAAAAACTATATATTTACGTTACGATTTTCAGAAACTTAACGGATCAGACGTTGGGTTAAATGTTAACTATAGTAAAAATAAATTTTGAGTGGAAAAGCAATATAGTTAAGGGACAAAAAATCATTATCAATATCATCATTATTACTATTATAAAAGATCCAGTTGTAAAACCCCGAATTTTTAGTTAAGGGTATCTTTGTCATATTGATAATAAATTACTTTTATTGATTAATAAATTAAAGATAAAGACGTGATTGACCGGGATTCTGATTCTTTTAGTTTAAAGGGATAATATTAGGAGATATCGTGGGATCCGATAATTTAGGAGATAGAATTGGATTGATACAAGTATTTAATAATTTCTTTGAGGAAAAAGGATTACGCACTATCAAGTGTATTGTGTGTGGGTGATATACATATCAAAAAAAGAAAGAAAGGTGCAGCTGTGTGTTATATATGTGAAACAAAAAGAGAATGGCCGAGCTCTGGCAATTGGGAAAAAAGGTAGAACGGCTGTGGCAATAAGGGAAAGAGAAAGAAAAAAAAAAGAAAAGAAATAAATAAAGATGGTCCGGTCATAATTCGGTTCATCGTTTTCAATCCGATCTTGAGTGATTTGAGGGTAAGTGTAAGTTATGATATTTATTGTCTTTTAGGAGTTTTAAAGTTAGATTTGGTGTTAAAGGTTGGATCTTTATTTGTTGGGGTTTTCCAATCACGGGATTTCTTTATGTTTTAAGTTGTTGTGGATATGGTTTTATGTTGCACTCTGTGAAACTAGACATAATTATGTGTTGCCGGGTATTTGGTGTCTAAACTATGTTTTGAAGCGTTTCTCTTTTTCTAGTTACTTTCTGTAAGTTTTTCTAAGCTTTTGGTTACTAGTATTGAAGATAGGATGGTAGTTTGGTGTTGTTTTCGTCTTTGTATGCTCACGTAGGGGTTAGATATGGTTTTAAACATGATTTTATGTGCTTTACTCACTAAATATGTACTACGCAATGTGTTACAAGAGCATTGCGATCGACTCACGTGTCGTATTTGGATGTATGGTTGGTTATTAGCCATGTGGTTCCCAAGACGATGCATTACCAGAGTACCGTGACCCTACGTGTCACGTGGGGATGTGTCATTAGTATTACTCAAAGTTGCAACATGAACATGGCATGAATACGTAAGACAAGATCATGATTATGTTAAGTCAGTAAGTGACATGAACATGATAGGCAAAACACGAACATGTACAATTAGTTGACAAGTAAAGTACGGGTTAGTAGATGGCTTACGTAAATTTGATAAGCAGGTTAAACATAGTAAGTAAGTAAGTAATGTAACGAACAAGTACGTGCAAGATGAACTAAATGTAGTTAATAGTCATGTTTTCCATGCATTGTTCAAGTTGGCTTTTAAAGTGAATGTTCTTGTGGTTCAACTTATGTTCTTAAAAGTAGTTCTCATTGTTCCAAGTTATTCTTTCAACTGGTTTGTGAGCCAGATGATGTAGATTTCCTTCCATGTCTCCGGCACCGACATACTTGAATCTCTTTTTGATTTTTTTCTTTCTCCATCGAGCTTGTGCACGGGCTCACTCCTTTATTAACCGTATCCGTGTACACTTATTTTGTAGGTGCACTAGATCAAGTGGTTGCTGAAGGTCTTGAATCTTTATGGGATCAAGGAGCTCAACTAATTTAAACAACAAAGTTGAAGGTCTGGTTTGTTGTCGTAAGATTGTATCATTGTATAGTTGTTTTGTGTTGTTCCTAAAACCAACATTATAAGTGCATGTGTTGCACTTATCAATTCTCAGAACCCAAAGTTGTAAAATGAATTTTCAAATCCAAGTGGATATCACCCCTAAGTAGTAAAGATAGATAGGTCTTTTGGATGAAATAGTATACATAGTTTTGTTCACCAATTATGTCTTACTTTGTGCATATCCGATTGCATGCTTATCTTGCTTGAATTGTTCGATTCTTATGTTATAAACCTTAATTTGATTAGAACACAAGATCACAAACATTATGGTTGTATGACCTAAGTGTCTTTGCATAAACTAGGGGTGTCTACGGATACGGTTAATCGAAAACAGGTTTGGTTTATACTTGTTTTAGTTCGATTCACTTTACAAATTATCCGTAGCTGAACTGAATTGAAAACCAAACTGATACCATACCAAATGAAAATTTGTAACCAAATCGTTTATATCCAACATGTAATTAGGTTTTATAACCAAAATATTATAATTGTTCATAACCTAATGAAAAAATCGAACCGTTCATAACTGAATTGAATTGTTAAATTTTAATTCGGTTTTTGGTTAACCGAACCGAACCGTATATTTTAGTTTCGTTCAATTCGGCTACCTAAAACAAACGGTTTAGTTTTGTATTTTTACTAATCAAAACTTTCGGCAATTTTCAGTTACGACTAGTAACCGTACTATATCGAATCGAACCGAACCGTATACACATATAAGCATATATTGTTTTGATTATATCTTTGTGATCAACTTGTTATAGTTGCTCTATAATTCCAAACTTGCTCCTACAAATAGTTGAATATCTTATTTGCAAGTTTAGATCGACTCTCAGCTCACTTAATATCTTTTAGAAGCTCAATTCAAATTTCAACATCTAAAGACAACCAGTGAACCGGTCGGGTCACTGCATCTTGTGTTTTATTGTATCTTGTCTGAATTGCTATTGTATATGTTTACTGAGTAGTCAGGTCCCGTAAAACTAAGTTTATTGTGTATCTATGTCTTAATAAGGTCATATATTGTTGATTTAGTAACATGAAAACACTAATTCGTGGCTAAAAGTCTAGAGTTCACGTTAAACTTGAATTTCACTTATAATTTCATGTTAGAAAGGGTTGTAGAATGACTTTTTTTCTACCAAGATTATGGTTGTATTATCTTTGATTAACCCTTAAACACCAAGTTCATATACTTTTATCATGGCATGGAAGCTAAAATTCCTACCTTATACGTACATGCAAAACCACCCCAAGAAGAAGGAAGAGAAATGATAAAATTCTTACCTTTACTTAAAACTTCAATTGCAAAACACTACCCAGAATTCTGGGAAATAATTTCATGCTTCATTCATATCGGTTCTAATTCAACATTACATCTGCATATATGGAAGAAGATGCAACTACATAATCTTATCTCATCATCAGAAGATCTAATCCAATGGTCCAGACTCAAAGAGAATATTCCACGTGTAACATCATAAAATCATCTACCTAGCACACTGCCAAGTGTCTAGACATGCAACTTATCAACACAAAAGATTGTTGAATTCCCATAACATGTCTACTATCGAATCCAGGACTCATTGGGTCGATTAATCAAGACATGGCTTCGGTTTATGAGCCGGCCCCAACCTCGGACTCGGGCGTGTTCGAGACATCTGAAATAGATTTCCTAGTCTCAGGCAATCATGCTAGTAACAATTAGTGAACCCATTTAGGATGAAGGTGTTTTCAGCTGGAAATAAAATTTCTTGTTCTGGATTGGCCTTTAAGTATCTTAGGAGCCTATGAGCTTCTTTCATGTGATTTTCAGTTGGAGTATTGAAAAACTGACTCAATTATGGAACAACAAAGGTAATATCAGGTCTAGTAAAAGTTGGGTAAATCAGCTTGCCAACCAGAGATCTGTAGGCAGTATTGTCATATAATATATGTGACTACCCATGCTTCAATGCTTGTTGGGATTCCATTGGAGTCTTTACAGGTTTAGCACCTAAAAATTCATATTCATGGAGAATATTGAGATTATATTTCCTTTCTGAAATAGAAATTCCATTAAGTGTTCTAGGAGCTTCAATGCCTAAGAATATCTTAGTTTACCAAGATCCTTGATAATAAACTATTTGTGGAGATGATCTTTGACATGTTGAATCTGATTCAAATCAGGACTAGCTGCAATGCTATCATCTACATAAACCAATAAGGAAATAAGTTTTTGCCTAATCCTTTGGTGAATAATTTGTGATCATGCTTGGATTGAACAAATCACGACTCTTTAAACCTTTGTTAATTCGATATTCCCTTTATCGATGTCTTGCTTTAAGCCATATAATGATTTGATTAATCTACAAACATGATTTGGCTTGTCATAGCTAAAAACCGGAGGGGGCTGCATTTAGGCTTCTTCATGCAAATATCTATGTAGAAAGGAAGTGTTCACACCCATTTGGTGAAAGTGCCGATTGTTGGTCGTTGCAATTTGCTAGAAATGTTCTTTTGGTCCCTTGAAAGACTTGAAACAAGTTTAGAGGAGGTGAATGTCACGGCTATCGATCTGAGTGATCGCATGAATCGTATGAGAATGCTCGCATATATAAGGAGAAGACAAATATGTGGCATGATAATTCATCCGTCATTAGGAGTTTCACCCGGGTCAGAAGGTGTTGTTATTCTATTCGCGTTTGAAACATGCCCGGTAAACTTAAGTCAAGATGGATCGGACCGTTCATAGTGGTAAGTGTGTCTCCTCAAGGTGTGATGGAGATTAAAGTGTGGACACCAACAAAACTCTTAAAGTAAATGGACACAAGCTTAAGCCGTACATTTAGAGTTGTGAAGTGTCTACGGTGGAGGAGATTGATTTGATTGAGCCAACGTATGACTAAGTTTTGAGATCATCTCTACGTCTAGCCAAAGACGTTAAACAAATGCGCTAATTGGGAGGCGACCCAACTTAAAGAAAAAAATCGATATGTTTTGTTTTGTGTTGCTTTGGTTTTGCAGGTGATAGATTCATGAAGAAGGGAATAAGTAGTGATATGAAGTTTTGATTCAGGGTGAAATGATATTTCATACCATTTTTCTTTATAGGACTGTCAATTAATGGGAGAATGCAATTTGCAAAAAAAAAAAAAAAAAAAAAAAAAAAGGTATGTTCATACCGTTTTGGAGATTATGCACTGGAAGTGGTAATTGTTTGGGAATGGCCTGGGTTTACAGGTTCGTACAATTAAAAAAACAATAAAAAAAACACCTCAGCAGGTTATATTTCATTGCCTTTTCTTTTAGGGGTTAAAAGCTTTTTATTTTTACTTTCAGATCAGCATTCTTATTGGCACCACAAAACCGTACTTTTCGGCATCATGGGTAATATTTTTATTATTTTCTTACTTAACACACTACCAAATTATTAAAAAAAAACTACTAGTTTCACCACAACTTTTAGAAATGCAAATTAGTCATCTAAAAATTAATCAAACATTATTATCCTTCTATTGATCTAATCCACATATCTAATTTAAACTAAAAAACATTAAACCATTTCATCTATTACAAATACAAACTTAATTCTAATACAAATACAATTCTTAAACACCCAAATAAACCCATCTCGTCCACCACCACTTCATCTTCTTACAACACCACTCCTCACTTCTTCACCCCTTCTCATGAAAAAAACCATGGAACCTTCATCTTCATCAAATACTACTTTAAAAGAACATCATCTTGAATCAACTCCAATGAATCAACACACATTGCAATGAAAGAAGATGTGGAAATCTCCCTTGAAGACATCCCATTTTCTAGCCAAGTGGAGAAGAATATCAAATCATCAAACTTGGTAATTTCTTAGTCTAAAAATTTTATTTTGATGTTCAATGTGTGACTTAAGTGAATGGGTAAACCTCCTACACAGATTGATGGAGGAAATTATGGTTCTTTTGCGTTTTCCGATCATCATAGGGTTCTTGCCGGCGTTTTTTACGTTCTCGAGCGGCCATGGCAGACGCAGGGAACGTCAGCCACAGGGACGCAATTATGGCCACATGAACGTCAGCCACACTGACGTTCTGCCTACTAAAACAATTCACATATGTATTATGCGGGCGCCGGATACTGCTGGCGTTTAGACCGATAGCAATGTCGGTAATGTTGGCGTTAGAGGAACGGCAGGATAAACCAACGCCGATGCACGGTGGCGATTGAATAGGTAAGAACTACTTCTTAGTCACATTGCAACGTCAGTGAAAGTGGCGTTCATAGAGCCTTACCAACGACAGTATTGGTGACGTTCGGTTTCAGTTTTCACATTTTTCCATTCAAGTGTATTGAACTACCATTTACTTGTTGTTGGATATTTTTAATCCATAGCAACAATGTGATGAAACAAATAATGACAAGAGCAATGATGCGGGGGCGGTAGAAGACAACGACGAGGAGTATTTGAAGGTAAGAAACCATTAAGTGAATACGTTATTCTGTTATGTTCGTCCCCATTGACTATGACTTTATCGAATACAATTGTATGTTTTTTGTAGCATTTGGTTGAGGAAATGATTGATGAAGATCAAGAAAATCTTAAGAATCTTTGAGATACCATGCTTGTCTTGAGGATGAGACACACGAAGAGTTATCAATCGATCGACTTTAGTTTTTACAATCGATCAAGTATGTCCTTAAAACTTATACTATTTTAATGTTTGTGCATTTTAAACTTGATTTTCAATTCATTACATTTATATATTGCTCACATGTATTTAATTTGCATGAGGCCGTCACCAAACACCTCAAGGAATTGGCGAGAGAGCGAATGGTGTCGTTATTGTGATAATGATATCGAAATTAACGGAAAGCGAACACCATTCTTTTAATAAAAGTTATTATAATTTCAGTACACCAAATCCTCGGTAACACTCTCCCAACCCCACTTTCCCGTTACAATAGCCGTGCTTGTGAAGTGCAGACTCGATCACCTTTTTTTCTTCGGACCGATCATCATCATGCGCCGGGAAGAGAGAGGTCGTGCCATTCTAGTAGGTAATTTTTAATCTCCCTATTGGTGAGTTAACCCCTATTTCTCGTCGGTCTCTCTCTCTCCCACCGAAACCCAACCCCTCGTCGCAATAACCCAAGCCGGAAAAGTGCACAACTTGGCGTTCAATCCACTAATAAAAGCTAAAGACCGGAGCTTTGGCCGACTCCTCCCACCATTCCGTCACCGGAACAGAATTGGAACAATCGGCCCTTCCACCCACTGCCGTTGAATCACCTTGCAGCGACTCGCACTCTGCCGGCGGATCTACACTTCCACCGTCCCCTGATCAACTCAAAGGGTGCTTACTATTTCCCAACAAAAGGAGGCACATCCGCAGAGGTACCGAGGCTTTACGAGATGGAGGTTTTGACTAGGGGTGTAAACGAGTCGAGTATTGCTCTGAACGAGTTGAGCAATTTAAAATATTCTTGAGCTCGAGTTCGAACACGAGTATTTCGAACTCGAGCTCGAGCCGAGATTGAAGGAAGTTATAAGAACTCGAGCCAAGCTCGAGTTTTTCATCGAGTTTATCGAGTCTAATACATTTCAAAACTTGACAAAAAAAAAATCAAATTATCACTTGATAATGACAAAGAAAGTCATTTCGACCAATTACTATATGATATTTTATATTAAAAATGATAATACTATTCTATTGTGTACCAAACAATGTATTTAATGCAAAGTACTTTATAAACCACAAGACACAATTGATATAAAATCAATGAAAACTTTAACATTTTATACATTGACTACAAATACAAAGAACACGTACTTGTCTAATAATATAACATATATGTATTCTAAAAACTCAAATTTATGTAGCGAAAACTACAACTTATCAAGAAGTTGCCGATGATAAAACTAAGCCAATTCAATCAGAAGTTGCCGATAGAGTTATTGATGCTAACCATGTCTCTACACAGAAAGAACATGACGTTGCACCAAAGGATAATGTTCAACAAAATTCTTCGAAGCCAATGATATAGGAAATCAAAGTTTGGTGGAAGAAACGATTGATAAAGCTATGGAAATAACTGGTACTCAAAGCATTATTTTATTATCAGAAGCCAATGTAACTGATGCGGTAGAACCTCAAAGCCATCACATCAATGATTTTAAGGAAAAGGATAACGAAAGGGCTATTTTAGTTTATCAATTTGACATCAGAAGGTACCAAGTGCTTCAAAGCTGATACGATCATTGAAGAGGAAGAACATGAGGCAAGATTAAAAACAAATAAAGAGACCACACAATAAGAAAATTGATACTCAAATGACTTCTTGACAACTCAAAAGGATACTATCACTTTCGAGCATGTGGGTTTTTCAATAGAAAATGGTAGAGAACTCTTAAAGCTTTTGAATGCATCACCTAGAAAAATCAAGGAAAAGAAAAAAATGCTATTTCGATGTAGAAAAGAAACATTTGAAGTTGGGAAGACACATATGATGACTGGAAAAAAAAAAAGAAAAATAAAGCGTTATCTACACGATTTTATAGTTTGAGTTATGAAACTCGGCTTGTGAGTTTTAAAACAATCTTTTTAATTATTAATAAAATTGATGTTTATTAAAAATTCCAACGATTAAAAGAAATACATGTATAGATATACATATATGCTTTTTAGTATATATACAAATATATATTCAGAAGGAATCAACCAAAAATTCATATTCTTTTCTCTCCTACCTAGTGTGAGAGTCTTTTCTCTCTTCTTTGGGAGTTTCAAAGATAACAAGATACTCCCTTTTCTTCTTGCTTCTCTTCTTTGCATGCTTGCCTTTCTCTGTCGATCCACGATCCATGTCTTTTTTCGGTCTCCTCTCGTTCTGCTCTTACTAGCTACATGGATGAATCTCTGGAAAAACGCTTCAAAAATTTCAGCTTTTCGGAGGTTGAGAGCTGCATGGTGATACTTTTTGATGAAATAACAAAATCAATAGAGAATGAGTGTCTAAAGAGGGCTAAATTACAATTTTGGTCCTCTAACTAGACATGTTTTTCGATTTTGGTCATGGTTTTTCTCCGGCGACAATTTTAGTCACTGTAAGTGGTCTTTTTTTTGCAAAAATAGTCACTGAGCGCCGGAAAGACCACTTACAGGACTAAAATTGGTCTTTTTCGCGACAATTTTAGTCATGTAAGTGGTCTTTCCGGCGTTCAGGACTATTTTTGTAAAAAAAGAGACACTTACAGACTAAAATTGTCGCCGGAGAAAAACCAGGACCAAAATCGAAAAAGTATCTAGTTAGAGGACCAAAATTGTAATTTAGCCGTCTAAAGAGTGTTGTCCTTAAATTTTTTGCTGACAAAGCAGTAAAGTTCAGAGGCATGGAGAACATCTTGAAGATCATCTAGGACTTCACTAAAGGTTTCATGCTTAAAAGCATGGGTTTTAAAATTTCAAGTCTTCTTCAATTGTATTGAAGATAGAGTAATAATTTGGATGTCCTTGGTGTTGCGAAAACTATTTCATGGTGGTCAAGAGATGGAAGAAAGGTATTGAGGTGATAGTCAAGCCTTTAACTTTGTTCTATTTGGATTGACTTTGGAACCCGGCCTTCTGTGAGTGGAGTTCAAAAGCAGTTGCAAAACACATTTGCATGTCGTTTGGAAAAGTCATAGAGACGAAATCTCCCTCTGCCAGCAACATGCAAGGTAATTTCATAAGATCGATGCTTAGTTTAAATTGATATCACTAAACCATTATTAAGGGGAACGTTTGCGATGAAAGAGAAGGACATGATCTGGGTTGATTTCAGATATGAAAATTTGGGCTATTTCTGCTTTTATTGCGGAATAATAGGACATGCATCAAGATCCTGCTATGCTAGGGGCCTATATTTTTAAAAGAGACATTCATAATTAAGGATGACCAATTTGGATCATGCATGGCTAAGGGCATCAGCTGGAAAGAGTATGGGTCAAAAGAAAGATGCGGAAAAGCTCAATTTAAGGATGAAGCTTAAAAGCTTTGAAGCGAAAAATGACAACATTGACCAGGGGCAAACCTTTGGCCTTAATCAAGCCTCTCAAGAAGCTGCTTTGGTGGTCTGCATCCCAGATTTTATTCTCAACATGCTCAAACATGCAAATTCTCCCCATTTCCAACCTTGTGATCGAATCCCACGCTTGTCAATTAAGTTATCCATCAAATGCTATCCCCTGATCCACCCTTGCTGCTTGAGTGGAGTTTGAGCAACAGTGAGCAGAACTTGCACAGTGATATTACTATAACAGAAGAAATAGAGGATGATTCTGTAACTGTCACTCAAGAAATACAAATAACTCACAATGAAGTTAGTTCATGAATCTATATTTTACCTGGTGTGGAAGGGAATCCTACTCAAGAGGGAGTATGCAAGCTCTTGAGTCGATAGAAGAAACTCCATGTTATAAAGCGGATGGAGATAACCGGATGCAGAAAGCGAGAAGCGAAGCAATCAAACATAAACAATCAAAGGAGATAACGAAACAAGAAGAACCACAGTTTAACGTGGAAAACCCCTCGGTGGGAGAGGTAAAAAACCACAGGCGAGAAAGAGATATTTTATTATGCCTTTGAATTTTCTGATTTCAACACACTCGGATAATGAGACAACAAGCTGTATTTATAGGCACAAATTCCTAAACCCAGCCGCAAGGAATCTTTATCGATGCACCATAAATACCCCTACACGTGTCCTCCTTTTAATGACCTTTGTATAGGCGTCACATAATGCAGAATTAACGAGATGTGGGACCTGCTGTATTCGATACTCTCAGTTGTTTGTCACCTGGCGATAGTCACCCTGCTGAAGCCTCGATAGACTCCACCCTACCGATGCACGAATTGAATACACTTCTCATTTGTCCATCGTCACGGTGAGTCTTGATTGGTTCCACCCAGATCACGAGTTTAAGTCACCTTATCGACAAATCTCCACCTTGACTTCAACTCTCACTTGAGTCAAGCAGTTGCATAACCGGATGTACTTGTACCGGATGCATTCGTCAATGCCGGATGTACTTGTACCGGACAATCTCCACAAGATCCACTCCGCGATCGCCCGGTAGAGTTTCGAAGCAGATTACAAGCTTTGAATATTCGGTAAGTCCAGGCAAAGTGGAACTTACTCTCTTTGCTTGGTTTAGTGAACATATCAGCAGAGATTCTCCTTTGTGCCAATCTTCTTCACTACAACCCCTCTTCTCATTTCTCGAGAAAATGATACGACATCAATATGCTTGGTTCTCTCATGATGAACGATCCTTGGCTAAACATATTGCACTTAGATCGTCACAATATATATCGGCTGATCTCGATGCAACCCCAAATCATTGACTAGCCCTTCAACCGGACACCCTCCTTAATCGCTTGGTAAGAGCCATATATTACGCTTGATGAGTTGATAAGGCTCATCGTAGCTGAAGAGTAGCTTTTCGGTGACCACTTGCATTTCCCAATGTAAACACATAACCGGTCATTGATTTTCTAATGTCAACATCACCAAAGATAATCGGCATCACGGTAACTTCGTGACTGGACCGATATCACCACCATAAATGAGACCAACATCCGTTGTACCTCTCAGTACTGAATATCCTTTTATGACTTTCGGTGTTCCTTTCCAGGTTGAGCCATAAACTCTGCGACAACACCTTGATTTGCGAGAGCCAGATCAGGCCTAGTGCATACCATGGCATACATCGATCGCCAATTGCACTAGCATAGGA
The DNA here is from genome assembly GCA_026214975.1 of Gentiana macrophylla. Classification (NCBI taxonomy): domain Eukaryota; kingdom Viridiplantae; phylum Streptophyta; class Magnoliopsida; order Gentianales; family Gentianaceae; genus Gentiana; species Gentiana macrophylla. Next base: position 41,229,785 of record CM047814.1, read on the forward strand.
ACTTTGACATATACTCCTTCTCTTGGTGATTGTGAAGCATAAGCAGACAAATGAACATTTGATGCCATAGGAGTATCTATTGGTTTTTGGTGCAGACATCCCAAACTTGGCCAATATCTTACGCACATAACCTCTTTGAGACAAGAACAACTTCTTCCGACTTCTATCTCTCCGGATCTCCATCCCCAAGATTTTCTTGGCGGCACCCAAATCCTTCATTTCAAATTCGACCGAGAAGGTTCTTGATTTTGAACATCGAGACTTCCTTCTTTGCGGCTATCGGCATGTCATCCACATCTGAGGACAAGATAGATATATGATCCATCTTTCAAGTAGATCAGTAGTAAACACAATGATCATATGGACTTACATTATAACCCTTTGAAGCATGAAATCATCAAACCTTTTATACCACTTTGCCTTGGAGCTTGCTTCAAACCATACAATGATTTCTTCAACTTGCAAACATAGTTTTCTTTGCCAGGAACTTGAAAACCCTCAGTGTGTCATGTATATCTCCTTATCCACCTCACCATGTGTAAAAAAGGTTTACATCTAATTGCTCAAGTTCCAGATCTGCTTTGTGCCACCATTGCTAGTAACACCCTGATTGAAGTGTGTCGACCACTTTGGTGAAAATATTTCATCAAAGTCAACCCCTTCCTTTTTGATGAATCCTCTTGCAACCAAAGCGTGCCTTATACGACCCTTACGCTTTGTTATTCCTTCCTTCTTCTTGAAGATCCATTTACAAGTCACAACCCCCTTGTCGGTGAGGGTTTGTTTGACCAATTCCCAAGTCGATTCTTCAATAATGACTCCATTTCATCTCCCATGGTTGCATGCCACCGAGATATACATACATGTCTTTGCTTCCCTGTAAGTAGTAGGTTCAAACAACCTCTACTTCTTGACAACTTGGAGTGCATATCCGGCCAAATCATCATATCCATATCTCTTGGAGGTATCCCAACATTAGATCTTCTAGGCTTTGGCGGTAGACTCTGTTGATCAATGTTTGTATGGCGCCTCGCTTTGAGGTCTCAGCAGACCGGCTTGGATCGGATTACGGTTCATTATCCGGATCGAGTATAGTGTTGATTTGGATCCACCGCGATTGTTGCATATCGATGAGACTCCACTGAAGCTCCACTGTTTCTCAACACTATCAGTTCAAAGATCGGTTTGGACTCGGTAGACCTCTCCACCGATGAGTTTAACATAGAATTTTCATCAAACACAACGTCCCTGCTTGAGGATTACTCTGGACTCTGGCGATGACCAAATCCTATATCCTTTCACTCCATCACCATACCCCACAAACACTCCCTTCTTGGCTCTTGGCTCCAACTTCCCTTCACTAACATGATAGTAAGTGTACTTCCAAAAACCCTTAGAATCGAGTAGTCGCGGGCTTGCTTGCGACCACATCTCAAATGGTGTCTTGAGATTGATCCTGTGTGAGGGCTCTCTGTTGATTAAGTAGCAAGTTGTCTTGCGACTTACGCCCAAAATCTCCTTGATAAACCCGGCTTGAGAAAGCATACACCTTGCCCTCTCCGGAAGAGTTTGATTCATCCTTTCGGCTACACCATTTCTCTTTGAGGTGTATTCCTTCTGACAGTATGATGTCCGGCAATACCCTCGGTTTGCACAAAATGAATCAAAATCCGCCCGAAATTCAGGACCATTATACATGCGAAGCTTCTTGATTTTCTTGCCTAAGCTGATTCTCCACTAGGGCCTTCCAACGCTTGAAGTTCTTGAATGCATCACTTTTGTTCTTCATCATCACCACCCAAGTCATCCTTGAATAGTCATCTATGAATGACACAAAATATCTGTGACCACCCAATGACTCAACTCTTGATGGACCCCAAGTGATCTGAATGGATATAATCAAGTGTTGCCTTTGTGTTGTGCACCCTTTGAGAATTTATACGTGCAATTTCCCAAACACACAATGTTCACAAAAGTCCAGATTCTTGACCTTATATCCCCAAGAAAACTCTTGAAGAAAGAACACCGCATACCCTTTCACCACGTGTGACTAGTCTCGTGTGCCCAAATTTAGTCTCTTGAGATCAGTGAAGCTAGCGAGGATGCAGCAAAGAAGATGCAGATCTGATGAGATCCTTGTAATATATACAAGGTTCCCTCTTGATGCCTTTGAGGACTACAATTGAATCTTTGAAGACATTCAATTGTCCACCTTCACCCTTGAAATTGAACCCTTCTAAGCATCAAGTAGATCGAGAGATACCAAATTCTTGGTCATCTGTGGAACATGTCTTACATCTTTCGGTGTACAAAATTTACCATCCTCTGCCCTTAGCTTTCTTGAGTCAATTCCCACAACTTCTGAGACCTTCTTTGTTGGCCATATAGATTTGACCACCATCTATCTCGCTTTCATAAGTAGAAAACCACTCTCTGTTTGGACAAATATGGTAGGATGCTCCAGAATCAAGTATCCACACATCATTGTGGTGTGTAGAATCCCCGCAACTAGAACCAGATCCTCATCAGATTGCTCGGTAGCCAAAGGCTGCTTTGTAATTGCCTTACCTTCTGCTTTCTTCTTCCTTGGACAATTGGACTTCCAATGTCCTGCTCCTTCTGATAATTTACAGAGACAGTGGGTAGACTTAGGACCTTTGGACCACGACTTCTTTTTCTTCTTCCTGTCCATATCCTTTTCCACTATTCTTTGCTAGCTACTAGCCCCAAAGAAACATTTGTCTCTGTACAGCTGACCTTGTGTCTAAGCTCCCTGGCATGTAAAGCGGACCTCACATCCTCTAAAAGCTCTGTATCCTTTCCAACTATGAAAGAGCGCACAAAGTTTTCATATGATGCCGTAATGACACCAACAGGATTAGGGATGCATCTTCATCTTCAATTTTAACATCAATATTCCTTAAATCAAGCAATATTGTGTTCATTTGATCGAGATGTTCCCTCGGTGGACTTCCTTCATGCATCTTCAAAGTGAACAACCTCTGTTTCAACAACAACTTGTTGGTCGGTGACTTGGTCATATCTGAGGCTTTCAAGCTTCTTCCACAACTTGTTTGCGGTGTCTTCCTCAAAGCAACCTCGGTGATAACATCATCGAGATAAGCACAACATGATGGTTGAATGTGCTTTCTCTTCCAGATGGCATGTCTACTTACTTTGTATTTGGTTTGTCGGATAAAGGATTCCACAAACCTGCTTTGTTTCAACGATTGCATGCATCTTGATTTGCCACAGACCAAAAGCTGTTTCCTTCCTGTAAATTTATCGATTTTTACGTTTCACTGCGACATCTTTCCTTGCTAAAGATCACAACTTTGTCACGAGATCCTAGCACCTTCTGTGAAGGCCTTGGTGAAGACGAAGTTGATAGTCTGATTGTTTTCCCGGAACACATCTCGATACCACTTGTTATAAAGCGGATGGAGATAACCGGATGCAAGAAGCAGAAGCGAAGCAATCAAACATAAACAATCAAAGGAGATAATGAAACAAGAAGAACCACAGATTTAACGTGGAAAACCCCTCGGTGGGAGAGGTAAAAACCACAGGCGTAAAAGAGATATTTTATTATGCACAGAATTTTACAGATTTCAACACACTCGGATAATGAGACAACAACTGTATTTATAGGCACAAATTCCTAAACCCTAGCCGCAAGGAATCTTAATGACACTGTATAGCTGTCACATAAATACCCCTACACGTGTCCTCCTTTTAATGACATTGTGTATAGTTGTCACATATGAAGAATTGCAGATGTGGGACCTTTGTATTCAAGTACTCAGCAGATTGTCACCTGGCGATAGTCACCTGCTTTGAAGCCTCGGTGAGACTCCACCCTCTTGATGCACGAATTGAATACACTTCTCATTTGTCCATCGCATGGTGAGTCTTGATTGGTTCCACCCAGATGCGAGAGTTTAAGTCACCTTCTTGACACTCCACATATTACCCCATCATTGGAGACTAGTCAAAGCCAATCTCATAACCCTCGGACCACACAGACCAATCAAATATTGAAGGATCTTCAACTTCTAATATCATATTCCTATGGATCAAGATGAAAGGTCTTGAGTCTTTCTGGATTAAAATGAAGTTATCATTTGTTGATTTGTTTTCCTCTCGACTCGTCAGTTGAACTCGACTTGAAAAAGCTCTGTATTGTGGATAGGGTGGAGGAAGCCAGCCCAGAATGGTTCCTACCGGCCCTCCCAATGAGGACATTGGTGTGGAATTGCCAAGGCTTGGAGGGATCCTTGAAAGTTTCCCAACTTAAGGAGGCTTGAAAACCCCACTCCTCAAAATTTGTGTGGTCTTTCTTTGTGAAACCAAAAACATGTCGCTTTTTATCAAGAAAGTTTGTGCAAAACTCAAATTTAAAGATTTCATCACTGTGGAACCTACTGGACTATCTGGTGGCCTAGCCTTTCTATGGAAACAAGGTATCACTATTTCTAATGTCATCACCACTCATTTTACTATTGAAGCTAATTTTGAGGACTCTACTCAAGGCATTTCTTGGTGGTTTGTTGGGGTATATGCCAGCCCAAACCCTACTATTGATAGGAGGGAATGCTGGTCTTTCGTATCTAATAAACTACCTTCTTGGGGCAATCTTTTTGTTCCTGCAGGTGACTTTAATGATATTTTGTCTACAAAAGAAAAATTAGGTGGCTCTCACAGATCTGAAAACTCCCTTAGGGATTTCAGAAATTTTATTTTGGACAATGGCTAATTATATGATTTGGGGTATCAAAATCATGTTCGGACTTTGAAAAGAACCTGTGATGGCCAGATTACTACTCTTGGGAGGTTGACGGATTTCTATGTTCAAGTAATTGGAAAAATCTGTATCCTAACTTCTCTTGCAGGCACTTATACTCAATTGCTTCTGACCATTGCATGCTCCTCGGTGATTCTAATCCTTTGGCCTTTCACTTATATTCAATTGCTTCCAAAGTCCATAGGCCTTTCATTTTTTTTTTTATCAAAGATGCATTTGGATCAAGATGGTTTCTCCGATGTTGTTGGCTATGGTTGGAATGCCTCAATTCGAGGATCACAAATGTATAAATTTATTATGAAAATAAAATCGCCGAGTCCACATCCTTAAGCTCGGAAGGGAATAGAAGCTTTAATTCTGCTGATAAGGTTAAAGAGCCTAAGGCAAATCTTGATGCTGCCATAAATTCCAATGCTGACCCTTCCAGCATAATTTCTTTTGATAAGGAGTTAAAAGAAGCCTACTTGCCAGAGGAGCTGTATTGGTCTCAGAAGGCTGGAATCACTTGGCTAAAACATGGGATAAAAACACAAATTTCTTTCATACTTCTGGCTCTGGCAGAAGGAGGAAGAATTTCATTTCCTCCCTTAAAAAAATGAATTCTGATGCCTGGTGTCAATCTTTTGAGGAAATCTCTAATGAGTTTGTGATGATACGGGGATTAACTCCTCCACGTGGAATTATCTGATTGGTCCAGCTGGCATGTGGAAAAGTCTGTGTTGGTCATTCACATCGGATCGATACGAGACGTACCAGTGAAGGCCGCTGCTCAGGGGAGATTCTACAAGTGTCCGAACTCGAATTCCCACATCGGTGTCTATCGACCCGATACCATAGACTTCAGTCTAGGCTCCTGGGCCCACATCCAGCAGGTTACTTGGGCAAGGAGGCAAGGCCCATTTAAGGGCAATTACGTCAATATACTAAACCGCCCCAAGTTTAGGGCAGAAGAAGGACATGTGCCTATAAATACATCATTCCAGGAACTACGTGAGGCTTGATTCCTGGACGTTACACAGGATACGTAGGCAATCCAAGATACATTCTTGGACTCAGCCATAAAACACCAAAAACACCATCTTTTACTCACTCTCAGCCATTCGATCCTCTTTACAGCTCACCCTTAGATTACACGTGGCCCGGATCTATAGGTGGTGCATTATTTAGCATCATCAGTTTGTTTCTTACTATTCCTCTCTCTTCTCTTCTACAGGAAATTTTGAAGAGCTCGACAGGCATTTTGGCAACATGACTAGCAGGATTACTCAAGACATGAATCAATCCCTCATGCTCCCTATTACATAAAAGGAAGTTAGGATGGCTGTTTTCAATATGAAGTCTCATTCTGCCCCAGGGCCTGATGGTATGACTCTACTCTTGTATAAAAGGTTTTACAGCTTAATTAAGCATGATATTCTAAGTATGGTGCAAGGTTTTTTTGCTTCTAGCAATATGCTTAGGGAATTGAATCATACTTGTATCTTCCTTATACCCAAAAAAAAAAAAAAAAAAAATCTTCCTTATACCCAAACATCCCCACTCTTTTGAAGTCACTCACTTCAGGCCTCTAAGCCTTTGCAATGTCTCTTACAGAATTTTATCTAAGGTCTTAGCTAACAGAATTAAGAAGGTCCTGCTTTTACGTATTACCCATAATCAGTCTGCTTTCATCTCAGGGAGGTACATTACTGATAACTATATCTTGGCCCATGAAACGCTGAATCTTATGATGCATGACAGCCAAAAATAACCACTTCATGTCTCTAAAACTGGACATGGAAAAGTCCTTTGATAGGGTGGAGTGGCCTTTTATTAGATTTGTTATGCTCAAATCGGGTTTTTGCACTGACTGGATTGACAGAATTATAGGGTGCATAACTACTACCTCTTTCTCCTTCATTTTAAATGGCAACAGAACTGGTTTTGTTAAACCCTCCAAAGGTTTGAGGCAAGGGGATCCCCTATCCCCTTATCTGTTCTTACTCTTTGCTGAGGGATTGAGTCTGCTCCTTCAAAATGCTAAAGCTAATAAGCTCATTCAAGACATAAGACTTGCTAGATCCAGCCCTTCAATCTCTCGCTTGTTTTTTGCTGATGATAGTCTTGTATAGGGCTGATCAGTCTCAAGCAAATCATCTCTCCAGCATCTTGAATTTCTACCAAACATGCTCTGGCCAGCATGTGAATATCCAAAAATCTGCTATCTTCTTCAGCAAGTCTACCAAGGAGAGTATAAGAGCTTCTATCCTTAAGTATTTCCCAGGAATCTCTATTGCCACACAGACAAAATATCTTGGTCTGCCTCTTCTCCTTGGTAGGTCTAAAAAAGAAGTCTTATCATTTCTTAAAGGAAAAATTACTTCAAAGCTCTCTTCATGGAAAAATAATATGCTTAGCCAGGGAGGGAAGGAAATCCTTCTAAAGCCTGTTATCACCATGATTGTCTCTTATCCTATGTCAGTGCTCAGAATACCTAAGGGGCTTTGTAATGAACTTTTCTCTCTTATGGCTAGGTTCTGGTGGAGAGGCAACTCTGATTCTACTTCGGGAATTCATTGGCTTAGTTGAAAGAAACTTTGTGTGGTAAAAGGACTGGGTTTTAGGTTTTAGAGATCTTGAATCCCTCAATATGGCCTATTTGAGCAAACAAATTTGGAGATTTCTTAGCAATCCCAACTTACTTGTAACTAAAGTTCTTAAGGCTAAGTATTTTCCTTGTTGCTCTTTGCTTGATGCTTCCAATCATGCTGGCAGTTCTTATTTTTGGAAAGACATCTTGTCTGTTTTGCCTAGCTTTAAAGAGGGAATTATCTGGCCCATTAGAAATGGAGAATCTATAAAAATATGGGAAGATAACTGGCAGCCAAATAGCCATAATTCTAAGTCTATAACTCCTGATGCTAATAGACCTGATTCTTTTTGGGTTAAGGATCTTATATGATAGCAATAATTCTAAGCCTATAACTCCTGATGCTAACAGACCTGATGCTTTTTGGGTTAAAAGGATCTTATATGTGGAGGGGCTTGGAATGAAGGAAAAATTAACAATCTCTTTTGGTCAGTTGATGCCCACCAGATTGTCTCTTTGCCCTTAAGTCTTTGTAATAATTTGGACTCAAATTTCTGGAAATCTACTCATAATGGGGTCTTTTCTCTTAAAACGGCTTATGCCTATTTCTTTACACACCTTCATGGTGATCTTTCGCTACCACCTAATTCAAGCAATTCCTCATCTTCTGATTGTCTGGGGAAGTTTTGGAAGGATCTTTGGTCCTTAAATATCCCTAATAAAGTTAAGCACATTTGGTGGAAACGCTTGAGAAACATACTACCTTGTAGGGAAAATATCCCTAGTAGACTACCTACCTGCCAAATCCCTTCCACTTGTGCTTTTTGTGGAGACTCGTCTGAATCTATAAAGCATGTTCTTATTACCTGCCCAAAAGCTCGTACACAAGAATGGATTTTTTTTCAGATAACGCTAGTCTCCGGGACATGGTACATTAGTTATTGGCTCGAGAAAGCAACCCACCACCTCCACCATCCTCCTACGGGAAGTCCTTTTTCATTTTTTTTTCTTTCTTTCTTTGTTTTCGTTTTTTGTTTTGTTTGTCATGTTGTGCATATCCATCATTATAGTTGCATCCATCACTTATTCTTTCCATATGACTCATGCATTGAGGACAATGTCGGTTTCAAGTGTTAGGGAGTTGTGTTCTGCATTCTTGCTTGTTAATTTTGGACTAGAGAATGCATTTGAAAATTTTTGATAGCCAAAAAAAAAGAGAAAACATTTTATATTCGCATTTAGGACTTTCTAGTACGAGGAATACACATACTTGACCCCTTACAAACCTTTTCGTTTCTACTTTGTGTGAAGTAATGAGAATCAAACGGCAATCAATCGATGTACGTACACACTCTTGTTGATGCACATTCACTTTATAACATTTGTTTATGAGTTTTTGAGTAATAAATCCTTTAAGCCTTAACAAAATCCACTTAAAAAGTGGGGTTTACTTGGCCTAAACAGCGCACTCGCTCATATTTTTTCCTTTTGAGTGTATCACACTTGGATTGAGTGTTTTAGAACTTGCACTGAAATGCATATCGAGACCACGTTTGTTCGGAGCCCATGCATTAAGATGAAGGCACCAAGGTTTAACAATATTTGGCCTACTTTTGTTAGCCTAGGCATGTGACACAGCAGATAGGAGATCCATTGTAGGTTATTGTGTCTATTTTTGTGGTTCATTAGTCTCATGGAGCTCCAAGAAACAAGGAGTGGTCTCCAGATCTAGCACAGGGTCTGAGTATAGAGCTCTGGCAAACACAGCAGCAGAAATTCAATGGCTTTGATCACTACTCTCAGAACTATGCATTCCTCTGCCCAGAACATCTATGATTTGGTGTGACAACATGAGTGCTCGAGTCCACAGCTTATAATCATATGTTTACTGATCGTTCAAAGCAGCATTGAAATTGGCGTTCACTTCATTAGGGACAAGATAATGCAGGCTCCATTTGATTCAAAGACATACCCTCGCAGATCAAGTGGCGATTGCTTTACTAAGCCCCTTTCTACTACCAAGTTGATTAGTTTGAGACAAACTAAAGTGGCCAGTGGCATACTCGTTTGAAGTGGAATGTTAGAATATAAGGGTATTTAAGTCATTATATTAATGTAATATGTGACATTTTATCATTTAGTCTAGTACATGAGGTGTCAATGTCTAGTACCTGCATCAGATTTTATTCCCTTGCTATATTTGGCTGTAATCTCTGCAAACGATAATCAATGAAATGTTATCCTACGGTTTATGTTTGTGGAAGACCACCTCTCCTCTATTGTTTTTTCAGATATTTATAGAGAAAATTATGATGCAAGTCTTACTATTGTAAACACCGCTTCGGATTCGCTTGGCGTTTAGAATAAGATAAAGCTATTTTGTTTGTTTGTATATGTGTCAGTCATCGTACAGATTCTTACTGCAAAATCACACTATTTATAGGCCTCCAAAAGCTTCAAGACCGTTGGCAAAATGAGTGCAAAAAAGTGCCGTTGCATGTCGCTGTCAAAATAGCAGTTTGATTCTGGAATTTCTTTTATGCTATCTCCATATGTATCGAAGTGACCCGTGGGTTGATCGGAACCACACAGTTTTATCATGAATGAAAACTGTGTGGCTCTGATCACCCACGTGTCACTTCAGGGTATATTCTCTCACCACACAAGAACCTCCCATTTGATTCAAAATTCTTGTTTTAATTTTTTGATGCAATGATAAGAATAACTCTCAGCCACACAAATTCACTCTTTGCTTTCACATGAATTACGAGAAGAAGGCTGGATGTGACATAAAGCTTGAAAGAATGGGAGCAACTCAAATTAAAATGTGTGATACATGTAGTATCATTCTGATATATACATCGTAACATATTGTAAACTATGTTACATAATGTATCTTTTCATATTATCTCACTGTAAGTAGTGTAATAACTAGATAATGATATAACTTGCAATTTAAATATTAATACTTTGTCATTCTGCATGCAAGTCATAGAATTGAGGGTATAAATAATATATCACATGCATATCAATAACTAAAGATGTAGCATTATATTCCGAAACATGATATGTGACATATATTAATCAATATAATATTCTTTTTGTAAATAATCAAACACTGATACCGTAGGAAAATCTTACTATCACATTCATAAGTACTTGAAGTAATTATGATATAGCATCTTAATTACGGTAACTAAATCATTCACTTAACAGTTGGACACCCACAATTTCTCAACACACACTTTTGATGAATCAAATATGTTGTTGTAGGGGCCTTAGATTTCTCTAAGGCCGTGTCTTCATGGTGTTGAAACGATGGTGTTGAAACGAAGCCTCAGCCTCAACAGGATGTTGATGCAATCCAGGAGCTTGTTCAGATGCAAGAAGGGAAGAGCACAAAAAGTTCTGGAAGACGGTAATTGCCAACTGAGTTGGATTTATTTTTTATTTTTTCTTCAAAAAAGTTTATGGGCTCGGGGCTCCGCACTTTTTTAACATGCCCGATCGGAATGACAAAAGACATATACATACTGATATGCATCTAGATTTTGGATGATTTTTTTTCGTGCTATATTGTGCCAAAATGTGTCGCCATACTTATAAATTTCACTAATTTTCTTGTTTCTCTCTCCGTTTAGAGATGATTTCCTGTCCCAGGGGTTCAAGTTGTCGCTTTAGGAGACTAGAGCAAGAATTTCAATGGATTCTGGATTTTGTAAGTTGTCATTCATTCTTGCTTAGTAATGGCTTTCATACAATCTTTTTCGACTCGATTGGGAACTAGTTACGGTTTGTTTCGGTTGAAGCAGTTACAACGCGGTTTTTTTATGTTCTGATAAGAGATGTTTTTTTTGTTGACAGGATGGTTTTGATCACGAGAGCCGGAATGTTCATATAAAAAAGACAAAGAAGAAAATGAACGACAACGAAGAATATCCAGTAAATACTTTGTCGTAAGAGTACTAGGCAAAAGTTGTTATGCCTTAAAAGTCATTTTGATGGCTGAAACTTTGGTGTGGATTTTGTAAATTACTACATTGTATAGGGATTCAATTCTGTGTATACTTGTATCTTTTTTTTTCAATGGGCTTGTCCTTGTTATGTGTATTTTGTTTACAGGTGGTCTTTAATTTTTTTTATTTTTTGCAGATTGGTGGTCTCTTTTTCAATGGGAAAAGTTCTTGCAGGTTGTATTCGGAATCGGCTAAACACAAAAGACGAGAAACGAATTTGAACGAAATACAGAAAGATGCAAACACGTTATGAAAAAAACAATAATATAACACATATACAAACTTTTCGCCTTAGCGTTACAATGACTAAGTCCTCATTTTAGTAATTTAGGGCTACAATGAACAATGCCTCATTTTAGTAATTTAGAACAAGCACAGGGATCATGCATTTTTATGCTTGCAAAACACAACAATCTTCATCATTCCAAAAATATTTTTTAATTAAAAACGCAAAAGAAATTGTAGCTACCAGCATTCGTAATTACAACTAAGACTAATTAAAAACGTAAAAGCAATTATACATGTGTAATTACAACTAAGACGTCAAATAAAACTTGTCGCTCTATGAATGGTGGAAGTATTCTTGTCGCTCTATATATGGTGGAAGTATCAAATTACTTATCCCACCGTCATTTGACAAACAAGGGATACGGTATACACATGTATAGCTCCTCTTGATCCAATCCAGATTCATGATTTTGTGGAGCAAAAAGCAATTCATGAGAAAACATATGCCTAATGCGTCTAAGCCCTCTATCCCGACAGCACAATCCATTTTGATAATTTCTTCTAACTATTTTAGATTGGCAGTTTTTCTATCATTTCTTTAATCAAGAGAAATCTTGTATTTCTTTACATCACTGGGTCTGACACATAACCATCTTCTCCATCATCACTATCATAGCTCATCGACTCCGATCCGAAAAGATAAGTGCACAAGATAGAAATACCTTATATATCACCATCGACCAGCTCTAAGACCGGCAATTTTCCGATCCGAAAAGATAAGTGCACAAGATAGAAATCACCATCGACCAGCCCTAAGACCGGTATTCAGTGCTCCTTTCCGTAAAAATCTTTTAGTTGCAACATCAGGCTGGCATTTGCCGGTAATTAATATACACGGATGCTTCGTACATCAGGCTGGCATTTGCCGGTAATTAATATACACGGATGCCTCGTGTAAAATTCGTTCGTCAATCCCGTAGTTACGAATACTAGATGGGGAGTCTCTTGTATGTATATTGTATGTATATTGCCGTTCCTTTTCAAATGAAAAGATGAATGTCACATTATATTAAAAAAAGATAATAAGCAGGAGTAATAAAATGAATGTCACATTAAGCGGGAGTAATAAAGGACTACATACCTATATTTCGGACTACATCAATGTTTGTATATTATTTATAATAATATATACCCATGTCGACTTCGGGGGAATTTTTTTTTTTCAATGTGTCCTGCAAGGTGAACAATAACATCAATATGAACATCTATCCCACAGCATAAATAAATATAATAATTTAAGACGTATATTTAAAATATAATTACAATATTGGGTTCATAGTTTAAAAGGGGAAAAATATACACACATAAAAAAAAAATTAAATCAATCGCATTATCCACTATAATTTTAATTTCCAAAGACAAAACCGGAAGATAATGAAAAGTGTTAGCGAGTATATAATTTGCATACTGAATATTTCGCGACTATAGCCGTGATTGGACGATTCCCGAAATATCTATGTTAACAAAAACTTTGAACGGGAAAAAAAAATCATGACGAAAAAGAGATGGGTCGGGTTGAATCGGGATTTGAGGAATTTAATTATACCCGCCAAGCCCTAAGCACAGAATTTCCATTAATAATTTAAGAAACATATACAAGGAATAAAACCACTACACATACACTAGAACAACTACCCCTTTTGTAGCAAAATTCAGCACAATAATACAATCGTTAACTAAAAGCATCCCTTACTAACGCTACCAACCTCATGATTTGCTGCACGAAGCTGAAAAAATGCCGAAATTCCTTCTCTATTAAAACCGATAGAGAGAAATGACGAGGGATTCGAGCACTTTTAATTTATTGAAACTTGTTTGAATTATCTTGGGAGAGGAGAGTTGGGCAATTAGAAAGAGGGAGAGATTTTATGACAAAGAAAGTGTGGAGGCGGCGGCAAACATATAGTGCTTTCTAGGGTTTACTACAAGTTAGGCATTTACCTTTTTACCCCTGTGTGGTGATACAAATTACTTGCACCAGGGTTAATTTCAATGATTGTTGGGGATTGAATTCTATACTACTTAACAAAGTCTTCTTTGATAAGTTTGAAAGAAAGTTTACTTTGAAATGTATGAAATAAATTACACGTTAGTTATGGAATAATTAAAAAAAATTGATCCAAGGAATATATTTATGTGAGTTCTATTGGCACCCCAGTTTTACTATTGACACCCTTCTTAAATTTTTTTTTTTTTTATTTTCGTCACCACACATATATTTTTGTTTTTACTTCCGGCACCATACTAGGAATGTCAGTGTCACTGAAGTTCTTTTTCGATATCAACGTCAGTGGATGACGTTTTCAAGTTGTGACATTTTTATAACGTAAATGTCGGTGTCACTGGTTTCGTTTTTTTTAAACGAAGTCAAGTAGCCAGATTGTTGTTCTTATTGAAAACAAGCGTTAGTGACACGACGATGTTGCGTTCATTAAAAAAAAATCGTGGTGTCGAAATAATTATTTTTGGTGTCGGGAGTAAATAGGTGTCAGTAGTAAAAATGATGGTGCAAATAGAAACCCCGTATATTTATTTATATGTTTTCATTGGTGGAGATTAAAATCTAGAACATCCTTTTAAATTAAGGAAGTTGACCGCAACCGTTTTGCATCATAAGATAAGAGATTCAAAAATAACAAATCATTGTTTATTGGAAAATTTACACTACTTTTTCTTGAGAGGAACAAGGGTTTTTATTTCAATATATCCAAAGCACAATCGTCCAACACAGCTGATGGGGGAGAGATCCCCATTGTACTAAGGGCGAAAATTTACAATACTAATCTCTTATTATTCTTCATTTTCTCGAACCTAGCTAATATCTTTCATATTAAAATTATATGGTTCCCTAAATATATTTATTTTACACTTTTAAGACACTTTAACACGTGTCTCACCGGCGGATCAGTTAAGTGTCCAAATAATGTGACAAGAATATATTGTTAGAGGACTAAAATGTTATCATGAAAAAAGATAAGGGTTATTTCTGCCACGATATGAAAATATAAAGGACCAACATCGTCAAAATTTTGTACTTGTTTATCGATCAATAGGAATGTGATACATAACACATGCACTAACACATGAACTAGGGTTAAATGTTAGATGTTATGCTTTCATTAAGTGTAAAAAAAAAAAGCGTGTAACAATAAGTATATATTGGGACCAAAACGATCAAATACGAAAACTAAAGAATAATTTTGAGGAAAAAAATAAGTAAGAAACCAAAAATAATTATTTCCGTCTACTTTTTTTTCTTTCATCAATACCTAGCAATTGTTCGGTTAGGAATCAAAAGTACAGCATGTGTTCTTTCAAAAAAGAGAGAGAGAGAGAATAGTGAGGAAGTTATGTTGAATTGTCATATCTCATAAAAACAGAAATTGATGTGGAGGTAGATAATTAATATATATCTCAATACGCCCTCTCATATATAAGGGAAGAGAGACTCGTGTGAGCCTATAAGAAGGGAGAGAGGGCCCGTGTGGACCTATAAGAAATGAGATAGGCTCAACACTTGTAAGTATAGTTTTTTTTTTTGAAAAATTGTGTTTGGAGCGGGGTTTGAACTCATGACATTTCGCTCTGATACCATTTTGAATTGCTATCATTCCTAAAACCTTAAGTTGGTGAGGAGGAGAATAATTAAATATTATATTTCAATACGTTAATCATGGTGACTCAACAGTCCCTTAGATAGGAGGACCAAGACCCATAACGCATAAAGAGTCACCAGTATTCAGAGTTAACTCACACACTGCAGTTGTTGAGATTTGATTCTACGTTTTTTTGATGTAATCTAACATCAAAAAACCAACTAAGCTACTCATGTGAGTATCCGTAGATAACGTTATTTGCTTTTAAGGTACAATCAGGGGCGGAGGTGTGTATATTAGGGTGGGGTCACGTGACCCACCGGCAATTCGAAATTTTTAAGAATTAAAACAATGTAATTTCGTTGTTAAAAAATATCGTTTTGTTGTTTAGGGCTGTAAATGAACCTAAGTATTCGATTCGATCCGGAGCATTCAGCTCGAAAAAGCTCGATTCGGGCTCGTTTCGTGGGTTCGAACTTCGAGCCGAACCTTACAAATTAGATATTCGGTGGTCGAGCGACATGTTCGGCTCGGATATCATAAATTCATTTCTGATTCGAGCGAACATGTTTTTTAAAACCGAGCGAACATGTTACGATTTTTTTAACTTGATTCGAGCCGAACATGTTGAACGGTTCAACATGTTCGAGCGAACCGAGCCGAGCTTTTTCTCCAAATACCGGACCGAACCCGAGGCGAATAATGAAAATATAAGGCTCGGCCATTTCGAGCCGAGCCGAGCCTAAGGTTCGAACACACGAGCCGAGCCGAACCCTGCCAGGGGTTCGGTAGAGGTTCGCTTCGTTCTGAGCCTATTGTTGTTAATATATGAAGTTTTATCGCCGGTGGCGCCACTCGAACAAATTTTTGAATACAAAAATATAGTTTCTTGTCTGATAGCTCTCTTGAAAAAAATTCATAGATCCGCTCCTGGGTACAATACTTCCGGCAGATAAAGTCTTAAAGGGTGCCTTTAATACAACTACATTAACAATGAATTCACCTAACATTTTACCTATCCAAAGTGAATAGAGAAATAGGTCATGTTAAATAAATTGTATCATCCTATGGCGGAAAAACAAACAAACATTGCTAAAATATAGCAGTGAGACATAGTACGGATATACGTTACTAATTAAGATATTACAAAAAGATACAAGCTTACAAACGACCACCACATATACACAAAATATAATACAATTTATTACAGCAATAAATTTCAAAATTTACGGTCTTCCACATATGTTCCAGTGAATATTGTTTCAGAAAAATGGGCAATAGCTTCTACCAAGATAGAGTTACTTGTACTATACTATCAACATGATTTTGCTATCATAAAGAATTAAAATGACAACATTCAAAATTAATTACTAGAAACATTAGCAGCCCTTTGTTCAAATTTAATCTAGAAACACAATTTGATTTAGTAAGACAAAGCTGCTTCAATCCTGGGTGGTACAGGGGAAGAAGTTCTTACCTAACGACTCACCATTAGAGAGTATAAAAAGACAAAACATAATATATATTTTTATCAACATGTGACAATCATCTTGACGGTTCCTTTCAGTTGTTTCTAAGGATGCAGCATATATATGTATATGGATAGATATATGTATGTATGATATGTACTTACTCTACTCGATAAAATGCAGAAATGATGGGATATGATGTATTGATGATTATTAATAATAATAATAATAATAATAATAATAATAATAATAATAATAATAATAATAATCACAGAGGACGCAATAACGGATAATCTTCAAGTAATTCACGCTCTGACAGAGCATCTGTTTCACTCTGAGGTGTCCACAAAACCTCAACTGCCTGTATGAAGAAGACAATGAAATGAATATTATTACTACAAAGACTGGAAGAATGAAAAGATGAGGGAGGAGGCTCTTAAAGTGGTGAGTTACCAGTGTTTTGCTTGAAGGAATAGAAGCAAGCATTTGCAAGGCTTCTTTCAAATCTTAGTTACCATTTATTGTGGGAAGCTTATGTACTCCTTCAGCAGCAACCAATATTGTTACCTGCATACAAAATATCATTTTTTGGTATAGCAAAATGGATATGCATCTCTTTTTCTACATAGGGTGAGAATGAGGGATTAATAATCATACCAACTTAATAGTAAAATTAAACAAGATCTATGCTAATACCATCTACTTCATTATATACATGTATATTCCTTAAAGCTCCCGGTATCCGGAACCCACTGGTCCGACTAATCCGGAGTTCGGCTCGAGTCTGACTCTTACTCAGGGGTAAGACCTGGCCAAGAGCTCTTCACTATATTTTTAGTACTCTAAGATGGACAACTATCAATACATCAGAGCAGAAGGTCATGGACTTAACCCTCTCTATCTCCATTTCCACGTCGTTTATATTGTCTAAGTATTGGGCTTGCTTGTCGACCTAGTTATTATGCCTTTATGCATGTGTCATATGTTCGGCTAGGCGCTTTGTTATAGGCACAAACTTGAAAGGGTGTGTTGAAGTGAATAGGAAGATTTCAAGTTGAAACAACAAGACATATAAGTTTCCATACCACTATATACTCGTTACTAAATCCGCTAGCTCTCTGGCCTGTCGAGCTCCTCTTTTTAATGTTGTTCACGTTGACAAGTGTTTCTTCATCAAACTTGCCACGTTCTTCGATAGAAAGCTGTTTAAATCTCTTCTCCCCTGCGACAGTTTTTTTTTTTAACATGTTCTTCATTTCACAGACTCAGACACCATTTCTTTTTGTTGCTAGTTTACAAAATCTCTATTCAGGGTGAAATGCAACAGAATATAATCTGAATAAAAGAATCTGCAATTTGTGCAAGTGCATAATATGGAGGTTATGTATTGTATAGATTTGGGTAGAGTTTCTACTGCAAATGTTTTTTTGTGGATTTACATGATTTGGATCCCTATTTTACATATTGACGGTATTTACTGTGAGTGCTCCTAGGGATAAAAATCAATCGAAGTAACCGCAGGGAAACTAGTGGCTGTGGTGAAAATTGTACCTAAAATCCAACACCAAACAGCTATATCATGTCCTCGAAAGATAATCAAATGAGCATATATGTACTCTCATAAAGAAATTTAAAAAAAAAATAATTTACATAAATATGTTGCAAACTGTTAGAATTAATCATCATGATTTATTCTAATACTTTTTCCTTTTTTATATTTTATTAAGCTTGTAATTAGTTTATTTAATCCCTAAGGGATTTGTCTTCTATCGGGTTCCAAGTCTTGGCTGAAATCCCAACTAGCCGTTGGGACAAGACTGCCAACGGCTATTTTCCCTGTTTACCTTTTCTGAGAGCTGTGTTGTGTTATATAAACAACCAGCCTCTCTTGTAATCTTTAAGCTTTCTTTTTATGAAATAAACTACAAGTTATTTCTATCTTCTCTCTCAAAGCTTCCGCTCTTACATGGTATCGGAGCTTTAGGCTCAAAATTCAAAAATTCTGGGAAATTTTTTAAATCCTTATGGCTGAATCAACTGCTACAAGTAATACTACTGCAGCAGCTCCTCTTTCTGATCACCTTTCCACCAATAATGGTGATCTTCAAAGCATCCAGCCTGCCCTTAAACTCAATGGAAAGAATTACTTGAAATGGTCCCAGTTTGTCCGGACTTTTCTGAAAGGAAGAGGCAAGCTCAGTCACTTGAATGGCACTGGACCTACTCAAGAAGATCCTAAGTTTGAAGCATGGGATGAACAAGACTCCATGGTGATGGCTTGGTTATGGAACTCCATGGTCCCTGATATTAGTGATACATGCATGTTCATGGCCAATGCAAAAGAAATTTGGGATCATGTTAAGGAAACCTACTCAAAGGTTAAAGATGCAGCACAGATTTATGAGATCAAGACAAAGATCTCAAACTCCAAACAAGGTAGTAGATCCATCACTGAATACTCCAGCCTAATGCAAGGTATGTGGCAAGAACTTGACCATTACCAGTGCATAAAGATGCATAACAGTGAGGATGCTATTATCCTAAAAGGATTCTTGAAAAGGGAGAATCTATTCCTTTTTAATTTGGTCTAAATATGGAATACGATCTTTGTCGAGTTCAATTCTTGGGAAGGAAGACCTTCCTAACTTGAATGAAACTATCTCTATTATATAAGAAATTTGAAGAGAAGCGGAAGAAGTGTCATGATTGACACCTAAATGCATTGAAAGTTACCGCTCTAGTTGCTCAAAGTGCAAAGAATACCCTTCGATAAGAACCCCCTCCTTTCAAAAGGGTGGGAATAATTATCAAAAGAACAACAACAAAGCGGTGACAAAGATTCTATTCATTTCCTTACGTAAAAGGAGTAGACATACTAGAAAGTTGTTGGAAACTTCATGGGAAACCAGGGAGTGATAATCCCAACAAGAAAACTGCTAACAGTGTGAATGGCAATGAGAATCAGCCAAACACCAATGAGAATGACCAGAAGGCTGTTAACCAGAATCAAAAACTCAACCTTGGGCCTTGAAATTGAGGCGAGGAGGAAGTTTATTGACTCACTTGAGAGTTCATCAACCTCCTTAGCTTTTTTTGGTATGACTAGTTTACATAAGCGATCCCGAAGGTTCAATAGAATGGGTACTTGATTACGGTGCCCTGACCAATATGATCAACTCTAGTGAAAAGTCGATGTCTTACAAAGCTCGTGATAAATCTGAGAACCATCTCATTTGCGAGATGGATCTCTATCCAAGTGAGTGGGATAGGAGACTATATTCTGTATGATAAATTCATTCTAAGGGATGTATTACATATCCCTAAACTTTGTCTACTAATCTCATCTCCATTCGAAGTTAACCAAAGACTTGAATTGTTTAGTTGCCTTCTCCTCTAAAGCTGTTTTGATACGAGGATCCTGTAAAGAAGGAGAGGATTGGGGTTCTTTAAAGCTAAAGCGAGGGTTATATTTTTGGGAAGATCTGGAAGCCAATAAAGAAAAAAGGGCAAGGCGCTAGTTTTTGTCTCAATCTAATCTTGACAAATTCGTGGTTATATCATTATAGATTAGGTCATCCTCCTTTTGCAGTAATTAAACATATGTTTCCTACCTTGTTTAATAGCTGTAATATAGATAGGATGCATTGTAATGTTTGTGAGATGGCCAAACACAAAAGAGCCTCTTATCCTAGTCAAGGAATCAGGTGCACTGAACCTTTTGTTGTGATTCATAGTGATATTTGGGGGCCTTCCCCTATATCTAATATAAATAATTCAAATTGGTTTGTCACTTTCATTGATGACTTTACTAGAACTACTTGGACTTATCTCATGAAGCAGAAATCTGATATCCTAGAGATATTTCCCAAGTTTTACCATCAGATCCTAACTCAATTTGATACTAAAATCAAAAGACTAAGGACTGACAATGCAAGAGAGTACTTCAACAGACTGCTGAATCCTTTTCTGGATGAGAAGGGTATAATACATGAATCTTCATGTGTATATACCCCTCAACAGAATGGGTTGGCAGAGAGAAAGAACAGACACCTCATGGAGGTGTCTAGGGCACTTATGTTTCAAATGATGACTCCCAAGAACTACTTGGGAGGTGTGTTGTGACAACTTATCTCATCAACAATTCGCTACAAAGGTCTTGAATAACAGAACTCCTGTTGGATGCCTGAGGAGCATCTATCCTAACATGTCTCAATCTGAAGGACTAGGACCAAAAACCTTTGGTTGTGAGATGTTTGTACATATACATGCTCATAACAGAGGAAAATTGGATCCTAGGGCCTTAAGGTGTGTGTTTGTTGGATACTACAATACTCAAAAAGGGTATAAATGCTACCACCCTCCTACCGAGAAAATACATCATCTCAGGGATGTGTCTTTTCATGAGGAAATATCTATTTCAAAGATAAAGGGAGACTTCCACTGGTCAAACAGATGACTATTTGGATTTCTTCCAAATCAACCCAAAATCTAGTAAGGAGATTGGATCGAAGTTCAATCGATTCCATCAATAAAGATCTCGATCCCTCTCCCGCTCACGATGCAGGGAGAGTGGCACAAAAGAAAAGACCCCATAGTGTACACTAGAAAGAAGAAGACACCAAAATTATCTAAAATCGGTTCCTCATGGAATTGATACTAATATCGATCACACAGATGTCACCACTAACCTCGGAAAGTGATGATTACGAGGGTATTAGTGATGAATGCAGAGAGTGCCGGCTCATTGAGATCCTCCTTACAGAAAGCAATGAATCGAAAGTCCTAATGATCAAAGTGTACATGGTACGGATGATGATCTTCCTATAGCCTTACGGAAAAGAAAAGGAATGCACAAAGCACCCTATGAGAGCCTTTTATCGTACAAGAAATTCTCTCAAAATCACAAAAAGTTCCTTATGAATCTTCATAAAGGAGATATTCCTAAGAACTTACAAGAGGCCATATACGATCGAAATGGTCTAATGCTATGAAAGAAGAAATGAATGCCCTTCAAAGAAACAAAACCTGGGACCTTATTCCTTTA
Source organism: Gentiana macrophylla (assembly GCA_026214975.1). Classification (NCBI taxonomy): domain Eukaryota; kingdom Viridiplantae; phylum Streptophyta; class Magnoliopsida; order Gentianales; family Gentianaceae; genus Gentiana; species Gentiana macrophylla. The sequence goes on from CM047814.1 coordinate 41,251,571, forward strand.
CCAAAGGGTGAGAAAACAGTTGGGTGTAAATGGGTATTCACTACCAAATACAAGTCAGATGGCACTATAGAAAGACATAAAGCCAGACTTGTAGCCAAAGGGTACACCCAAACTCATGGGGTGGACTATTTTGAAACTTTTGCCCTGTTGCAAAGATGAACACGATCGAGGATTCTTATATCCTTGGTCGTGAATCACAGGTTGAGTTTGCAACAATATGATGTTAAAAATGCCTTCCTACAAGGTGATCTAAATGAAGTTATATATATCATTTGTTCCCGAGATTTGAAAATTCGATGGGAAAGTGTGCAGATTGAATAAAGCTCTTTATGGGCTAAAAGCAGGTCCCTCAGGGCATGGTTTGGCGATTTGCTAAATTCATGCTCCACAAAAAGGTATAAACAAAGTCGGGGAGATCATACTATGTTTGTAAAACATAGTAGCCTTTGAAAGAAATCCATTTCTATTTGGTGTATGTTGATGACATCATTGTCTTTGGAGATGATCAAGAGGCTAATCAACAATTCTGACATGAAATGGCAAAGGAATTTGACATCAAGAATCTTGGCGGAGACTTAAGTATTTTCTAGGAATTGAATTTGCCTACTCTAATCAAGGCATATTCATATCCCAAACAAAAATACATTCTTGATCTCTCTCATTTAAACTGGAAAAATAGGTTGCAAACACGCCACAACACCCATTGAATACAACCGTGAATTTGATTGAGTCTCACAAAGATGAAGATGTGGATAAGTATTCTATCAAAGGTTAGTAGGAAAATTGATATATCGGCTCATACTAGGCGGATATTGCTTTTTTGTCAATATGGTCAGCGAGTTCATGCAAAGACCCAAGATTTGTCATCAAAAGCGGCGAGATAGGATTCTTGAATACTTAAAAGGATGCCCTGGCAAGGAATCCTCTACAAAATGAGTGATAATCTTGATCTCAAAGCCTATACTGACTCAGATTATCTTTGGATCATCGGATGATGAGGAGATCTACTTGCCGCCTTTGTCTCTTTTGGGTGGAAATCTGGTGATATGGAGAAGCAAGCGACTGTAGTTCTTTAGATCAAAGTCTTTGGCGAATCGAGTCCATGGCTATTGGGATATGTGGAATTGTTATGGTTGAAGATCATTCTAATGAGACTTAAAGATAGCTTGGAAGACTCATGAGGCGATCGGTGACAATAAATCTGCTATAGATATTGCTCATAATCCAGTTCAACATGATAGAACCAAACACATTGAAGTGGATAGGCATTTTATCAAAGAAAAGCTGGAAAGTGGGTTGATCACTACTGAGTTTGTGTTCTCCAAAGATCAAGTTGCAGACTTATTCACCAAAGGTCTATCTGGGAAGGTGTTTCATGATGATGTTAGCAAGCTGGGCATGTTTGATATACATCTACCAGCTTGAGGGGGAGTGTTAGAATTAATCATCATGATTTATTCTAATACTTTTTCCTTTTTTATATTTTATTAAGCTTGTAATTAGTTTATTTAATCCCTAAGGGATTTGTCTTCTATCGGGTTCCAAGTCTTGGCTGAAATCCCAACTAGCCGTTGGGACAAGGCCATACGGCTATTTTCCCTGTTTACCTTTTTTCGAGAGTTTGTGTTGTGTTATATAAACAACGGCCTCTCTTGTAATCTTTAAGCTTTCTTTTATGAAATAAACTACAAGTTATTTCTATCTTCTCTCTCAAAGCTTCCGCTCTTACACAAACAATGTTCGGTATGTCAACAAACACAAATGGAATCAAGAACAATCTGACCCTGTGAGGGGTAAAATCGTGAACATCTTACTACAAGAATGTTCAGTTTTGTACTATAGCTTACAAGGAAGAGATTCCTGAACGGAAGTTTACAGGGAATAGCAGCTAGAGATATGCTAAAAGGTACATCTTGGAGTTCCATAATTTTCAGTACAAGATTAAGTTCATTTGCCGATGAATAAGCCGAGATGCAATAATCTGGATGCCGAAGCAAAGCTAGACTTGTCTCTGCAATCAAAACGGTGATACAATAAGTAAGTATCTGGTGCACTACAACACTACTTTTGATAAGGTGAGAGCTTAAAGAGTTATGATGGAAAAAAAAAAAAAATGAAACGTACAGGTTTAAAGCAAGAAGATCACACAAAAGCTAAAACGATGCAAAGTTAAAATCATTCACAAATACCGTTCTACACGCGGTCCGTGAGTACAATGGCCAAGGGTCAATTGAAAAGTCATAAATATAAAGAGTACAAAGTCGTAATCACTCCAGCCATTTTCACCAACATATTACCCGGAATATTCTCCAAGTACCCTAAATGTGACTTCTTTAGTGTGGCGCGCTTCGTCAGGATCACAGAGTCGCTTATCAGGAAAAGAACGCCCGGCCACACGAATATAATCAAAATTTAATCTAATTATATCGTAAAGCGCTTACGTAGTCAAACATCGAGAGGACAAGCGGAAAGCGAAGCGATTGACTCGGGTTACTAAAACGACTAATCTGCGATCGAAAGAAGAACACATCTTTGCATCTATGACATCATCAAGAGACTTTACTAAAACCGTCAAATACAATAAATCCACTGCATGTTGATAACCACAAACTCGACTCATCAATTTCTAGCATTACAAGGATGAATCAATCGATACCAGATTACAATGGAAAAAAAAGAACAAAAGACTTCATCTGCCTCATCTCCGGGTCACTCCTCAGTGGCCTCGAAAATGACCTACAAAAACACCACCTTCTCGGGGTGGGGACAAGAGAGAAGAGGGGGTAAGTACATACGTACTTAGTAAAGGGTAGAAGAACGGTACAATATATAGCAATAAAGGCAGATAGATAGAACATGGCATCATCTACAATCACTAACACATAGGTTGTAATAGTAAAGCTCTCTCACCCTCTACTAGCTCCATAGTATAACCTCACACAAATAAGATTTGTTACATCAATACCAAAGGACACTGCTTTGTGCGTGGTGAGAATCTGGCGAGACATATTAAGACCTCTCAAAGAGGCATGGACTTAGGTCTCCGTGTGGGAAGTTGCACGTTGTCCCTTGACACATAACTCAAAAGGGGTTGCAAGGTTCCGTGCTTGATTTTAAGCGTGTCTTACCAATGATATTGACGTTTTAGCTTTTAGACAACCACATATGTATTTACGAGTTAAGTTCTAACCACCTGGTTCATTCACAAAAAGGCTTCTACAGGACATCTAGTCTTTGAGACATACAATTCGTTATCTAAAGCGCGTTGTAAAAGATCATTGACTACTAAGTCAACGCCCCACAAGGCCTAAACAAAGCCTTCCGGTGCTCCCACCTTCTCCCGCAGAGAGTGCCGTTTGTGGTGCGATTTGATCCAAAAATTGCAGGAAGTCGATGTTAGGCATTGTCAATTAACATATAATGTCGCGAGGGACATGCATATCAAACCAATAATGCGTTATGCAGACAATAATAATACCCAAGAAGATGGATATTATCGCATATAATAATATTTAGGAACATAAACACCACCTCGTATATTATTTTTATAATAATAATTATTATTACAATCCGGAAGCAACATATAATATATTCCCTTTTTATTAAATACAGTGCCCACGGTTTATTCCCCTTTTTTTCTTTCCTGGGAATAGGGTACTTATATATATATATTCCTTTTTTTTTTTACGGCAATTACATCATTTACATGTTCCTCTTCTAATTTATATATTTTTTTCTTTGTTTCCTGGAAACATACCAACCTGCTGCAATTGTAATTAGTAATTATATATGTCCTATTCCTTTTTCCCTTTTTTTTTTTTCTACGGCACATTCACCATTCAATAGCAATAGGAATTCTTTCGGTGATTCGATCGGCAATATAGAATATAGAATAAAAATAAATAAACAACGACAATAATCATTTATAATTCAACAACTAAAAATCCGTTAAAAACAGCGCATTCCTTAATGATTTCAAAAATGATTGAAAAGAAAAGCGATAGTAATGAGCTTCAATCCTCGATTTCAACAACTTCTACGAATCATCTACGATAATTGACCATTACTACGATCAGGCAGGTATATCTCAAGAACATAAACGGATCTAGATTAGAAATTTAGAAAGGAAAACTTACCGAAAAAGGCGGTTGGTATCGAAGCGTTCACTCCTCATGATGATCAATTTAACCTACTTGTAGTAATGTGCTGAAAATCAACCAGTTGAAGCTTGAATTGGGAAAACAGCGACCGAACTCTTTTTTTTTTTCTTTTTCTTTCTTGTTCTTGCCGTCGGCTTGCCCCCAGGTTTTCAGAAAATTTGCTGTTTTAAAATCTAATGATTAATTTAGGTAATGGTTCCATTTTATACCCATTAATTAATCATTAATCAAAATCCTTTTTAATTAAATCCTTTTTAATTAAATAAATAGGTTAAATAATAATTAGATCATAGTACACATACCCAATTACTACCCTTTCTGAAAATTCGGGGTGTTACATTTAGGGACATTGTTTTATTTTCGGTGTTCGTCTTTTCTTCAACCCGAATCACAAGGATTTTACTGGAGCTCAATGCTAGAATACTGGAGCTTTTGAATCCCTTTCTAAGGGACTAACTACGTTTTACAGGCCCGTACATGGATTATAAGATACGCCACTTGTAAATCAAATCAGCTCAAAGGTAATTTTTTACAAAATAATGAATCTGGATAACAAAATTATCAATCTCCAAAGCTGATTGTCATCAATTTCCATTTGAGGCCAGAAAGTTCATTTAGCTTTATTGTCAAGGTCCCTGCCTAGGTCTTCATTTACAATTAGGAATATTTTAATCAACTATGGATTTCTCAGTTTTGTGAAGTACCTGCTTTTGCATATGGCCACAGACCAGAAAATTGTGAATTCTCACCGGTTTTATGTCAGACCAAAATATGCCGTCTCCGTGCAAACATCTGACGAAATGCGCATAGCCATGAACTCTTGCAGAATTTTCTTGATACAGAGTTCAGAAAGAAAGAGAATGGCGTTAAAGCTTTTTCTCGAATTCTGTCTTTCAAGGACTGAACAATCGTCGAAAACCTTGAAAGCTAAGAGATTACCAAGAGGAAATTTTGTCTTAGAATTGAGGCGAAGAAGAATATGTTGGCACTGCTTTTTTAAAGGCACAAGTGATTCCCTTTTTGTGATAGATGTTGCTCTCTGCTTTCGTGCTGGATTTAATTTATCATATAAAATCTTGTTCTATGATTTAATCGAGCAGACTTACTGTTGAATTATCATATCCTTCAAAACTTAAGCTGATGAAAGATAGATAATTAATTTTTTTAAACAATTTAAACATGCCCCTCAAGTGTGGGCCTATGATATGGCTGGGAGAGGCCCAACTGTTGGAAGCTGTTATGTTCCTGCCGCCTTCTCATTAGGGCTTAGTTTTATTTTTATCTATCATTGCATTTTCACTTCTTTACCCTTAATTATGTAAAATAAGGTGAAACTTGTTAACCAGGTTATGTAAGGCGGCCAATAGGGCCTTTAGTCGGCTGTAGATGTTAGGATTTGATCCTAACTAGGTAGTGGTGCCCAAATGCCCCAACCCCACCCCCCCACCCCCCCCTTAACCGGAACCGCCGGTTTTTATTTTTTCCGGTTTGGGCCGGTTGACAAACCGTCGGTTGGTCTGAACCGTCGGTTGACAAAACCGGCGGTTGACGGTTGAAAACCGTCGGTTGCCGGTTCACGGTTTTGTCGGTTTGCTCCGGATTCGGTGTCAGATTGAATCGCGGTTGAGCCACGGTTTTAAAATTTAATAAATTTTTTTAACTTTTTCATATAATATTTATTATTTTCACTACAATAACAATTTTTATTCTTTTTACTATAATTACTAAAACGATTGTAATATATATGAATTTTTTTTATAAATAGTTTTATATTCGGTTTTAAATATAATAGTAATATTGTGGTTATTTTATTTATATATAAAATATGTTATTTTTAATAATTATGTTATTTTTTCAACGCAACACATGCAGGAAATTCGGTTCTTTTACGTATCTTTTATATGTAATCGTGTCGGAGGCACGATACATATAAAAAAATCAAAGCGCTTATTGTTTATTTTTTAGTCTTTTATAGTTTGTTTTAAAGGTTTTTATAGTAATCAGAACATGTATATCGTACCATGTCTCATGATCTATATGTTATATATTATAGTTTAAAAAATGTAAATGTGATTATAAAATAAATTATTTTTAGATTTATGAAATTATAAAATAAATTATATAAAACACATAAAACTTGAATAACAAATAAAATAGGTTCATTGAATAACAAATAAACTTGAATAACAAATAAAGCTACATACATCATACTCTTTTATTAAGTATAAAATAGGTTCGTTGGGCCCAGAAAGGTTGTCGTATCATATTCCGGTACCCTGAATAGCTGCATGGCCCATAGCTATCTGGCCAATTCTTTCCACGATGTATTGGCCTACATCTATTAGCTCATTCGTAAGAAAAGCATACGCAATGATGTACATCTCAATGGTCGGTTCGGTGTGGTTTACGATGCCGTGAAGGTGATAGGCAAGAAACAAAATCACCATCCGAGCGACTTGAGGGTCCATCTACGAGGTAATGTTGACCGTTCCTTCTAACCATAGGTGCCTGAGAGGTGAGTCTCACCAAAATGTCGTACCGTGTTAGCATGCAATCTTTCGATCCAATGGAGCGGTGCGAAAAAATCAACATCACGAGGATATCTTCAAGTAAATATCTTGGTTGATCCAACGCGGTGTGAATTGGACGCATACACCACGCCATGTGAATTCTCTTGTTACATTTCTGTTGTAGCAACAATTGCGTAGAATTCACGAGCGATTGAGCGATTCATCTCTAAATGGCTGGGGTGAAGTCGATGACGAACCCATACCACCCTACACTTTCCACCAATTCCGTAATCTCAAAAGTAGACTTTCCCATGCCAATCTCCGTTCACCAACAATAGCTCTACCCGTCCAGTTTTCACGGTACTCGATAAATTGATCGTATGATGTGAATCGAGTCTCGTAAGGATGTTCGATCCATGGCACACCACCGTCATCCTCATCGGTAATTATTGGGGCATGTGGATTATCCATTGTTAAATATTAAAAATTAATTATCCAACTATCTATTCGGACTATAAAAGTATACTGAATAAATCGTAACAACTTCAAATTTGGATTACATATAACGGTTATAAAAAAAATTAAATTAACTAACCAATTTTACTTATAACCAAAACCGAATTGAAGTAACGATTAAATCAGAACAACTTCAAATTTCGGTCTAGCCAAGTAAATTTGATTATAAAATTAAATTTTTTATACACTTGTAAATAAATTAGTTGAATAAAATACAAACAAATTTACTTGTAACTAAAACCGTATTGAAGTAACGATTAAATCAGAACAACTTAAAAATCCAAGATCGTAAAGTAAATTTGATTGTTGTTTTTAACAACTAAACCAACTTGATAATCAAAGAAATGAGTAGAAGATGTAAGAAATTAGGGAAGAAGATGTAAGAATGGTGTAGGAAATTTGAAATGGATTTGGGTAGTATTTATAGAATTTTTTGAGGTGTTTGGAAAAAAAAAAATAGCCGTTACATAATATTACCGTTGGGCCGGTTCAACCGGCGGTTCCGGTTCCGGCCGGTTTTCACCGGTTCCGGCCTTGCCGGTTCAACCGCCGGTTCCGGGCCGGTTCCGGTTCCACCAAAACCCCAACCGTACCCTAACCGCCGGTTCCACCAACCGGCGGTTCAACCAACCGCCGGTTACTCCACCCGCCGGTTACTTAACCGCCGGTTCCGGTTAACCAACCGCCGGTCCGGTTATTTTGGCCACCACTATAACTAGGGTTTGAAAACAGAATATTAGAGAGAAAGTAGAAGAATTAGGGGAGAAGAACAGAGAATTGGGAAAGAGGGGAAGATAGGCGGGAAAGTAGATTTTATTAATTCAAGTGCCTTGAAGTAGTCACTTGAATTAGATTTTAATATTTAACAAATAAATAATTACATTATCCACAGTATAATTAATTAGGAGAAAATTTCTTTTCCCAAAATCAAAATAATATGGCGCCATTTTTATGCAATTTGGGATAATAGAAAATGTCTTTTATATTTTACATATTATTTACCAAATAAATAATATTTGCATATTAATTAAATAGACCAACTATTTAATTTATTCTCGATGTTCCAAAAAGCGAGAAAACACTTGCGTGTTAGGAAGCCAACCCGGAGACCAGTGGACTATATAACCGCACTCTCACAATAAAGCCGAATAAAATATTTATCGAGCGAACATATCTACTCAACTTATTAATTTTGAATTACGCCACCATAAATCCAAGGCGAACTCTATCGATTATAGATATAACTTATTCTCGGAAAGTCGAGTCAATAAGTGTCCATTGATATAATCATTACATCTGAGACTAACCTCCATGTAGACTATCCATAACGAAGCGAAATTATTTCCGTAAACGCTTCTTCATTACATCTCATCCTTATTTATTACCATCAACCCACTAGTGATCAATTAGTTCATAACCAATCTGAACTCGGTCGATCGATCGATTTCTAGGATCAACAAATAAAGGGATTGTCTTTCTACTTCCCGCGAGGAAGGAATGAATTCCATATCTCGTGAGACACACTCCTCACCCATTCCGAATAGTGCTAACGTGAAAGTGATTCGGACCGCGCCTCTTGCGATCCTAACGAACACATCAAACCCTATCTTGAAACAAGCAGGAGTCTGTAATCACTTCAGGATTAAGGTTAATCCATACATGACCATCTTGTGATTTAATAAGATTTTTCTCAACCACGCGAATTATATGAGAAATACTGATTAAATCGGTCAAAGTCTGTTGACTACATCATATATAAATGCCCCACTTAGATAACCAATATCGACGGTCCGGATAAAAGGCGGTCACACCTTAAAAGTGTTACGGCGCATTAATGGTGGTTTAATCAATAGACCTCATACTTTGATTAAGTTCACCACTTTACTTGATTCAAGTGTATCACCATAAACTTAATCCTCGTGTGTGACACACACTAAGTTATATGTCTACACATGATACGACTTGGGGTTTTCAGCGGTGTATTACTTACAAGCACGAATCAAGTAATAAGATGAGAATAAATCTGTCATTTATTAATTATAAAAACAATTATATAAATTGTCTTTCAGACGCTACTTTCAACACATTTTTCTTAAAAAATGGTGTTTGATTCATTAAATTTTGTGTTGGGAGAAACTCTCTTTTTATAGGAAAATAACTAATAATTTGAGAGTTTATCTTTTACACCCAAATTTATATTTTCCTTTTAGGAAAATAAAACATTTATCCAATAGGAAAACAAATTTCCTATTTATCCAATAAGAAAACTAATTTCTTATTTATAATTTTTTAACACATAAATAATTATATAGAAAAATAATAAAAAGGACAATATGAAACTATTAATTAGCATATAATCCAGTGGAATCATTTTTAGGTTGAAAAGGACAATTTAGTGTTCCACTAGACCATTTTGCCCTTCTCTTAACCTTCCATTTAATCCTTGTTGCAACCGCCGATTGTGGTGCTGGGATTTCCTTCGCCTGTAACATTTCATTTCTCCCCAATTTCAGTTTTACTTTTGGGCTAATTTCACTGCTTGAAAAAAATTGCGGATACAGTTCTTGCTCATGGGCATAAGAACAGAGGATTTATTGAGTGGAATTCGCAAATCCACGATTTCTTTCTGAATGGGATCTTTTGTTTTTGGCTTTTGCATCATTAAGTGGAATTATAACAATCCACTTCTATATTCCAATACTGAGTTTTACACATGGGATCTGCATATGCACTTCCGCAATTGCTTTTTGGATCTCAAATCCACAGATTAATTAGTTGATTTCACCATTCTGCTCCTTTTTCTCTCATTAATTCCACTAGACTGAAATCTAAATTGGTAGCCAGAGAAATTCTATGTTTAAACCGAGTGGTTTTTGTTTCTTGTTTTTATAAGTAGAAGAGAAGTTAACATGTCGATGGCGCAGAATTTGACAGAGGTGATAACCAAGTAAACTAGCCGGGGTTATTTCGTCTTTTTATTATGTATTTTGTCCTTTTTTCTCAAGGTTTCAACAACTATGTCCTTTTTGACATTTTCTTTCCTTATATTGTCATTTATTCCCATCATCCCATAATTATATTATCCAAATTATAATTAATTAGAAGAATTTTTTTTTCCCAAAACCCAAAAATGTGGCGCAATTTTTAATGCCATTTAGGATAATAGAAAATGTTTTTTCTATATTACATATTATTTACCAAATAAATAATATTTACATATTAATTAAATAGATCAAGTATTTAATTTATTCCTATGCCCACAAAGCGAGAAAACGTTAAGTGTGTTAGAAGCCTAAAGGGACCATGAACCTATAACAGGTAGCTACAATAAATTGAATAAAATACTCATCGAACGAGAATATTTTTATGAACTTATTAATTCCGAATTACGCCACCATAAATCCAAGCGAGGAACTCTATCGATTATAGATATAACTTATTATCAAAACGTCAAGTCGATAAGTGTCCATTGATATAATCATTACATACAGACTAACCATTCACATACTATCCGTAATGAAGCGGGAATGTTTCCGTAAACCCACTTCACTACATTCATCTTTATTTACCATTAACCCACTAGTGATCAATTAGTTCATAACCAATATGAACTCGGCCGATTGATCAGCTTCTAGGATCAACAAATAAGGGGATTGTCTTTCTACTTCCCGCATGAAGGAATGAATTCCATATTTGTGAGACACACTCCTCACTCATTCCAGAATAGTGCCAACGTGAAAGTGATTCGGATCATCAATTCAGTTTATCATGCCCTGAAAAAGCTAACATTTCTTTCCAAAAAAAAAAAAGCTAACATAAGCAATACTACACAGAGGGGCCTCATCTCGGACAAAGTCTCGACTTTGGGAATCTCTTCCACCAACACATCTCCGCCATCGATTTGACAACCGCCCACCACACCTAAGCGGTGTGGGCACGGTGTGTTCGGTCTCACCACACTGTAAAAGGGTCGTGCGGCATCATACAACTTCATCACTGTCGAATCACCAAATTTCTCTAGTCCACGGCGTAGCATGTTCATAGGCTTACGTTCTTGATACTATTCAAAAATAATAATCACAAAAGAAAATATAACTAATAAATGAATACGAAAAAAAAAAAACGAGAATTTATCAGAATTGAGGAATTAAATACCTTCTTGAGCAATTCAATGTCATTTTTCATCACTCGGAAGCCATCGTCTTGCACCCTCTCGATTCTCTTCATCGCAGCGAGGTCTGCATCCTGCTTCCACCCGATCTGCCTCATCCTTGAGGCGAATATATTAATTAGGGTTAAGAGCATATTGCAGAATTCACCAGTTTCAGCAAAGAAATAGATGTATGAAATGTAGCGGTGATTCTTTGAAGCGCAATAGAAATGAAAGACCAATTCTTTGGTATAACTAAACACAACCAATCTTAAGTTAAAAGAAAAAAAGGGCTCACATACTGATTAGAAAAAAGAAAAAGTGGTCTACACTCTACACAAGTGTGAGGTGCAAAGTATTCTTTGCACGTATAGTGGCATTAACATTATCCCGGCAACAGGGTTGTAAATATAATTTCCCAACACACAAGTGAGCGCAGATCTATATAGTAATCAAGCAAAGAGCAAAACAAACCGCCATGGGTGGACAACTTGGTTGCATACTGAAGGCGAAAAAGGCCTTTAAACCAAATTCAACGCACAACTCATCAAACTTAGAAGCGAGACTAAATAAAGGAGTTTGGTTAACTTATAAGCTAAATTAAGCTGGATGATATTAAACCGTCTAGTCCACCTAGTATGCATACATAATGGTTAGAGTGTCCACAATGATGACACATTAAAACGCTCCTCAAAAACACCTTTTCGTTTTTTTAAAATATGATTCACTCCAACAATTACACCCTATACAACACCCTTTAACACCAAAAATCTCATCTCCTATCCAACATATATCCATTTCCAGCAAACCTTCCGGCCAACAAATTAAAGTGCACAGACGTGGAAAACAAATGCAAAGAATTAAAACCCTATCTAGTCCACCTAGTATGCATACATAATGGTTAGCACACCTAGTATAAAAATAACATTTAACTCAATTATTAATTCTATCTACCCATACATAATGGTTAGCACACCTAGTATAACAATAACATTTAACTCAATTATTAATTCTATCTACCCACAAAATCTCCGTGTAAAAGAAGCATTTCATACTTATACTATCCTAAGAAAAGAAAGTATCAACATAAAAATACCGGTACATACTGTAAACTAGAATAGGAAAGAGTAATTCATATTTTCTTATTGATAATAGTTGAAAGCTTACAACACATTTATAGAGAGACTAGCACACTTTTGTGAATCATTTCACACATAGGGTGTGCTACGTCTTGGAAAAAATATAGCGAGAAATAATTGACTTCTAGGAGCAAAGCATGCTCTGTAGATCTTCAAGATCTTTGATTATTCAACACTTCCCCTCAAGTTGATGCATACACATGCCCAACTTGTCTAAGAACTTTCAGGGTATTGCACCCTCATTTGGGGAACTTGGTAACCTTCGGTGTGAGTAGTGACGATCATTTTAGAAGACATATATAGAATTGTCCATGTCATCACCTATTTTGGAGTTTGTTGTGGTAGATGGTCAGGTTGAATTGCGATGTCGTTTTGGATCCCACCAATCGGGATATCCAATAAGTTCAACACATCGACTGTGTGGAGGGCCTGTTTTATTGCAATAGTGCATTTTTATAGAGGTTTGTCTGGATTGTTGGACTTCTTCATATTGACTGAATTTAGGTGGTCATGTGACCATTGGTTTTGTTGTTGACTGGAAAACATAGCGGAAGCTTCATAATTTCTATTGTCTTCATTGAAAGAGATAGATTGGATGGCCTCACGGCGTACCAATGAATAACACTCTTCTAAATTATTGAAAGAGAAAGATTGGATGGCCTCACGGCGTACCAATGAATAACACTCTTCTAAATTGAGGAGTGGTTCGTGACGCAAAATTTCACGTCGAAGTTGATCAAATTTGTCATCCAAACCTACAAGAAATATATGGATGCGAGTACGCTCGATAGACATCCGGTATGCTGTAACATCTTCTGGATCTTTCATGACCACTTTGTCATGATGATCTAATTCGCGAAAGAGTTCTGTCAACTCACCATAATAAGCAGAGATTGGTTTGACACCTTGTTTTGTTGAGAATGCCTTTTGATGCAAAGAATATATTTGCATTTCATCCTTACCGCCATCAAAGGCTTTAGACAACGTAAGCCAAATTTCACGGGCAGTGGGTATACGGAGTTATCGCTTCATGAGGTCGGGAGACATAGACATCAAAAACCAACGCTTTACCTTTTGGTTTTCAGAATACCATTTATCGTATCCTTTTATGCATTACGAGAGGGTTGTGCAATGCCCTTCATTACGTAAGAGAGTTTTCTCTTTCGGCAATGTGCATCTCAATCAATTGAGACCACACATCGTAATTTGTTTGATCAAGAGAACACCAACATTATAAGCAGGTTCGAATGAATAAGAACCGAACGATTTGGTTTTTGAAGATTCAATGATTCGGTCATTGTGCGGATTTTGATGGTTTTGTAGAAAATGGTAAGATTTGTTTTGGATCAAGCGATGATCGGGTTTAATTTTGGTTCTGGTTTTGTTTGGATTTTTGGGTTTGGGTTTGTTTGGTTTTGGTTTTGGTTTTTATTTTTTATTTTTTGTTAAAGGAGTTGTCGGTGGTCAAAAGAAGGATAAGATAACTAATGGGAAATCACTTACGTGCCCCCACTCATTCAATCCACCCAACTATGGAATAACTCTTTGACTTCTATATATATCTCACCTTCTTTTGACTTCTTCACCTTCTCTGTCAGTTCTTTCTCTCTCTGTCCGGACAGAGGTTTGGAAACTTTCCGGCAGAGTTGATGATATGCTATGAAGTGATGAATGAGTGAGAAAATCTGTAAGAAGAAGCAAAAGCTTTTGCAAAATCGAAGAGGGGCAATAGACTAAAAATTTTGGGAAGGTATGGAAGAAGAAAAAATTTAGGAAGGTATGGAAGAAACTTTGTGTATTTCAGATCGGAAAAGCAGTGTTACCGGAAAGCACTACTTCAAAAGATACTATGTAAAGTAGAATAGGAAAGAGTAATCATATCATTTGTAGAGAGACTAGCACACTTTTGTGAATCATTTCACATTTCACACATAGGGTGTGCTACGTCTTGGAAAATATATATAGCAGAAATAATTAATAATTGACTTCTAGGTTCAAAGCATGCTCTGTAGATCTTCAAGATCTTTGATTATTCAACACATACCTATAATTCGGACTACATCGATATTTCTGTATTATTTATAATAATATACTCCCCATGGTCGACTTCGGAGTGATCGGGCGTAATTAGAATTTTTTGTTTCTGATGTGTCCTCGGAGTGATCGGGCCTAATTAGAATCTTTTGTTTCTGATGTGTCCTGCAATGTGAACAATAACATGAATATGAACATCTATCCACAGCATAAATAAATTTAATAATTTAAGACGTATATTTATAATATAATTACAATATTGGGTTCACATTTTAAAAGGTGAAAAATATACCCACATAAAAAAAATTAAATCAATCAGATCATCCACTATAATTTTAATTTTCCAGAGACAAAACCGGAAAATAAAGAAAAGTGTTGCCGAGATATAGCCGGAAAAAAACTTTGAACGGAAAAAAAATCATGACGAAAAAGGGATGGAAGTCGGGTGAATCGGGATTTTAGGAATTTAATTATACCAGCCGAGCCCTAATTAAGCAATAGCTAGCACAGTAATTTCACCTTTTTGAAGCAAAATTCAGCACAATAACACAATCGTTAACTAAAAGCATCCCTTCCTGACGCTACCAACCTCATGATTTGAGGCACGAAGATGAAAAAATGCCGAAAATAACGAGGAATTCGAGCACCTTTAATTTAATGAAACTTATTTGAATAATCTTGGGAGAGGAGAGTTAGGCAATTAGAAAGAGGGAGAGATTTTACGACGAGAAAGTGTGGAGGCGGCGGCAAACATATAGTGCCTTCTAGGGTTTACTACAAGTTTAGGCATTTACCTTTTTACCCCTGTGTGGTGATACAAATTACTTGTACCGGGGTTAATTTCAATGATTGTTGGGGATTGAATTTTATACCAGTAACAAAGTCGTCTTTGATAAGTTTGAAAGAAAGTCTATTTGTACTCAGGTATATATCTTAGTGATAAGTCACTACGGTCTAACCGGGTTTTTAGTGGAGAGACCCAGGTTCGAGCCTCGCTTGAGGCATAGTTTATGATGGGTGCGTGTGTATTTCGTTTCGGAAAAGAAAAAAAAAATCTACTTTGAAATGTATTAAATAAATTACACGTTAGTCATGGAATAATTATCAAAAATTGATCCAAGGAATATATTTAGTTGGGTTCTATGTGTGAAATGTGAAATGATTCAGTCATTTGCTCTAACCAGCTGAGCTACCTTAACAAGTTCTATCGAGTCTACTATAAGTTTAGCAAGGAAGAGGGACTGGTTTAGCGCATATACTTTCAAAATAACTCTTCAATATCATAATAGAAGCAAGACAAGCTCTATTTCACGTTGTATCTATCTATGGGGTATTACTAATCTCCTGCGTAGACGAGACACAAAACGTCCGAAATGAAGCTCGTAACAGCAAATACCAAAAGTACCCTCTCCTTCCTCAAAACCCACAAAACCCTCTCCACGATATCAAAGCAAAAACCATGCTTTACCTATATGCGTTCGAGTCAACGTGTGTAGCTTCCTAAAGTTGTTATTCGTCTCCTCCTGTATGCTTTACTATTATTTCATCTATTATATTAAACGATTAACCTCTCCTCCTAATGCCTGCATAATGAGACTTGTTAAAGTTGTAATTTGTCCAACACTGAGTCTCGTATACAGTTTATGAAGCCGTCCCTACTTATCAACGTCTATCAAACACTACATCTAATTCAAATAAAATTAAAACGTTTGAAACTTTACATTTGTCCGATTGTCAACATTTTCTCACTTCACTCTATATATCCCACCACTTTGTCTATATACTTATTTGGATTAGTGTGTAAAGACATGCCCATTTGTGGATGTTTTTTTATTTTTTGAGCCGTCTCCCAATTTTGTCTATCCCAAACAAATCCGGACTTTCTAAAAAACTTGATGCATATTTTGGCCACCCCCTCCCCCCCCCAAAAGAAAAGTATTATACAAAAATCAAAAAAGTCAATTAAGTGAAAAATTCACTTGCTATATCGAGAAGAATTTCTTGCCAGTAGCTTCTGAGAGACAACGATCCAGTAGAGCTCCAGATTAGTTGGGACTGGTTCTGATATAGAGAAACTTAAGAAAAAAAAAAAAATATATATCTTGTATCAAACTAAGTAGAAGACAATGCCGACATATTATTCTGTCAATTAAATAAATAAATATATATATATTTGTATGTAATTACATACAAAATAGTATCTTCTATAAAAAAAAGAAAATGTTACAGAAAGTATCTTTATTTTGATTGTTTTGGCCGACAGCATATTTACTGCATTGCATTTCTGTAATACTAGTGGATGCACTCATGCGATGCACGGGCCCACTCATGTGTATTTGCATTTAATAGTTGTTGTGTTATGTGGATTATTAGATCTTAGGATATGGGGACCCACTCATGTGTATTTGCATTTAATAGTTGCTGTGTTATGTGGATTATCGGATCTTAGGATATGGGGAAACGTATAAAGGTGATTCATGTTCATGACCAAAAGATAAAGACTCGTAACCAGATGGGAAAATACATAACACAACACCATTAAGGGAACGCAAACTACATACCCTGGCCTCATACCAGCTGCGGCTCATACCCTAGCGGTGAAATCTGAGAAGTCTACTCCCTGGCCTCTAGTGAGAGGTCCAGGGTTCGATCCCCGCCTCCTTTTCGTTTAGAAAAAAAAAAAAAAAAAAAAAAAAAACAACGTAAAGGAAAAGAGTTGAAACTACATAACACAATACATAACAACATAAAGGAAGTGGAAATGCGCAACGTAATATACAACATATGGGAACGCAAAATTGGTCACTATAAAGACCAGAATCCCCAAAACCAGATTTGTGTGTCTGCCTCTCCGCTAGAAGTTGTGGCTGCTTCCTCCCTGCAGAAAAGCTGTGAAGTACGTTGCATATGTGGGGGGAGGCATGTTTTGAGGTGCTACTGCTGTGTGAGTAGAGTGCTGTTGCATATGGTGCATCAGGGAACGCACCATCTCCCCCAGTCTTTCATTTTTGTTCTTCAGAACAACAACTATCTCCTTCAGACTCTCATTTTCATGCTTGTATTCCAGCACTACCAGGTTCATGACCCATTTTTCTTCTTTCAGCTTTGCCACAAAAGTGTTCTTTGCACCGTCCCTAGCCTTGAGGCGTCTTAATTCGGCCTTCGCCTCGTCCCCTTCACATGCAACCGTTCTGGTGACAACAACTGGATATGGCCCGCATAATGTCGGGGTCCCAGTGAAGATGTTATAGTGGGGCGTGAACGTGCTTGTCGGTGCTATGGGGTCCTTTAAAATCAATTGCCGGACTCAGTTCGGTAATCCATTTCTCGCACGATCTGTAACCCCAACAGAGTAATTTTATGGTTTGTAGAAGGACATTATGGTTTATACTAAACTTTAGTAGCAACTGCACTGCAAAAGTTGCAAGAAGGCAATAACAATTAGAAGGACATCATACAACTACTTGTAGTAAAGGAAAGAAAAACACGACCACTTGCACCAGAAGCAGGAGCTAAACTACTCGTGAGTTACCTTGAGATCGGATCAAATCAGAACTTGACTCGACTTGGCTTAAATACGCCAAAATGGGATGAGGAAGAAGTAGTGAGCAATGTAAAAAGATAACCCGATCTTACGCATTATGCCAGCAAACCTATCAAAGGTCCGAGGAATACGAACATGAGGCTTGATTTCAAGGAGTACGCCTTTTTCTGTCTTCACATACACAGCTTTCAAGTGTCCAGCTTTGTTTTGTGGGCTATTTAGAATCATAAGCAGTGCCTGGAAAATGGAAATGGGGACGATAAAAATACGGAAAACATCACCAAATTGCACAATAATTGCAATAAGAACCGATAACGAACAAAGTGTACATGTATAAGACTGAAGTTCCCATAATCTGATTTTTTTTTTTTACAAAACCGATAAAAAACAGGACAGACATAGGAAAAGTAAGGAGGATAAGAAGCAAAAGACACCTGAAACAAATTTAAGGAAATATAGTGTCACCTACACGAACATAAGTTAGGTAAAGTAGTTTCTACAAAGACTTTAATTAGAGATGCAACCAAATCAATGTGATAAGACCTAGAACACAAATTATGAATACACAAATTACAGAACATGTGAAGAGACTCACTCTCTTTCTTCTTGGATGGTGCAATAGCAGCCTCTCTGGACTCCACTGCCGACTTTTCCTCCTCTGTCTCGTCACCAAAAAAGTCGATGTCACCATCATCATGATCAGCTGCAAGGGCATCATCCTGAAAATTACCAAAGACACGAATGCTGTCAAAATTGGGGAAACAAACAACCACAGAAAAGGCTGGAAACGGTGAAAATGCCTAGAAAGTTGACTCAAGAGGGCGAGATTACGATACTTCCATATAAACATACAAAACAACAGTTAAAATAATATGCCAATCTCGCTTGAAATGCATTTTAAAATCTTCCTTTCACTACAATGCAAAAAATATGTGCACACAACGGTCCTGAGACGTAAAGAGAGAAGTATCTATAACATCACAAATAATACTCGGCCAACAAATACAAAAAGCAAATACATATTATTCCAAGCATTGATATTCATGTTGGCAGATAAATCTTTGCTAATTCACATTAAAAACTGTGCAAAGAGATCATCAAAAAGAGGACATTAAGTGCTAGCACAAACCGGATCAATAATCGTATGGATAAATGCAACTTATAGTAGGTGTACTTTTACTCAGACTCATCAATGATCCAATAAGATATGAAGAACCCCCTGAGCTGAAGATCAATCACTAAATTATAGTAGGTGTCCTTCTATTCAGACTCCCCAATGATCCAATTAGATGATGAAGAAACCCCCAAATTAAAGATCAATCGCCAATAAACCCATCGACACGCCACCACCAGCTATGTCTCCACTGCTCGGCTGTCTATTGATACTGCAATAGCCTCTGGCATGAGATTAAGCACCCGAAAATGCAATAATAGAGGAACAAAAAGAGTCAAATGTGTAGACTTTGATAACAAGAAATAAAAGAATCGTAATCTTTATCGTGAAAGTCATTTTTCCACAGTATTTATAATGTACTACGAATCGAGCATTAAACTATTATTCTATAGTGATTAACCGGAATTGAGTACAACATGTGCCAGGGCAGATTATAGAAGTTCAAATTGATCGTACAGATTCTTCTAAGTCTGCAATGCTACAGGCTATTCTAAATGCTCTAAAGAGTGCTACCTACGAACCAAGGTCATTTTAACACCTGATTCATCTGCTTTTCACCTGATTCATAAGCTCTATAGCTTTATTCACATTAAAGGTAAGTGTCCAAACCAAAGAATACAGAGGCATTTGGGGAAACATACCTTAATTAGTATGGCATAAAGTCCATGTGATGACATCCCAAAAAAAAAAACTTTGAATTCGTTTTTTATCTGTTTTCAAGGGAATCAAGCTGTAAGGAAGAAAAACGTTAAGTAATCTATATCTTTACCAGCATAAGGAGGTGAAGAAATCTGGTATACCTATATTTGCCTAGCGTCAATAATAGCCAAAAAATACCGATCAGATCGCGGAATTTGATGGTGATTGATCGTCGTTTGCGGAGAGGGCCGCCTTGTTTGGAGCGAGAGTTAAATCATGAGAATAGAGGTAAAGAACTACTTCAGAGGGATCGTCGGTGAAGGCTTCATGTGTTCTAGTTTCACGCCGATTCGAGGACACCATGGAAGGAGTAAAGGGGAAGAAGGCTCTAGAAATACCAGATGGTTCGACTGGCTTAGAAATACCAGGCCCTTTTTTTTATGTCATTGTTCATAACAATGGACATGTGTCAATCAATGAAGAGAACAGCTGTGGGTTGAAATAGACATGACAAGTGTGTATACATGTGAATCAACACGGAGCTTTCTGCAGGGAAGTACGGCGTCGTTTCAGCATTGAGGTTGGAAAAAAAAAAAAAGGAAAACGGAAGTGCCGACGAAAGAAGGACGACGAAAAGTTGTTCGCTCTTATTAATACTTCTATACTAATCTAATAAATTTGGATGAGAAATAACCCATTAAAGCAGAAGCAAACTGAAAAAATATACTAACTTTGGGTGAGAAATAACCCAATAAAGCGAATATTTATGAATTGAGGCGAGTTATACTCACCCAAGAAAAACTTGCAGGTACACAAGTAGTAGAATATTAACTACGCGGTGGTTGCAACAACAGAAACTTCGTGTCCTTCAAGAAAACTACGCACTTGTTCCATACGCCCGATTTCAGAAAACCATTCGGTAAGAATCTTCATAGTACCAGAATCAGGATTACAAGCATCTTCAGTCATTTGGTTCATGATTTCACATGCCTTTTCGTACCAACCCTTTTCTTGCAGACCTTTCAACAATGCATTATATGTCACTGTATTCGGTCTAGCCCCTTTACTCTTCATACCATCCAACAACGAAACCGCATCTTCAATCCTATCAATCTTGCACAAAGAACCAATCAAGATATTGTATATTACAGTGTTAGCTGGCACTTCAGACACGCAACTCATATCTTGGAACATTTTCATAGCTTCATCGATATCTCCTACTTTATTACAATAAGCATCAATTAATGCTCCATACGTTACAACGTTTGGAATAATCCCATCTTTTCGCATCATTTTAATAGCTGAACATGCTTGTTCCATGTCTCCTTTAGAGCAAAAGTATGATATTATAGTGTTGTAGGTTACACGATCCGGTTTGAAACCCGTATCCTTCATTTCTTCAAAGAGTTCCACTGCTTTGTCCAACATGTTTCTCCTGAAAAACCCACTAATTAAACAGTTATAGCTGATTGTATCTAAGCAGAAACCGGCTTCCTTCATTTTTGAAACCACATAGCTAGCATCATCCATTTTTTCGCTCGGCTAAGGCGGTTATCAAGCTATAGCATACAACCGCATCCACACGGATGCCACTTTCGAGCAACAATTGGTGAAATAATTTCATTGCCTTATCTGTATTGTCAGCATTGCAAAAGCTGTGATCAATATAGTGTATGTAACGACATTACCTTGCAAGCCTTTAGTCGCATCGAGAGGAAAAATCCATGGCCCTACTTACTTGCCCACATCTGCACATGCCATTCAGTATAGTGTTCATGGTAACGACGTTTGGTTCAATACCGTCTTTACTCATCCGGTTAAAAAGCTCAAACGCGCTATCTATCTCCCCTGATTTGCAGAAACCATCAATTAAGCTATTATACGTAACGGTATTTGGCATGCATCCTGTGTTTTCTTTCATGTTTTCCATCAACTTCATACCTTCTCTTTGCCTCCCAACCTTGCATAATCCATCAATCAATGTGTTGAAAATCACAACATCGGGCTTTAGGGGAATTTCATCCCCCTCTTTTCCACCCCTCATATTACGAAACACCTCCATTGCATCGTCTATTCTACGAT
The DNA here is from genome assembly GCA_026214975.1 of Gentiana macrophylla. Taxonomy (NCBI): domain Eukaryota; kingdom Viridiplantae; phylum Streptophyta; class Magnoliopsida; order Gentianales; family Gentianaceae; genus Gentiana; species Gentiana macrophylla. The sequence continues at coordinate 41,273,519 of CM047814.1, forward strand.
TCTTGCACAAATGGTTTATCAAAATTCCAAATGTCACCACATTAGGCTTAATATCTTTCTCCTTCATCTCCTTCATAAGCAGATTCATTCTTTTATAATCATTCTCTTTACCCAAACAAGTTAAAAGTGCATTGCACGAAGGTGTTTCTACCCGCCCACCTAACCTCATTACTTCATGTAAAAGACCCCAAGCATCAACACTACTTCCACGCCAACAAAACGTGGTCACTAACTGCGTAAGCCAAATAGCGTCGGGAAATATTTTGTTCTCCATAAACCTACTAACAATCCCCAACAATTCCTCTAAAGACACTCTCCTCCCGCTCCGGTTTCTCGCCAAGCAAGCTGAAAGAACAATATCCATTGTAATCATATTCGGAAAACAGATTGATTCTGATTTGAACATTTCGTCGAGCACTTTTAGTGCATTATCCACCTGCCCTGCTTTTAGTAGCGATTGCAACATCAGATTACCTATAAGACTGTTTCGATGAGTCGGGTCAAGTTCATTAAACACGGCAATACATTCATCATGCCTTTCAGCTTGTTTAAAGCGTTTCATCAAACGGACAGCAGAATTGGTAGAAAGCGGCACTTTTTGCTCCCTGGCGAGCTTAAACAGATTTCTAAGCTTAATCAGCGTCTCAGGTCCCTCGTTGCAGCACGCATGCTCGATCACTGCTTGAAATATTAATGATAAAGAAGAAGAATCCACCGGCAAGCAATTTGACAAAGAGGTAAAAGCATGGTTGTCTTTGATGAAATTAAAGAACTGTAGAGATTTCTCATAGGAGCCCAATTTACGTGCGATTCTGAGTAGAGAGGAAGGAGAGAGTTCCGGAGAGGATGAGAGAATCTCCCGGATATCTGTATTGGTTGGCCATTCATCTGCATTGGTTGTCCGGAGGAGGGAAACTATACGGCTGGTAGGGATTTTAGTGGCGGATGTGGAGGTAGTAGCTGGTTCTGGATGGAGAGAGGGAGGAGGAGTGTCTTGTTCCGGTACGGTGGTGAGGCGGCGGAGAACGGCGGTGGAGAGGGTTTTGTGGGTTTTGAGGAAGGAGAGGGTACTTTTGGTATTTGCTGTTACGAGCTTCATTTCGGACGTTTTGTGTCTCGTCTACGCAGGAGATTAGTAATACCCCATAGATAGATACAACATGAAATAGAGCTTGTCTTGCTTCTATTATGATATTGAAGAATTATTTTGAAAGTATATGCGCTAAACCAGTCCCTCTTCCTTGCTCTATACTTATAGTAGACTCGATAGAACTCATTAAGGTAATTTCAATTTGGTTAGAAAGAAAGGATGAATCATTTCACGGTGTGTCTTGCATACGTCTTGGAAAATATAGCAGAAATAATTAATAATTTGAACACAGGTTCAAGCGTCTTTCTGTAGATCTTCAAGATCTTTGATTATTCAACACATACCTATAATTCGGACTATAATAATATACTCCCCATGGTCGACTTCGGAGTGATCGGGCGTAATTAGAATTTTTTTGTTTCTGATGTGTCCTCGGAGTGATCGGGCGTAATTAGAATCTTTTGTTTCTGATGTGTCCTGCAATGTGAACAATAACATGAATAATAACATGAATATGAACATCTATCCACAGCATAAATAAATTTAATAATTTAAGACGTATTTTTATAATATAATTACAATATTGGGTTCACATTTTAAAAGGTGAAAAATATACCCACATAAAAAAAATTAAATCAATCAAATCATCCACTGCATAAATAAACATGAATATGAACATCTATCCACAGCATAAATAAATTTAATAATTTAAGACGTATTTTTATAATATAATTACAATATTGGGTTCACATTTTAAAAGGTGAAAAATATACCCACATAAAAAAAATTAAATCAATCAGATCATCCACTATAATTTTAATTTTCCAGAGACAAAACCGGAAAATAAAGAAAAGTGTTGCCGAGATATAGCCGGAAAAAAACTTTGAACGGAAAAAAAATCATGACGAAAAAGGGATGGAAGTCGGGTGAATCGGGATTTTAGGAATTTAATTATACCAGCCGAGCCCTAATTAAGCAATAGCTAGCACAGTAATTTCACCTTTTTGAAGCAAAATTCAGCACAATCGTTAACTAAAAGCATCCCTTCCTGACGCTACCAACCTCATGATTTGAGGCACGAAGATGAAAAAATGCCGAAAATTCTTCTCTGTTAAAACCGATAGCTGGAAATAACGAGGAATTCGAGCACCTTTAATTTAATGAAACTTATTTGAATAATCTTGGGAGAGGAGAGTTAGGCAATTAGAAAGAGGGAGAGATTTTATGACTAGAAAGTGTGGAGGCGGCGACAAACATGTAGTGCCTTCTAGGGTTTACTACAAGTTTAGGCATTTACCTTTTTACCCCTGTGTGGTGATACAAATTACTTGCACCGGGGTTAATTTCAATGATTGTTGGGGATTGAATTTTATACCAGTAACAAAGTCGTCTTTGATAAGTTTGAAAGAAAGTCTATTTGTACTCAGGTATATACCTTAGTGATAAGTCACTACGGTCTAACCGGGTTTTTAGTGGAGAGACCAGGGTTCGGCCTCAGCAGGCATAGTTTATGATGATGTGCGTGTGTATTTCGTTTCGGAAAAGAAAAAAAAAAAAATCTACTTTGAAATGTATTAAATAAATTACACGTTAGTCATGGAATAATTATCAAAAATTGATCCAAGGAATATATTTAGTTGGGTTCTATTAACACCACCAGTTTTATTATTGGCATATATTTTTTATTTTTTTCCTATTTTCGGTACCACACATATATTTTTTATTTTACTTCCGGCACCACACTAGGAACGTCATTGGCGTTCCTTTTTCGATATCAACGTCAGTGGATTGACGTTTCTAAGTTGTGACACTTTTGTAACGTAAATGTCGATGCCACTGACTTTCGTTTTCAAACAGCAACGTCAGTGGACTGACGATTCTAAGTTGTGACACATTTATAACGTAAATGTCAGTGTCACTGATTTTCATTTTTAAACAAAGAACGTCGTTAGAGAAGATCGACATCGACATTGCGTTCATTAAAAAAATTCATGGTGTCGAAGTAATTTTTGTGGTGCTGAGAGTAATATAGTGTCAGTAGTAAAAATGATGGTGCCAATTGAAACCCCATATATTTATTTATTTATATGTTTTCAAGGGTGGAGATTAAAATCTAGAATATCCATTTAAATTAAGGAAGTTGATCGTAACCGCTCTCTATCATAAGATAAGAGATTCAAAAATAACAAATTATTGTATATTGGAAAATTTACACTACTTTTTTTTTTTTGAGAGGAACAAGGGTTTTTATTTCAACATATCCAAAGCACAAGCGTCCAACACAATTGATTGGGGAAAGATCCTCATTCTACTAGGGGCGAAAATTTACACTACTAATCTCTTATTATCCTTCATTTTCTCGAACCTAGCTAGTATCTTTCATATTAACATTATATGGTTCCCTAAATATTTTTTTGTTACACTTTTAAGATACTTTAACACATGACTCACCGGCGGATCAGTTAAGTGTCCAAATAATGTGACAAGAATATATTGTTAGAGGACTAAAATGTTATCGTGAAAAAGATAAGAGTTATTTTTGCCACGATATGAAAATATAAGGGAACAACATCGTCAAAATTTTGTAATTGTTTATCGATCAATAGGAATGTGATATATAACACATGCACTATATAGGTTTAAATGTCAGACGTTATGCATCCATTAAGTGTAAAAAAAACGTGTAACAAAAAGTATAGATATGGACCAAAACGATCAAATACGAAAACTAAAGAGTAATTTTGAGGAAAAAATTAAGTAAGGAACCAAATATAATTAGGGAAATGGTATATGCACTACACATTCGTGTAGTGCATTTTCCACTACATGTCATAGGGCCATGGATTAAAATGATGTTAACTTTATTGTGATGGGTCTCCACAAAATGAATGGTGTTGATTGTATTGTGTAGGATGTTGTGGTGAAAAAAAATAGTGGATGTATCACTCATCATATAATTATATCCGTCTACTTTCTTCCTTTCATCAATACCTTGCAATTGTTCGGTAAGGAATTAAAAGTACAGCATGTGTTCTATCAAAGAGAGAGAGAGAGAGAGAATAGTGAGGACGTTATGTTGAATTACCATATCTCCTAAAAGCAGAAGTTGATGTGGAGGTAGATAATTAACATTATATCTCAATACGCCCTCTCCTATAAGAGCAGAAGTTGATGTGGAGGTAGATAATTAACATTATATCTCAATACGCCCTCTCCTATAAGAGGGAAGAGAGACCCGTGTGAGCCTATAAGAAGGGAGAGATGGCCCGTGGGGACCTATAAGAAAGGAGATATACCCAACACTTGTAAGTATAGTTTTTTTTCTTTCAAAAAGGTGTTTGGAGCGGGGTTTGAACTCAGGATATTCCACTCTGATACCATGTTGAATTACTATCTTTCCGAAAACCTTAAGTTGATGATGAGGAGAACAATTAATATTATATTTCAATACGTTAATCATGGTGACTCAACGGTCCCTTAGATGGGAGGACCAAGACTCAAAACTCATAAAGAGTCACCAGTATTCAGAGTTAACTCACACACTGCAGCTGCTAAGATTTGATTCTGCGTTTTTTTATGTGACCTTACATCCAAAAACCAACTAAGCTACTCATGTGAGTATCCGTAGATAACGTTATTTGCTTTTAAGATACAATCATGGGCGGAGGTGTGTATATTATGGCGGGGTCACGTAACCCCACTGAGACCCGAGAATTTTTTTAGTATTAAAACAATGTAGTTTCGCTATTAAAAATGTTGTTTTGTTGTTAAAATATGAAGTTTTAGGCTACGGTGACCACAATGGAACAAATCTTTGAATAAAAAAAATAGTTACGGTCCGATTACCCATTGGAAAAAATCTCTGGATCCACCACTGAGTACAATACTACGGTAGATACAGTCTTAAAGGGTGCCTTTAATACAACTACATTAACAATGAATTCACCTAACATTTTACCTATCCAATGTGAATTAGAGAAATAGGTCATGTTAAATAAATAGTATCATCCTATGGCGGAAAAAGGGACAAACATTGCTAAGATATAATGGTGAGACATGGTACGGATAAACATTACTAATTAAGATATTTCAAAAATATACTACCTCCGTTCCAAAATGTAAATCCATTTGAGGTTTTTCACACTTATTAAGAAAGTTGGTTAAATTAGTTATGTGTCATTAATTTTGATTACAAAGACTAAAATGACCTTTCACTGTAACTAATGCAAAGTGGTGAAAAGTGGATGGTTATATAATAAATGAGGGGTAAAAGGAATAAAAGGTAATAAATGGTCCATTGGTATTCTAAATGGATTTATATTATGGGACAAGTTTAAAAAATTTAACGAATTTATATTTTAGGACGGCGGTAGTACAAGCTTACAATCGACCACCACATATACGCAAAATATAATACAATTTATTACAGTAGTAAATTTCAAAATTTACGGTCTTCCACATATGTTCCAGCGAATATTGTTTCAGAAAAAAGGACTATAGCCACTACTAAGATCAATCAACATGCTTTTGCTATCATACAAAATTCAATCCAGAAACACAATTTCATTTAGTAAGACAAGGCTGCTTTAACACCTGGTAGTACAGGGGGAAGTTCTTACCTAACGACTCTCCATTAGAGAGTATAAAAAGACAAAACATATTTTATATATACTTTTTTTTATCAACACGTGACATTCATCTTGACGGTTCCATTAAACAGAGACTCATTGTGTTACAATTTCCTACCTAGTGGCGCACATTTCAGTTGTTTCCAAGGATGCAGCATATATATAGATATAGATAGATATATGTATGTATGATATGTACTTACTTTACTTAATAAAATGCAGAAAGGATGGGATATGATGTTTTGATGATTAATAATGATAATAATCACAGAGGACGTAGTAATGGATAATCTTCAAGTAATTCACTTTGAATTGTCCACAAAACCTCAACTCCCTGTATGAAGAAGACAATGAAATGAATATTTTAGTACTACAAAGATTGAATGAAAATATGAGAGAGAATACTCTTAAAGTGTGTGTGAGTTACCACTGTTTTGCTTGAAGGAATAGAAGCATGCATTTGCAAGGCTTCTTTCAAATCTGAGTTACCATTTATTGTGGGAAGCTTATGTACTCCTTCAGCAGCAACCAATATTGTTACCTGCATACAAAATATTAAATATCACTATATATATATATATATATTGCTTAAAGCTCCCGGTATCCGGAACCCACTGGTCCGACTAATTCGGAGCCCACTGGCCCGACTAATCCGGAACCAAACCATGTCACCTAGGTTTTGGGGATGATGTCCCTCCTCTTATATGGGTTTGGGCTAAATTTTCTACATGGTATCGGAGCCACCATTTATTGTGCAAGTGTTTGGCCTCTTTGTTGGCCTTAAGAGTGCCCCACATTGGACACTTGCTATTGTAACACCCACCATATTAAGAGATGGATTTCCCTCACCTCACAACCTATGACCCATGTGAGGGGTAAAATCATGAACATCTTACTACAAGAATGTTCAGTTTTGTAGTTATAGCTTACAAGGAAAACGGAAGTTTACAGGGAACAGCAGCTAGAGATATGCTGAAAGGTACATCCTGGAGTTCTATAATTTTCAGTACAAGATTAAGTTCACTTACCGATGAATATAAGCCGAGATGCAATAATCGGGATGCCGAAACAAAGCTAGACTTGTCTCTGCAATAATCCGGATGCCGAAGCAAGGCTTGACATGTCTTATGTTGTTAATACTCTTAGTCAATATATGCAAAATCCTAGATTGATCCAACGGCAAGCCCTAAAAGGCTGCTCATATATGTACAAGGAACTATTCATTATGGTCTGCATTTTCTTCTAGATCATGGTATCAATTTGACAGGTTACTCAGATGCAGATTGGGCATGTGACACAGCAGATAGGAGATCCATTGTATGTTACAAAGAGTGGTTCTTTAGTCTCATAGATCTCCAAGAAACATGGAGTGGTCTCCAGGTCTAGCACAGGGTCTGAGTACAGAGCTCTGACAAACACAGGAGCAGAAATTCAATGGCTTCAATCACTACTCTCAGAACTACTCATTCCTCTGCCCAGAACATCTATGATTTGGTGTGACGACATGAGTGCTCAGTCCTTAGCTTATAATCATGTGTTTCACAGTCGTACAAAGCACATTGAAATTGACATTCACTTCATTAGGGACAAGATAATGCAGGGCTCCATTTCAGTTCATCACATACCCTCAACAGATCAAGTGACAGATTGCTTTACTAAGCCCCTTTCTATTACCAAGTTCAGTCAGTTTCGAGACAAACTCTAAATGATCATGACCCTTTCTAGTTTGAAGGGGGGTGTTAGAATATAAAGGTATTTAAGTCATTATATTAATGTAATAGGTGGCATTTTATCCTTTAGTCTAGTACATGAGGTGGCATTGTACCAGGAGATCAAGATATAGATTTTATTCCTTAAATGTTGCTATATTTGAATGTAATGTCTGCAAATGATAATCAATGAAATGTTATCCTACGGTTTAAGTTTGTGGGAGACCAACCCTTTCCTTTTTTGTTTTTTTCTGATATTATAGAGAAAATTCTGATGTAATGACTTATTAACGGATCGTCGACATCATTATCACGCCAGAAAAAAGACAAAACTGCTTTTGTTTGTTCAGATACGCCGGCTACTTCCGACAATCCATTTTAATAGAGAGTCCTCACGGCAGAATCACACTATTTATAGGCCTCCAAAAGCTTCAAGACCGTTGGCAAATGAGTGCAAAAGTGCCGTTGCATGTAGCTGTCGGGAAGTTTTTGCCTAAGATCTCAGATACTTATTTGAAGCCGACGTGAGTAATAATCCTGACACACACGGTTTAAATCAGGCTTTAAAAACAGATGATTCATGTGATGTCACACGTCTCCACACCGTGTGGAGACACCACCTAAAACCACCCGTAGCTGTCAAAATAGCCGTTTGATTCAAACTTCTTGTTTCAATTTTTTGATCCAATGATAAGAATACTCTCAGCCACACACATTCAGTCTTTGCTTTCACATGAATTATGAGAAGAAGGCTTGATGTGACATAAAGCTCGAAAGAATGGAGCAATTCAAATTAAAATGAATAACTCTCATCCACACACATTCAGTCTTTGCTTTTACATGAATTATGAGGGAAAATGATACATCCACTACAAAAATATGTAGTGGATGATGTAATCAGATGACGTTGTCATACAGATCGGAGAGAAATATTTTTTTTTGTGGGTCCTGATTAAATATATGGTATGGATGATGTTGTGGATGATGTTGTGGAGATAGAGGTAGTGGATGTAGCACTACCGAATTATGAGAAGAAGGCTTGATGTGACATAAAGCTTGAAAGAATGCAGAAATTGGAAAATCGCGGTTGTGTCGTGACCGACACTCAGAAATTGTCACGCTCTTTTCGATACTGGAAAATCGTGAACGTAATGATCTCTACGCTCAAACGTAAAGATCCTTACGCCCAAACGTAGCGAAATTCAAACCAAATCTCATACAAAAACACTTCAACACGCATTCTCTACGCTTAAACGTAGGTAATCCTTACGCTTAAACGTAGGTAAATTCTCGTCTACATGATTTTTTTTTTTTTTCCATAATCAAATCATCTTTTCAGCATCTTAATCCATCCTTTTATTAATTTCAATGGCTGCTCAAAATTCTTATCGCAAAGAAGAACTCAAAAAGAATTAAAGAAACGTCTCAAATATTTGGACTATATTAATTGTTGCATTCATTTTTTTTTTTTTTTGAAGATTATTCATTGTGTTTCAAACTGGGATTATTACTCTGTTTTCACTCACCATCATGAAAATCAGAACCCCAAAATTCAGATTCGAATCCGCCACTTTTGAAACCTTCAATATTGGGACAGCAGCAAATCCATCGTTTGATGTGAAAATGCTCTTGCAAGTTTGGATCTTTTTGGTCTTCTTGATGGTAACTTTAGCAGAAGAATCTGAAATTGTTGATGGTAACTTTACATCATGTGGATCAGAATTTCCCTACGTTTAAACGTAGATCTCTCACGCTCAAACGTAGAGATCTCTACGCTTAAACGTAGCGAATCTGTGTTGAGAACGCTTTTGTATGATATTTGGTTTGAATTTCTTACGTTTGGACGTAAGGATACTTTACGTTTCAACGTAGATCCTTACGCTTACCTCGATTTTCCATGTCGAAAAGCCGAATGACTGATTTGCGGTGTCGGGCATTTACACAACCTGATTTTCCAATTTCTGGAAAGAATGGGAACAACTCAAATTAAAAACAGTAATGATACATTCATTACACTTTCAATCATAACATCTTACACAACACAATCAACACCATATATTTTGTTGGGACTCATCATAAAAAATAATTTATCACTTTAATCCATGACAACCACAAGAGTGTAGTGCACATATCATTATTCAATTAAAAAAGGGTTAAACCCTAAGAGCAACTCCAATGATTACCTCCAATCACACATTTCAAACACATCGTTTTCGTTTTTAGTTACATGTTTTCAACACTTAAAAAATAATTCACTCCAACAAGCAACCTCTATACAACCCCTTAAAACAACTTTTCTCTCACATCTCAACTAAAAAACCAAAATAACAATGTATTTTTTGTCTAAATTTATATATTTTATGCTACCATAATTGGAATAAATATTTATATTTAAAAATTTTAATTTTAATGAGGCAACCAGTGTAGTCATCATCTTAATGAAAAATAAGATTTTTTTTTCTTCTTAGCACCTATAACTCACATGAATAACAGATAAAAACATAAAACATACTAGTAGAGGTAACGCGCCACAGAAGATGACGGCAGCCAATGCGCCCAACATGTAATGTAATCATAAAAATGGCTAAATATCATTCTATAATTTCAAAATGCAAATTCTATTTGGGTCTTTGAATCACCTATACTTAATAGGAAAAAAAATCAACTGAAAAATAAATAACAAACAAATAACTCCACACAAGGCAGGGGCGTACATTAACAAGCGGAATACATAACGAGCACTTGAAAAGTACAAAAATTAAAGCAGTTTCTATTGCCTTATATAAGGCATACATGCAGCTAGAGAATAGGCTACTCTTGGCCATAGATAAGTACTAAATAACGAGGATTGTTTTACCCAGTATACCTGCATGTTTATGTATTTTATAAGCATTAGAATGATTTTTTCTGATGCCTATAATACACAAACATTATATTTAGCAAAAGATAGTCGTTGGCATTGTTTGAAAAACAAAATAGCACCAGAACTTGACACTCCTTTTCTTTATTTTTGATTTTTCTTGATTGGGCTTTCAAGTCCAGAAGTTGCTTCGATTGCTTTTCCAGCAGCATTGGTAGCATATGGATTAAATGATAAAGCATACATAAGAAATGTTACCTATTGGTTCGTTGTGTTCAATCCATTTATAAAGCGCTGAAAACTTTATAAAGTTGAAACGCATGGGATACTGTAAGGGACTGCATCTTCAATAAGCTCTACATGTGTATAGTTAGTAACAGTCCACACGTAAGCATAATCACCAATTTGAAATTCTGGATTCTCTTCTTTAATAAAAGCGTTTGGAAAATAGTAGCGATCGTAGGGCTGCATTAGTCTGTTAAACATGCTGATATTCGGTTAATAGGCAACAACTCATATCATGGTACCCTTTGAAAACAACACGGATAGCAAACAGTTAACATACATAAATTTGTTAATCGATGCAAAATTCAATTGAAATGACATTAAAGCCTAATACGGCGGGAACTTTAACAAGCTGAATAATGATATAGGCATAAATACACTTTTTCTATATAACCATGACCATTACAATTAAGAACAAAAAATCTGTCATGAATCATAGGGGCACAAAAATGAGAAAACATGAAAGCTAACACCCCACACTGAAATATACAACAATGAGAAATAAGTGTATTGTACAACAAAGGATAAAGTCGAGGATCACACATATAATAATGCTATCTGTTCAATTTATGATCCTAAATAGAATAGTATGCAAATGGTAATATTTTCATGGAGTCGTCTTACAGAGACCCTTGATATTTTAATCAGGCGTGCACTATCCACAGTGCACAATTTTCAGTCGTAGAATGACAAACATGAAAACATAAACGTTTCGCCTATCATCTTCTTAGCTTTCTTGGATCACCATCTCTTTCAAAAGCTTGAGAAAGTGAGTGGTTTAAATATTTAAACATAACACACCTGAACACTTTTCTTGCAGCATGAGTAAGAGAAAATAACTATTATCAACCAATCAAAAGAATGCTAAGTAATATGGTTCACCAAAACAGTATTGTGATTTGAGGCAGAGCAGACGGCGTATGAGCTGGGAATTTATCTGTCACGCCATCAATTTGTATAGATAATATATTATCTGTACACCAATTTCCCATAGACCTTACAAATATTTAGGTGAAAAGTTGACCGCTCAACAACTAATATAATTTTATCATCCTATATGATCCCATAGCAAGAACATCTATCAAACTTGATCGAACCACACTTAAAGAATCAGGTTTTGATGAGCCAAGTCACACTTAATCATATCTTTTACTCGGGATCATGTATTAGTTTGGAACATCGGTCTTGTCTGTATTCAATGCAGCGCAAGCTTACAGACAAGATTAAGTACTCGCAAACATATAAAGAGCAGGACTGCTCGAGGGGGTTTAACAAGAAAATCTAACCACTAAAAAAAGGTTCACACTATCATATCCTGAATCGTAGGGCACAAAAAAATTAAAAATGAAAATTAACTCTATTGCCGATGATGGAGAAATCAGTAAAAAGAAAAATAAAGGTATACCAAACTGATTATGCAAAACAACAGCTAATCGAGCTTAAAAAATCTTGAACTTGGTAGAATAAACTCCAAGGGCAAACCGGAAGACCGTAAAAATGGATATATTCACAAAAAGTAAACAGAACAAAAAAAATCGTTTTGTTACCTCCATATCAGTCAGCACATATCCTTGATATTTTTTCCCAGATTTCTCAATCTTTACATCATCTTTTCACAACACCTGGACTATAACAGTCCAAAACCTTTTTGAATCTGGTAGATCAAAAGCATTGCATATTTTCCTGCCTTGGTTGTTCTACCAAGAATAAACAGATTGTGTGTTGGTTAGAGCTTCTATGCGGACGAACAATTTGAATGATGTATTCTAATCATGTTACTTCTCAACTATGGTAACATTGATCATAGGACCAAGAAACTAACCAAAACATAACAACATCCGATTTAATATAATAAAGTTGAGACAATAAGTGAAGCATATTGCAGAAGTACCTGAAGAGCTGCCATGGCAGTTGTACAGAGCACGAAGAACCAGAACAATATCACCGTCGTAACACACCAGATGAACACCGTAGTCTAAAACCAACAAAAACAAGGAACAATATCAAAGACGTTAATGTTATAGCGGAGATATTGCAGTGCAATCTCAATTCTATTACATTTGGTAATTGAAAAAATTCACAAACACCCAATTATCAAAGGAATTAAAAGAAGATCACAACTCTCACCATTATCAAATAACAACAAATCTCCAAATCCATATCACTTACAAAAACCAAAACAAAATGTTTTAAGACATCATAACTAATAAATTAGATGCACTGTGTCATCTATTCGTGCAGTACTTTAAAAACAGGGACCAGAAATATGTTCAAGAAAAATAGCATCCATACAGCACAAAGGGCTAACATTTAAAAAGCTCAAAAATTTAATGCTACCGACATTTATAAGTACCTAATACCTAGGTTTTCTCAATGAATGCATAGGAAAGGTACATGTTCAGCGCCATTTTCTTTATCCTATGTCGTAGACCTCTCTTCATTAAACTCAATAGTTTTTTTAATCAGTAAGCAAGAAAGATTTTTTTCTTCTTCTTTTACTTGTCATTTAGTATGATTTCCTCTCCTATTAAATATTATGGTTGTACAATGGTACTTCACTGGCATGAATTTCAAAATTATGAAAGACTTTGGTTTTCAAGTTACTGCAACAGCGACGGATTTTTAAACGGTCATGAAGCATGTATTATGAGTACTGAGTAGTTCTTAAACCATTTAGAGATGGGCGTCTTTAAAGAACCACGCCAAATCTACTGTTTTTGGCACCCACAGTACAATCGACTTTATTTCAACCTATTCCACAGCTGAGAATCGATTTCCCACCGTGTGGAAGTCAGATTCTCAACTCTATAATCGACTTTATGCCAGTCAATTGTTTTCGGTGTGGTGCCCTTAAAATCGCACTTTACACTACATCACATGATATAAGTGTAACCCTGCAATATTAGAACCACCCATTCATCACCAATCACCCCTTAGTAGGATTTGATTAACAAGAAACACCAGGACAAAATTAAAACTACTAATTCTATAAAATCATCATCATGTCTAGCTAGTTTCATCAGAGATTTATATATGACCGATTCTGTTTCCAGTATCCTGTATTGCACAGATCATGAAGCTAAAGCCTTTATAACCCACCTACCCAAGGATGATTAAGAAATCAATCGCCACCAGTTGTTCAATTTTTCCTCCCAAAATGCTTTGTATTAAGTAGTGATTTAGCAAATTAAACAAAAACAACCAAAAAAAATAGCTATGATGTGAGACTAAAGCTACCAAATTTGTCAACCCAAATACACTTAACATCAATTAAGTTCAGATTTGGAAAAAGTGCATCAGCAAACAAGGAATGAACTCTATTTGGTAAAAATGTATCAGCAAAGTAAATGCACAAGGCAAAAGCAGTAATTCCAACAAATACAGCAAAACAAAAAGATGATGAAGTACAATCCTAACATGAACAAATAGGCATTCACACACAAATAAAGGGAGCAGAGTAATACATAACCCAAATCAATAAATTTCAACTAACAACACATCATTGAACAGAGAATGAAGGCATTTAAAGCATCAAATAAATAACATATATAATAAATAATCAATACAGAGATTAAAAGAATTTACCCGCTGAAGCTGTCTTGACTGCTTGCTTGAACAGAGAGAATCTGAGGAGTAGAAAACAGTGTTTGGTGACTATAAGGACAAGAAATAATCTGGTTTATAAAGAGTCCAAAGCCATCGAATATGAACCGAAAAGAAAAGAAAAATTAATGCTATTATCCAGTCAAAAAACTTCAATCAAATACTCACCGTAAAACCCTTCGATCGACATAATATCTGCAGAAATAAACCACCGTGTAAAAGCCTTCTTGTACTTTCATCAGCCTCCCCTTTTTCACACACCTTTTTCGTCCTTGATTAGACCTAATTCGTCCCAAAGTGTGTACCCATAGCTCAATCCATTAGATAAAACGCAGTAAAATCTTCGCCGGATACTATCATCCTGGTTTCCCCTTCGAAATCCAAGAAACGGTAGCTGTATTGATGGAAAGTGAAAAGACCTTTTGTAGCCGGGTGAGTGAGGAGAATTGGGGGAAGTTTCACGACACTGTGAAATGAAAAAGTATATACATGAAAAAGAAAAGAAAATAAAATATACATACTTTTAATGTCTTGATGCATCTGTGAAGAAAAAAACGGAGAAAAGAAAAGTAAATATATAAAACGCCACATGTCAGCACCACAAGTTTCCTTGCAAACTGCCGACGTGGATGATTAAGGGAAGAGCATTTTGATGCTCTTAATAGTAGATAGAGAAAACAAAAAACAATCAAAAGTTCAAAACGCTAAGCTGTTAAAAGAAATGCAGCAAATAACAATAGCAAGAATCAAGTCATGCTTAAAGTGATAAGAAAAAAAAAATGCTATTTAATTGATTAAAATAAATAAACAAATGGTTGTGAGATAGAAAATTGGAGAGAGAAAAGTTACTTTTTGTTGCTTTATTCATCTACCACCCCCTCAAAATATAGCGGCTGGGGTAGGGTGTTTTTGAAGTTGGGTGTGGTGTAGGGGGACCATTGTGGTATTAAGGGTCACTAAAAGTATTTTAAGGGGTGAATCGGGTGTTTCATTGGAGTCACTCTAACCTTGAGAGTCCTCACTCCTCTGTCCTACGAAATTAGTTGAGATGTTAATCAGATAACCTAGTTGCTCAGAGTCAAGGGCTGCATTTATACTATGATACTGAAAGAAGGATTCGAACCTCCACACTCCAAAACCTCCAAATTTCAAATTGTCACTACAACACCTGCCTCTTTACTACTGCGCCACGTCCCTGAGGAGTGAGCAACTCAAATTAAAATATGTGATACATGTAGTATCATTTTGATACATACATCGTAACATATTGTAAACTACGTTACATAATATATCATAAGTAGTGTAATAACTAGATAATGATATAACTTGCAATTTAAACATTAAAACTTTGTCATTCTGCATGCAAGTCATAGAATTGAGGGTATAAATAATTTAAATAATTTATCACATGCATAACAATAACTAAAGATGTAGCATTATATTCCGAAACATGATACGTGACATATATTAATCAATATAAATTTCTTTTTGTAAAAAATCAAACACTGATACTGTAGGAAAATCTTACTATCACATTCATAAGTACTTGAAGTAATTATGATATAGCATCTTACCATAACTAAATCATTCACTTAACGGTGTGACACCCACAATTTCTCAACACGCACTATTGATGAATCAAATATGTTGTGGTAGGGGCCTTAGATTTCTCTAAGGCCGTGTCTTCAAGGTCAGAACCGGCCCTGTGAAATTCGGGGCCTAAAGCCATTTTGCCGGACAAGGTCCTGTAGATCTGAAGAACAAATTTTTTTTAAACTAGTATATAAGGTTGAAGAAATTTGGGGGTCCATAGAAAACCGGGGGCCCAAGGCCCAGGCTTACTTGGCCTTTGCTCAGGGCCGCCACTGTTCATGGTGTTGAAACGAAGCCTCGGCCTCAACAGGATATTGATGCAATCCAGGAGCTTGTTCAGATGCAAGATGGGAAGAGCACAAAAAAGCGGTAATTGCCAACTGAGTTGGATTTATTTTATAATATCCCGAAAAGTTGAGAAGGGTAAAAGAGTAAAATGAGAATATATTAGTATTTTTCCTACTTTATTCGTAACCTAATGGAATAATTAAAAGGAGATGATTATTTAATTAATGAGTATAAAAGGGAGTTATTATCAAAATTACTCATTATTTTTACACGGCAAACTTTCTGATAAAATGGAGAAGCGGTCGAAGCATTCACAGAGAAAGGGGAAGAACGGAAATTCAAATCGCGAAGCTAATCGGTTGATAATTTGTATAGACGACAATAGAAGAAATTGATCAATGGAAGAAGACGATATTTTCTACGGTTTTCATTTTAAATTCGGTAAGATCTCTCCTATAGCCCTAAATCTAGATTCGTTTATGTTCTTGAGAAAATCTAAGATTTTGTGGATTAGAAAAGTTGTCTAATCGTAGTGTAATGGTTAATTATCGTAGTTGATTCGTAGAAGTTGTTGGAATCGATGATTGAAGCTTTTTACTATCCGTTTTCGCTTTCAATCGCTTTTGGAATTACTAAGGAGAGAGAGTGTTCTTATTTGGTAAAGGGTGCTCAATCTGTATTTTAATTTTAATTAAGTTACTACTGGTTTTGTTTATTCATCTGCTTTGTAATATTCGCTTGATTTAGATTTATATATATATATATATATATATATATATATATATATATATATATATATATATATATATATATATATATATATATATTTGGTTTGTAGTTGTCAGAGCAATTCTATGTTTTGCTAAAAGATAGCTGTCGTTACATCTATCCAAGGCAAAAGAATAACGAATCTGGAAAGGGGAACAGGTTTTTGAATGCGTGGTTAGAACATGATAACTTTAGTGACTTTGTGGAGCAGCATTGGAATGTTTCAAATAATGATATCCAAGACACAATTCAGAATTTTATGACAGAGGTACAGCAGTGGAACAAAAACATCTTCGGTAACATTTTTTACAAAAAAGTGAACTACATGAATAGATTGAAAGGGCTGCAACAAATGCTGTCAACTCACCCCTCAGATTCCCTTGTCAGCTTGGAAAGAAAAATTCAAAATGAATACAGCCGTGTCTTGGAACAAGAGGAATTATTGTGGCACCAACGTTCAAAATTGCAGTGGCTTGTTGAAGGAGAGCGTAATACCCATTTCTATCACCTCACGGCAGTGAGGCGAAACCAACGAAAACAGATCCAAATGATGAAAAAAGAAGACGGGAGCTGGACCATGAATGAGATAGAGGTACAAAATATGGTCGAGGACTTTTTGTTGATCTATATTCTGTTGAACAAAGAATATCATATTTGCAATCAGACGTTGGTTTTTCCTACGCTACCGCAGTCAATCCTCCAGCTAATAAACAGAAACGTCAATGAGTTGGAAATCGAAGAAGCCTGCTTTGACATGGGGACGTACAAAGTGGCAGGACCGGATGGCCTTCCACCCATCTTTTAAAAATGTTGGGGCATCATTGGTGACTCGTAGATTACCGGAGAATATCAACGAGGTTCTCATAACCCTCATCCCTAAGGTGGACAATCTCGAATCACCACCAATTCCGACCTACACGCTTGCTAATGTCATTGTCAAGATTGTTACCAAGGTGTGCAAAGCAAAGACACGTGGCCGCCATCGGGGAGCTCATTCATAGCAAATGAGTGCCTTCATACCAGGTAGAAGTAAAGGCGGATAATATTGTTTTGGCCCAAGAGGCCATGCACTTTCTTCATAAAAAGAAGGGAAAGAAGGGTATATGGTTGTGAAAGTGGATCCGGAAAAAGCGCACGATAGAGTAGATTGGGATTCCTATCCAATATTCTGCAAACCATTGGGATAAAAGATAATATCCGGAAGCTGATCATGGACACAATCACATCAGTAAGGCTCTCAGTGTTATGGAATGGGCAGAAAACGAGCACTTTCTCACCTGGTAGAGGGATTCGGCAAGGAGATCCCTTAGCCCCGTATTTATTCGTTTTATGTATGGAGGTCCTTAGTTCAATGATCAACAAGGCAGTGGAAAAGGGTGAGTGGAAACCTCTATACCTATCCAAAGGGGGTCCACCCATCTCTCATATTTTTTTTGCAGACGATCTCCTACTCTTTGGGGAAGCCACGGAAGTGCAGGCAAAGAAAATGGAAACCA
The DNA here is from genome assembly GCA_026214975.1 of Gentiana macrophylla. NCBI lineage: Eukaryota > Viridiplantae > Streptophyta > Magnoliopsida > Gentianales > Gentianaceae > Gentiana > Gentiana macrophylla. The sequence goes on from CM047814.1 coordinate 41,291,839, forward strand.
TCCTCAACCAGTTTTGCTTGTGTTCGGGACAAAAAGTGAGTCTCGCCAAATCAACTTTTTTTCAGATCTGGTAATGTCGGAGCAACGACTAGACAAAATATTGCAAATAATCTTTCTATGCTCTATGCCCCTCAATTGGTAAGTACCTTGGCGTCCCCTCTTATACAGGTAGATTAAAGATTACCCATTTTAAGCCTCTTTCGGATAAAATGAAGACTAAATTAGCCACTTGGTCAAGAAAAGCATTGTCTAAGGCGGGAAGAAGTATATTGATTCAAAGCTCCTTGGCCTCTCAAGCTTACTACTACATGCAAACGCTTAAGTTGCCTCAAGCATGCATTAGTGCCTTAGAAAGAGTTTGTAGAGATTTCTTTTGGGGTGAGGAAGATAATGGGCGTAAATCGCATACCGTTGCTTGGGACAAGATCTCAGAGACCAAACAGAGGGTGGTCTAGGCTTCCAAAACTCTACGAGATGAACATGGCTTTCTTGGGTAAGTTGGTGTGGCAACTCATTAATCACAAAGATACGCTTTGGGCACGTGTCCTAGCACATAAATACGGGTGCTAATCGCCAAACCTAAACCCGGTTGTTCTCATATTTGGAGAGGCATCTGTAAGGCCTACTCATCATCCGGAAAGAAATGGAGAAGAGTGGAGACACGTTCGCGGAAAAGCAATCCAAATGATGTGTACTCGCCAGGCCTGGCTATGAAACCCAAGTGAAGACCAATGTGCAAACCCCGAGTTAATGTTGAAGAGGGCACCTAGAAGCGATTTGGAGCTTAAAGGGCCCCGCCAGAGCCAATTTCTTCCTTTGGAATCAAAACATGATGCTTTGCCCACGTATGATTTTTTTTTGGCCAAGAGGCACATTATTCCATCTCCTTTGTGCCCTTTGTGTGGAATGGAAAATGAAACACTTCTACATGCCTTACGAGATTGCCCGTGGGCTACTCAAGTCGACACCGATTCTCGCCTCAAAGACCAATGGAGAGACTTCTTTGCGTATAACTCGGTGGACAAGTGGATTCAGACAAACATACAGAACCAAACTAGATTTGGTGAAGTGCCTCACAATGGAAATATATTTACGAAATTGTCAACGGAGTTTGGATATGGAGAAATAAGGAACTCCATAATCATGACATGAAGAGGCCCCGGCCTATGTGTTTTTATCCCACTCGGTGGACCGCATGAGAGAATCTTCGCTAAGCATGGATATCAGATAGTTTTGTCTTCTAGACTCTACTTTTCGTTTAGATTTTTTTTGCTTTCCTGGCTATTTTGTAAGCCTGAATCTTTTTCCGGGTTTTGGTGTTTTCAACACCCCCGATGATGAATAAAACTGTGCGCTTCCACACAAAAAAAAAAAAAATAAATAAAAAAATAAAATAAAAAAAAATAGATAGCTGTCGAAAGAAAAAGGAAGAAAATGGATAACAGGTATTGATGAGAATGGATCGAAAGGTAATAAAAAATAAGAAGGGAAAAAGGCTATGCAGTATACTCATGTCTTTATTTTTTATCAGGAAAGCGGAAAAAAAAAAGAGAAAAAAATAAAATAAAATTATTACATATGCATTATATTAATTTTGGTGTTTTTACGTGTATTACACGATACAATATAGTTTGTATGTTCTTGTGGAACATTATATGTTAATTGACAATGTCTAACTTCGACATCTCAGCTTTTGGCCAAAGACTACAACCGGCACTTCCTGCAGGTGCAGAAGGTGAAAGCACCGGAATGCGTTATTTAGGCATTGTGGGACACTGACTTAGTAGTCATTGATCCTTTTACAACGTGCTATGTAGTGTAACTAGTTGTCTAGGACTAGGGGTCCTTAGGAAGCCTTTTATGTGAATGAATCAGGTTGTTAGAACTTAACTCGTAAATACATATGTGGTTGTCTAAAAGCTAAAACGTCAATATCACTGGTAAGACACGTTTCTAAATTGAAGCATGGGATTCTTACAGCCCTCTTGAAGCTATGTGTCAAGGGCCAACGTGTAACTCCCACATGGAGACCTAAGTCCATGCCCCCTTGAGAGGTGCTTAATATGTCTCGGTGCGCATTCTCACCATGCACGGTGTCCTTTGGTATTGATGTAACAAACTTGTGTGCATGAGGATGTACTATGTGATCTAGTAGAGGGTGAGAGTGATCTCAATGCAACATATGTGGTAGAGATTGTAGAATTTACTTGTTATGTATGATATGTTATATATTGCGTGTTACTTCTTCTTCTCTCTTGTCCCCACCCCGAGAAGGTGGTGTTTTTGTAGGTCGTTTTCGAGGCCACTGAGGTGTGACCCGGAGATGCTGCAGATGACGTCAACTGTCTTTACTTTCAGTCTACACTTTTGGGTATGGATTCTCTTTATCCTTGTAATGTTAGAGATCGATGGGTGAGTTTATGGTTATAATGTTGTAATGATTTACTCGTATTTTAATGGTTACAGTTGGTCTTTTAATGATGTAATAGATGCAGCATGTGTTGCTCTCGATCATTTTAGTAGTTGTTTTAAGTACCCGAGTCAGTACTTTCACCTTCCGTTTGTTCTTTGATGTATGCTTACGTAAGGCTTACGTGTATAATTAAATTAAATTTTAATTATATGCATGCCGGGCGTTCTTTTCCGGATAGGGACTCGCTATCCGGGTCAGGGGCGTCACAGTTGGAATGAGAGAGGCAAGTAACACTACTGCATAGGACTTAAATTCTTAAGACGTGGTCTAGTTGTGTTTTGAAATGTAAGATGAGAATCTTGGAGTTTAGATCTTTTAAGTGTAGACCCCCTTAAGCTAGTCCGTTAAGCAATGAATCCTTCAAGGTTGGAGTTTCTAAACCAAACCATGTCACCTAGGATTAAGTGAAACCCTTTAAGTAAAGCTTTGGGATCGGAGTCTTATGCCAACACCTAAGTTGATGTCCTCTTGGTTGAATTTTCTTTACACTCTCTATTGTGATCTCTCCACATCCTTTTACACCTCAATGTCAAAGCTTACACTTTGTCTTGACCTATTCTTGTAAAGGTTGATGTCCGACTCAACTCTACAAATCCTATACTCCCCTTTTCACCATTGCTTGGTTGTGTTTATCAAAATTCTTTGACCTTTCTTTACTCGAGATGGGTTCGACACGAATTCCTTATACAATTCTATCATTTCCATGTGCTTCTCACTCGTTTCAATTATCGGTGTTAAAGTTCTCGTGCTTTGGCACCTAGTTTTCATCATCCTCGTGTTTGGCTTTATCCAACACGAGTGAATGATTTTTGTTTCCGTATTTGTCTTTCATATAAAACCTATTCCCATGCTCCGAAAATTCTGAAAATTTTCATCCCTATAGACCACTGTTTTATCTACAATTTCTCTTTTTACATCGACTCGATAATCATTACGGTTTGTTCATAAAATGTATGTTATCTCCGGACACTTTGTCCAGAAAATCTGCAGCAGCACTTTCACTTCTTCTTCTGTTTTGAACAGGTCAAACACCTTCAAATGACCTGAATTTTTGATATGTTGCAGAAAACACTTTTATCTACAACTTTCCTTTTGGAATTAAGTTCAAATTCCTTTCTTTTGATCGCAATCTGCAATTTAAATCAGTTATTACTTATCTGGAAATTCTGACAGCTTGTGCAATCGGCAAAAATAATTGTTTTTGACCGACTTATTCTCATCCAAAAATTCTAATATTTTTCTATCACCTGGGAAACTCAAATATCTGAAACTCTTATCTTTTGATCGTACTCAAACTTTTCATTTGGGCTGCACAAGTCGATAATAATAGGTCTGGGGTAAATATCTTACACAACAACCTAAAAGGAATCCTCACCTCTTGACTTAGGGTTAGGGCTAAGAGAGTAGTAAGTTATGATTGCTATGTTATAGAAGTTTCCCCGAAGTTTGATATTCTTCTTTTAGTAGGATGTTTGTAAGGCTAACATTATGGTTTCTTTTGCAGTTATAAACAAGCACAAAGACGTTACCTTTCAGTATGCCATTCAAAACCTTTTATGCATTTTCTAGTAAACTACTTCCATTTGTTTTCTCACTTGAGGCATTTGAGTTCAATAACTTCTCGTCATCTTCTGTCACAAATTATCTCAGAAACATATCTCCTTAAGTCTTCCTTTGTGAACAAGTTCAATCCTTCTTACTTTTCACATCAAAGAAACAAGTTCTCTCTAATGTTGCATTGTTGTACTTTCATTCTTCCTTTCAAATCCAAAATTGATTAAATCTCCTAATGACATAACATTCTGTTTACTTAAGTTCATTCTCAGCTTCCCTCCTAAGGGTAGTGTTGATATTGTAAGCAGTAATGCTGCCTGTTCTTTCAAGGTATGTATCTCACCATTTTTCTAGTCAGGTCTTTAAATCCTACTATGACATACAATTTCAATTACTTACCCTTAACCTTTTGGAAATCTACGCTAAACCAGTTCAAGCAGAATGTAGTCTTTGCCAACATGCCTTCCGAACCTATCTTGCCAACCAACATATGGACTCCACATTCTTATTAATTGCAATTCAGATTAATGCATCTTGCACCTTTTCAGCTTTAAATCTCTTTCAGGCCATTTAGAGCCATGAACCACCAGACACATCTTTTGACATTCCCTCTTCTGTCTTGGTGTTTCTATAACAATTTTGTTACACTGGTTGAAATGTCTGTTTCGTTTAACCTTCTAATTCCCTCATAAGGAATAACCTTGACAATTTATTCTTTGGCACTGTACTATCCCTTTCGAGCAGTACAACCTTGAACCCTTAAATTAGATCATCAATGAACCTTTTCACCTCTTTTGGTAGTTTGAATTAATTCTACGAAATCAAACTTTATCCAACATTTCTTAAGTGTCTTTCATCCTTCACACAAAAGCTTGTTTATCGCAGACCCATTTTCAAAACTTTTGCTTTTTCTTTACATTACCTTGAGGAAAATTATGTACCCTTTAAATCTTGAAATAACCTCTCTTTGACTAATGCAAACTTGGACACTTCTTGACAAGTGTTTATTTCCTTATGAGACCTTTTGGTGTACTCGTTTTGTCTCCATAGCTCCTTCATGTTGAGATTATTGCTCTCTTCTTGATTTCTCAATTGTTTAGTCCTTCAGGTGCTCGACCTTGCACCTTTGACTTGTTTGTTTTCTATTGTGGGATGGTTCTTCTAAAATATTCATGAGAGCTGGGAATTCTTTTAGTTCGCCAACAACCACCTTGCTTATCAAATCATTAATGAATAAGGTCACTTGTCAAACGTTCTCAAGTCCATTATTCTTTTCCCCTTGTGTTAAACATTTTTTTTCTTTCAAGTCTTACATGTGATGTTACCCGTAACATCCCCACTCTTAAGGGCTTATGTAAAAGCTCATTATCTTCCTTTAAACGGTGTGAGTTTCTTTGCAGACCACCGTATCTTGTAGAATTCCACCTTCTTATAAGAATCTCACCTGCAATATATTCTTTCGTTTCTTCCTTCTGGTGGCTATCCTTTGCATCAAGATACTATGCCCCTGCTTCAATTTTGAACCAATCGTGTTTTGTGTGCATTATTCTTTCTATGGCTTACCAAGTTGACTTACCACTCTGGTGCTCAACTTGTCACTTCTCAATATCTTTGGTATTCCCAAGAAAACCCTTACAAAAAAATAATTTAACCGATACTGTTTAAGTCTAAACCAATCGATCTTAAATTCAAACGTTCGTCTCTCTTTGTGTCGTTTGTACCACGTTTCGGCCTTCATTGTTTCCACATCGGTTTCACCCTCAGGTCTTTGTAAGATATTTTATATCTTCCTCTATGTGGCATAAGGATTGGGTCGGACTGTCAGAGAGAAAGTATGGCGAATGCATGCTCTCTTCTTTCTGAAAATTCTATGAAGCCCTTCAGCTGGGATCCTTGCAGTTCTTCAGCTAGCTTGTGTTGCAGTGATAGAGGTTGAGATCAAAAGAAGTCAAATATTCCAGTAGTTGTGGGTCAGTTGGGAAGCTCAAGCATTCATGACATAGGTCAGCAAGAGCAAGTAAAGTGTGGTGTACCGTTGACTGCAAGATTTGAGGCAGTTGAGGAGATCGCGAAGAAGCAAGACGAAGATCCGGTTGTTGTCAGTTACAAGCGAGTGGTCGGGATCAAACCAACCAGTGGTCATAAGTTAGATGAAGATGGCAACCTTCAGCATGAAAATCGGCGTTGTGTTCCAAATGTGGAAGATTTGAGGACGACAGTGACGGATGAAGCCTACAAGATAGCAATTGCAGTTCATCCCGGAGCAACCAAGATGTACAAAGAGTTGGAATGGTACTACTGATGACCTTCTATGAGGATAGTGATAGAATAATTTCTTGCGACAATAGTTACCACGCCAGCGTCCATATGCCACCTTTTGAAGCTCTGCATGGAAGAAAGCGTAGAACGCCAGTCTTCTTGGATGGAGTGGAACAAAGATAGATTACAAGACCAAAGTTGATACAACAAGACAACGATGAGATTGAAGTGGACCGTCTCAACCTCGAGAAGGATCAAGACAGGTAAAAGAGTTGGGAATATGGACGAAAAAGACTGTTAGAGTTTGAAGTTGAAGATCAAGTGTATCTAAAGACGTTCCCAATTAAAGGAGTAAGATGGGTTGGGCAGACATGCCAGATAAGCCCTAGGTATAAAGGCCCTTACGTGATCTTGGCTAAAGTTGGAGCTTTAGCTTATCCGTTTGGAGTTACCAGAATCGGTTTCACGAGTGCATAGCGTCATTCTTGTGTCAATGATAAGGGAATGTTTAACCGACATTGATGTGGAAGCAAGCTTTGACCTTGAGATGGTTGCAGAGATCTTGACCTATGTGGAAGAATCAAGTGCACTATAGGACGGGAGATGAAGAGAGTTAAGAAGGAAGACGTATGGCTAGTTTTGGTTCAGTGAAGCAGTCATACACCGGCAAGGACAACATGAGAGTTAGAAGACAAGACGCTTTGCGAAGTTCCAGAGTTCAACTACCTCCCAATTATGTTCCGTTTTGAAGACGAAACTTGTTTTAAGGGGAGAAGGATGTAATATCCTGAAAATTCGAGAAGGATAAAAGAGTAAAATGAGAATATATTAGTATTTTTACTACTTTATTCCTAACCTAATGGAATAATTAAAAGGAGATGATTATTTAATTAATGGAATTTAATTAATGAGTATAAAAGGGAGTTATTACCAAAATTACTCATTATTTTTACACGGCAAACTTTCTGATAAAATGGAGAAGAGGTCGACGCATTCAAAGAGAAATGGGAAGAACGGAAATTCAAATCGCGAAGCTAATCGGTTGATAATTTGTGTAGACGACAATAGAAGGAATTGATCAATGGAAGAAGACGATATTTTCTACGATTTTCGTTTAAATTCGGTAAGATCTCTCCTATAGCCCAAAATCTAGATTCGTTTATGTTCTTGAGAAAATATGAGATTTTGTGGATTAGAAAAGTTTCCTAATCGTAGTGTAATGGTTAATTATCGTAGGTGATTCGTAGAAGTTGTAGGAATCGATGATTGAAGCTCTTTACTATCCGTTTTTGCTTTCAATCGCTTTTGGAATTGCTAAGCTGAGAGAGTGTTCTTATACGGTAAAGGGTGCTCAACTGTATTTTAATTTTAATTAAGTTACTACTGGTTTTGTTTATTTATCTGCTTTCGTAATATTCGTTTGATTTAGGTTTGTATATATATATATTTGGTTTGTAGTTGTCCAGAGCAATTCTATGTTTTTGATCAAAAACCGGATATTTTATTAATAAAATTGTACAAACTGTACACAATGTACAAAAAACAAATTAAGGGCAAGTCCAATGGTAGGGGTCAAAATCAAATTTTGATTTTATATGATGTGATAAGATTCCAATGAAAAAATTAATAGGTGATCAAAATTAGTGTGATTAGGAGAGTGACATATATTCAACCCGCTAATACCTCCCATTCACTACACGCGCGGTGGAAGGAATTTGGCCAAAAAGGTGTTGCCAACCAAAGTGCACATGGGCTTCATTCCCCTTGTCCCTCATTTGTTCTTTTTTATTGGCTAACACATATTTTTGTAACGGAAATATTTCCTCCGCTTTTTTTTATCTCATCACATTTTATAATTTACTCTTTTTATTTACATAATCGTTATCAGACATTTTTAATGATTATTTATTACTTTTTCCTCCTTTACCAATAAAATATTTTATCTTTAATTTATCCAACCAATCATGACACGCTTATGGCGAATTGACTAATCAAGAATTTATTTTCGCAAATTTGGATATTATTTTACTTCTCGTATATAGTTTTTCAAAATTATTGTTAGGTTATTTAAAAAATTATGGTTAAGTAAAAATAGGTTAATTAGTACGATTTTTTTTTTTTTTTGAGTTAAGACAATATTTTTATATTATTGAAACATTCATAAATTTAATCAAAATGGATTAAAAAAATGATACTACTAAATTTTGATATTTTGGGTTGGAGATATTGTTTGTAGTGTGATCAAACTCAAATTTTGACACTTTGGATTGGAGATGAAAAATTGATCACCTATCTTTACATCGTTTCATATAGGTGATCAAATTTTAAAATTTGATACCTATGGGTTGGAGTTGCCTCTAAAGCAAGATACAAGTGTTTAAGTGCATCCAAATAAATCAGTAGAAATTACTCTAAGTTTCCGAATTTCTGGACCTTTCGAGAGATAAAGATCGTCTTCGGGGGCCGTAGGGTGCTTCAGAGCAATTCTATGTTTTGCTAAAAAGATAGTTGTCGAAAAAAAAGGAAGAAAAGGGATAACAGGTATTGATGAGAATGGATCGAAAGGTTATAAAAAATAAGAAAGGAAAAAGGCTATGCAGTATACTCATGCTGCATATATCATGTCTTTATTTTTTATCAGGAAAGCGATAAAAAAAGAGAAAAAAATAAAATGAAATTATTACATATGCATTATATTAAGGGGGGTTTTATTTGGACCCCCCTATCTACTACTTGCATCCATTATTTGATTATTTTTTTTTACTTCTACACACTCCCATTTTACTTATTACACTACACAAAAATAAAAAAAATACACTTTAGTCCCTAAATTTACAACATTTTAATTTACCCCATCTTCTTCCATTTTCAATCCCTAAAATCTATCTCCCCACCCCTAGCCACCATCTCCACCAGCCACCATCTCCTTCATCCCTTCCACCAACACCATTCATCTCCACCACCATCTCCTTCTTCCCTTCCACCACCCATAAACACCTCCCGCCCCTTCCTACCATAAATCCTCCCATCCCCCTTTCTCCCTTGAATCAGCCCTTTTTCAAAACACAAAACAAAAATTTGCCTGCTAAACCCACCCCCCCTTTCTCCCTTGAATCGGCGCTTTTTCAAAAAAAAAAAAGTTGCGAATCGCCTGCTACAGGAGCTTGGAGTTGTGATTTTCGATGGGAGAGGAGCTAAGATTTGCTTATAGTGGGGGGAGAGCCGCGATTTTCCGATGGGAAAGAGGAGTCCGAATTTTCCGACGGGAAGGAGGAGCCCCCGATTGTCGGTTCCTTCTACGATTTTGGCTAATTGTTGAGATGCAAAAGCTGGGTTGCAAGAAGGCAATGGCGGTGCTGGTAATTGATGGTGATGAAATTGGGTTGTTCTACGGCGGCGGATGTGGTGGTGGTAGAAAGGCCTTTTGGTAGGTTTTGGATAGAGAGGAGGTTGAATTGCTTGATGGGTTTGAGGAATTGATGGATTTACATTGATGTTCTTACGGATTCTTAGCTCTGCAATCTTCTGATTTTTTTTTCTTTGATGAAGGAGGAAGAGGGGTAAAGTTGGAGATGATTTTGCAAAGGAAGGATGGTGGTCGGGTAAATACAATGGCGCTTGGTTCTTGGTGGGGTGGGAATGGTAGTGGCGGCCGGTGAAGGTGGAGATGATTTTGCAGGTGGGGAGGAGGAAGGGCGGTGAGAGAGTTGGGGTGGCTGGGTGAAGGAGGAAAGTGGTGGACGGTGGTGGCTGGAAAAAATGAGGGGGGTGAAATTTTTGGGGGGACTAGTTTGAATTTTTTATAAGTTGTGGTGAAAGTAGTAGTTTTTTTTATTAATTATGTAGTGTGAGAAGTATAAAAATAATCAAAATAATCTTGTGGTACAAGTAGTAAGTGGGTGTAAGTAGTAAATAGGGGGGTCCAAATAGAACCCCCCTATATTAATTTTGGTGCTTTTACGTGTATTACACGATACAATGTAGTTTGTATGTTCTTGTAGAACATTATATGTTAATTGAAAATGTCTAACTTGGACCTCTGGTAGCCTTGGCTCAGCACCACAACTGAGACCCTCTGCGGGGAGAAGGTGGGAGCACCGGAAGACGTTATTTAGGCCTTGTGGGACACTGACTTAGTAGTCATTGCTCCTTTTACAACATGCTAGGTAGTGTAACTAGTTGTCTAGGACTAGAAGTCCTTAGGAAGCCTTTTATGTGAATTAATCAGGTTGTTAGAACTTAACTCATAAGTACATATGTGGTTGTCTAAAAGCTAAAACGTCAATATCACTGGTAAGGCACGTTTCTAAATCGAAGAATGTGATTCTTACAGCCCCCTTGAAGCTATGTGTCAAGGGCCAACGAGTAAATCTCACATGGAGACCTAAGTCCATGCCCCCTTGAGAGGTGCTTAATATGTCTCGGTGCATTCTCACCATGCATAGTGTCATTTGGTATTGATGTAACAAACTTATGTGCGTGAGGATGTCCTATGTGATCTAGTAGAGGATGAGAGTGATCTCAATGCAACCTATGTGGTAGAGATTGTAGAATTTACTTGTTATTATGATATGTTATATTTTGCGTGTAACCGTTTCTTCTACCCCTTACTAAGTACGTATGTACTTACCCCCTTTGCTCTCTTGTCCCCACCATGAGAAGGTGGTGTTTTTGTAGGTCGTTTTCGAGGCCACTGAGGTGTGACCCGGAGATGCTGCAGATGACGTCTACTATCTTTACTTTCAGTCTACTTTTGGGTATAGATTCTCTTTATCCTTGTATTGTTAGAGATCGATGGGTGAGTTTATGGTTATCATGATGTAATGATTTACCCGTATTTTAATGGTTACAGTTGGTCTTTTAATAATGTAATATATGCAGCCTGTGTTACTCTCGATCGTTTTAGTAGTTGTTTTAAGTACCCGAGTCAGTCGTTTCACCTTCAGCTTGTTCTTTGATGTCTTCTTACGTATGGCTTATGTGTATAATTAGATTTATTTTAATTATATGCGTGCCGGGCATTTTTTTCCGGATAGGGACTCGGTATCCGGGACATGGGCGTCGTGAAATATCTTAGTAATTTAGAACACCCACGGGATCATGCATTTTTATGCTTGCAAAACACCACAATCTTCATCATTCCAAAAACATTTCTTAATTAAAAATGCAAAAGAAATTGTAGCTACCAACATTCGTAATTACAACTAAGACTAATTGAAAACGTAAAAGCAATTATACATATGTAATTACAACTAAGATGTCAAATAAAACTTGTCGCTCTATGAACGGTGGAAGTATTCTTGTCGCTCTATGAATGGTGGAAGTGTCAAATTACTTGTGTCGGTGGAAGTATCTTTGTCGCTCTATGAATGTTGGAAGTATCAAATTACTTATGTCGTGACGGTAGATGATGTTGCTCTCTTAGCGTCTTGGAAGTATCAAATTACGTATGTCGTGACAGTAAATGATGTTGCTTTCTTAGCGTCTTCAATAATCGTGAGTAGATGATGTTGCTCTCTTAACGTCTTCAATAGTCATGACCGTAGATGATGATGCTCTCTTAGAGCCTTCAATATCGGTAGATAAGCGGTGGAAGTATCAAATTACTTACGTCGTGAAATATCTTTTGACGGCCGCTTTACTCCATGTGATTCCTCCGGCATCCGCAATTGGCACTGGATTTTGTTTCGCTCGATCACCTCATACAAACAATCAACCATTTATTGAGCCGAAAACAACTTGCATTCTCCCAATCTAACAGCCCAATTTAAAACTGTATGCGAGCCAACGTGTTTCTGAAAAAAAAATACCAAACACCTGATCTCACACCTCGAGAATTGCATCGTTCTTTTGTGATATCCAGCTAAATCCACACTATTATTGAAAAATATTGATCGTTCGATCTTGATCCCACACCTCGGGTATTAATATTGATCGCTGGATCTTGATACCACACCTTAGGTATTATGATTTTACTTACTAAACGGGATTGTGTACCTAGTTGGCATCGGACAGCAAAGAGACCCAACTGGATTATTTTACTTACTAAATGGGATTGAGTACCCAATTGGCATCGGACAGCAAAGAGACCCAACTGGAAAGAAAAGACACCTAGGATTCGAAAGCCTAGCATTGTTATCCTTCCAAGGAATGCTGTTATGATTTCAAGCGTTGATCAGAATGCTGTAATCATTTCAAGCGCTGTTCTGAAGACCATGATGAATGATTTGCTTACTAAGACTCGTGAAGAGACGCATCAAAATCACTCATCTGCCGAAGCAGTGGACCCAAATTTTGGAGAAGTCACCTGAAGGTGAGAAATCAGATGTCAGCATGGCTGAGCATGAAGAGCAACTCTTCTGTTTGGTTTCGTGGAAACAAAAGGAAAAGAAAGAGAGGATTATGACCGAAGAGAAAGGAGGGGGGAATGAGTGATTTTGAAGTCCCTTTGAGTGTTTGGATTAGATTGATAGGAAAGGAAAGGAAAAATTAAAAGTGTTTGGAAAATTAAAAGAAATAGAAAAGATATGTTTGAGGCATTTTAAATTTCCACTTTTTATTTATTTATAATAACGACCAACAAGTTCAAATCGCAGGAAGCAGTAGCAGAATGAACCAATAATAAATAATACATAAAACAACTTAAAATGACAGAAGTCCAATATTTGTGCATAAAGAGAATTTTCAAACCAACAAAACGAAGTACTAAACAGAATTTTCAAACCAACAAAAGGAAGTACTAATGAAAATACTTGTTCAAATCATAAGCGTCAAAATGAAAATTACGATTAACTTATTGGCATAGTAAATGGAAACAAAGCATATAAAAAAGAGTTCGACATAAAAATCATATCAAGGAAAAGAAAGACGGCATAAAAATGTTACAGTCTTTCACAAGAAAGTATATCCTTTCACAACTTTGGAGTAATTGATATGATGTTCATCAATCAGTACATAATATTGTTTTTATCAAGTGATCCAACCAACGATAGCTCAACCACCAAAAAAAACCCAAACCCAGATCCAAAAATAGCATAAATACTCAAAAAAAAAGTGATAAAGATGACTAACCGGAAACGAGAATCAATTAGAATGATGACACAAACATACCTCAAAATTTAGATGATGATTGAGAGTTGATAAAAGATATGTGCTTGAATGGTTGATTCAATGGAGTGAAAAATATGGACGGATGATACAATATATATACACTGAACAAAAATTTAGGTTATACTAGATTCCCGCCAAAAAATTTCACCGTCAATAGCGCCATTTTGTTCTAGCATTAGCGCCAATAACTTTTGTGATTAGCGCCAAAATTTTAGGTTATTTTAGGTTATTTCCTTTTTTCCCTCTATTTTTTAATTAATTATATTCTATCATTTCCCTTGGATTCCAAATATTCCCTTTCTTTTCTTTTCTTTTCTTTTCTAGTGTGGAATACCAAACACTAGACATAAATCCTTCTGTCTCCTTAAAAACCAAACAGAGCCTTAACTAAAATTTAAATTTATGTTTTGAAAAGTTATTGATTGAAATTGCAAATTAAGTATAACAAACATGTTGATTATTGTGATGCTAAGTATTTTAATGGATTTAGTACTATGAGAAATTTTTGAGTAATTGTCTTTCACATTGTGATGTTAAGTATTTTAATGGATTCAGAAGTATTTTAATGGATTCAGTACTATGACAATTTTTTTGAGTAATTGTCTTCCACTTTGCAAAGCCTTGGTGACCCAAATTTTTCCTTCAAATTGTTCTTTATCAAATATTAATCAACCCCATTTTTCTGTATCCAAGTTTTTCTGTATCCGAGTACTCCGGTGTAGGTCCAGACTTCCTCCGAGTACTCCGGTCTAGGTCCAGACTTCCTTCGTGCCACGCATTGATTTTTTGACACATCTCAGTGTATTAAGGACCCTTCCAAATATCCTACCACGAGCACTTCCTTCAAATGAAAATTTATTTTAGTATATACGGTTGTCAAAAAAAAAAAAAAAAATTACAGACTTCCAGATTTGTCAAAACAAAAGGTTCAAAATGACATATTAATATTCAAAAAGCAAATGATCCAGCAAATGATCCATACTACATAAGATAATGCTAGTAACTCCATCCCTCAAACAAATGCAACATTTGACAAACAAGCGATACAGTATACAAAACCTCCTTCATGATTTGTGTGCGCAAAAAGCAATTAGTGAGAAAACCAATTCTTCACTATCATAGCTCATCGACTCCGATCCGATAAGTGCACAAGATAGAAAATACCATATATATCACCATCGACCAGCCATAAAACCGGCAATTTTGTATTCAATGCTACTTTCTGTAAAAATCTTTAAGTTGCAACATCAGGCTAGCATTTGACACATCTGGGTCATCAAAATGAGTATCACTCTTGCGCATTGAATGAGTATCACTCTTGCGAATTGATTTTTCACATCTGGGTGTATTAAGAAGAACTATGGCATTTGGTGAAAAGCATTTAATATTTGCTTACACTTTAACGGTGTAATGTCTATAGTCGAGCCACAAAAAATTTCAAATATTATACCGACAGCCCATGCTGTCGACAGGCCTTCCAGGATAGAACCAATTGCATGAGCTGCCGCTGACTTTCTATGTTTCATGACACGTCTGGGTGTATTAAGAAGAACTATGGCATCATCTCTTGTATGTAGGCTGTGAGCTGCCGGAGTATCCGTTGCCGTTCCTTTTCAAATGAAAAGATGAATGTCAACATTATACTAAGAAAGATAATAAGCAGAATTTATGATAACTTAGAA
This sequence comes from Gentiana macrophylla, assembly GCA_026214975.1. NCBI lineage: Eukaryota > Viridiplantae > Streptophyta > Magnoliopsida > Gentianales > Gentianaceae > Gentiana > Gentiana macrophylla. The sequence goes on from CM047814.1 coordinate 41,306,917, forward strand.
GCGATACTAAATAAAGGAGTTTGGTTAACTTAGAAGCTAAATTATCTGGATGAAATTAAACCGTCTAGTCCACCTAGTATGCATACATAATGGTTAGAGAGTCCACAATTGGTGACACCTTAAAACGCTCCTTAAAACTACTTTTCATTTCTTTAAAATATGATTCACTCCAACAATTACACCGTATACAACACCCTTTTAACACCAAAAATCTCATCTCCTATCCAACATATATCCATCTCCTATCCAACATATATCCATTTCCTGCTATCCAACATATATCCAAGACGTGCACAGACGTGGAAAACAAATGCAAAGAAATTAAACCATGTCTAGTCCACCTAGTATGCATACATAATGGTTAGCACACCTAGTATAAAAATAACATTTAACTCAATTATCTAAAAGAAGCATTTCATATTTATACTATCCTACGAAAAAGAAAGTATCAAAATAAAAAAATACTGGTACATACCTATAATTCGGACTACATCGATATTTCTATATTATTTATAATAATAATATACTCCCCCATGGTCGACTTCGGAGTGATCAGGCATAATTAGAATTTTTTTTTCTGATGTGTCCTGCAATGTGAACAATAACATGAATTTGAACATCTATCCACAGCATAAATAAATAAATTCAATAATTTAAGACGTATATTTAAAACATAATTACAATATTGGGTTCATATTTTAAAAGGGGAAAAATATACCCACATAAAAAATAATTAAATGAATCACATCATCCACTTTCCAGAGACAAAACCGGAAAATAAATAAAAGTGTTACCGAGATATAGCCGGAAAAAAACTTTGCATGGAAAAAAAAAATCATGACGAAAAAGGGATGGAAGTCGGGTGAATCGGGATTTTAAGAATTTAATTATACCAGCCGAGCCCTAAGCAATAGCTAGCACAGTAATTTCACCGTTTTGCAGCAAAATTCAGCACAATAACACAATCGTTAACTAAAAGCATCCCTTCCTAACGCTACCAACCTCATGATTTGCTGCACGAAGATGAAAAAATGCCGAAAATTCTTCCCTATTAAAACCGATAGCTGGAAATGACCAGGAATTCGAGCACTTTTAATTTACTGGAAACTTGTTTGAATTATCTTGGGAGAGGAGAGTTAGGCAATTTGAAAGAGGGAGAGATTTTATGACAAGAAAGTGTGGAGGCGGCGGCAAACATATAGTGCCTTCTAGGGTTTACTACAAGTTTAGGCATTTACCTTTTTACCCCCTGTGTGGTGATACAAATTACTTGCACCGGGGTTAATTTCAATGATTGTTGGGGATTGAATTTTATACTTAGTAACAAAGTCGTCTTTGATAAGTTTGAAAGAAAGTCTACTTGTATTCAGATACATACATTAGTGGTAAGCCATTAGGATCTAACCGACCTATTAGTGGGGAGATCCAGGTTCGATTCCCGCTTGGGCATAGTTTAAGATGGGTGTGTGTATTTTGTTTCGTAAAAAAAGGAGAAAAAAAAGAAAGAAGAAAGTCTACTTTGAAACGAATTAAATAAATTACACGTTAGTCATGGAATAATTGTAAAAAATTGATCCCAGAAATATATTTAGCTGGGCTTATTGACACCACCAGTTTTACTATTGATATATTTTTATTTTATTTTTTCTATTTTCTGCACCACACATATATTTTTTTATTTTACTCTAAGATTACATTAGGAACGCGGCCACCGACGTTCTTTTTCGATATCAACGCCAATGGATCGACGTTTAAGCCATGACATTTTGTAACGTAAATGTCGTCACATCGACTTTCGTTTTCAAACAACAACGTCAGTGGACTGACGATTCTAAGTTGTGACACATTTACAACGTAAATGTTAGTGTCACTGACTTTCGTTTTTAAATAGCAACGTCACGTTGCATTTATTAAAAAAAATTCGTGGTGCCGGGAGTAATAAGGTGCCAGTAGTAAAAATGACTGTGCTAATTGAAACCTCTATATTTATTTATATGTTTTCAAGGGTGGAGATTAAAATCTAGAATATCCATTTAAATTAAGGAAGTTGATCGTAATCGTTCTCCATCATAAGATAAGAGATTCAAAAATAACAAATCATTGTATATTGGAAAATTTACACTACTTTTTTTTTTTAGAGGAACAAGGGTTTTTAATTCAACATATCCAAAGACATGTCATTCAACACAACCTGACAGGAAAGATCCCCATTCTACTAGGGGCTAAAATTTACACTACTAATCTCTTATTATCCTTCATTTTCTCGAACCTAGCTAGTATCTTTCATATTAACATTATATGGTTCCTTAAATATTTTTTTGTTACACTTTTAAGATACTTTAACACATGACTCACCGGCGGATCTGTTAAGTGTCCAAATAATGTGACAAGAATATATTGTTAGAGGACTAAAATGTTATCGTGAAAAAGATAAGAGTTATTTCTGCCACGATATGAAAATATAAGGGACAAACATCGTCAAAATTTTGTAATTGTTTATCGATCAATAAGAATGTGATATGTAACACATGCACTAGAGTTAAATGTTAGACGTTATGCGTCCATTAAGTGTAAAAAAAACGTGTAACAAAAAGTATAGATATGGACCAAAACGATCAAATACGAAAACTAAAGAGTAATTTTGAGGAAAAAATTAAATAAGGAACCAAATATAATTATTTCCGTCTACTTTCTTCCTTTCATCAATACTTGTAAGTATTTTTTTGAAAAAATGTGTTTGGAGCAGGGTTTGAACTCGGGACATTCCACTCTGATACCATGTTGAATAGAATAACTAATATTATATTTCAATACGTTAATCATGGACTCAATGATCTCTTAGACAGGAGGACCAAGACTCAAAACTCATAAAGAGTCACCAGTATTCAGAGTTAACTCACACATTGCAGATGTTGAGATTTGATTCTACGTTTTTTTGATGTAATCTGACATCCAAAAACCAACTAAGCTACTCATGTGAGTATACGTAGATAACGTTATTTGCTTTTAAGGTACAATCAGGGGTGGAGGTGTGTATATAAGGGTGGAACGTACCATGGCCATCTTGAGGCAGAAATTTTAGAATTAATTAAAACAACGTAGTTTCATTGTTAAAAAATGTCGTTTTGTTGTTAATATATGAAGTTTTATGCTCCGGTGATCTCACTCGAATAAATTTTTGGACAAAAAAAATGCACTTTTATGATCCGATGACCCCACTGAAAAAAAAAACCTGGATCCGATCCTGAGTACATACTATGGTAGATAAAGTCTTAAAGGGTGCCTTTAATACAACTACATTAACAATGAATTCACCTAACATTTTACCTATCCAAAGTGAATAGAGAAATAGGTCATGTAAAATAAATTGTATCATCCTATGGCGGAAAATCAGACAAACATTGCTAAAATACAACGGTGAGACATAGTACGGATATACATTACTAATTAAGATATTACAAAAAGATACAAGCTTACAAACGACCACTACATATACACAAAATATTATACAACTTATTACAGCAATAAATTTCAAAATTTACGGTCTTCCACATATGTTCCGGTGAATATTGTTTCAGAAAAAAGGGCTATAGCTTCTACCCAGATAGAGTTACTTGTACTATACTATCAACATGCTTTTGCTATCATAAATAATTAAAATGACATCATACAAAATTAATTACTAGAAACACAATTTGATTTAGTAAGACAAAGCTGCTTCAATCTGGTAGTACAGGGGAAGAAGTTCTTACCTAACGACTCACCATTAGAGAGTATAAAAAGACAAAACATAATATATATATATATATATATATCAACACGTGACACTCATCTTGACGGTTCCAATCAGTTGTTTCTAAGGATGCAACATATATATATATGTATATGGATAGATATATGTATGTATGATATGTACTTACTCTACTCGATAAAATGCAGAAATGATGGGGCATGATGTTTTGATGATTAATAATAATAATAATAATAATAATAATAATAATAATAATCACAGAGGACGCAATAACGGATAATCTTCAAGTAATTCACGCTCTGACAGAGCATCTGTTTCACTCTGAGGTGTCCACAAAACCTCAACTGCCTGTATGAAGAAGACAATGAAATGAATATTATTACTACAAAGACTGGAAGAATGAAAAGATGAGGGAGGAGGCTCTTAAAGTGGTGAGTTACCAGTGTTTTGCTTGAAGGAATAGAAGCAAGCATTTGCAAGGCTTCTTTCAAATCTGAGTTACCATTTATTGTGGGAAGCTTATGTACTCCTTCAGCAGCAACCAATATTGTTACCTGCAAACAAAATATTTAAATATCACTCTTTGGTATAGCAAAATGGATATTCATCTCTTTTTCTACATAGGGAGAGAAGGAGGGATCAAATACATATATTTGCTTACAGCCCCCGGTATCCGGAACCCCTGGTCCGACTAATCCGGAGTTCGGCCCGGCTCGTGCCTGCAGAGTCTGACTCTTACTCAGGGGTAGGGCCTGACCAAGAACTCTTCATTATATTGTTAGTACTTCAAGATGGACAACTATCAATACATCAGAGCATAAGGTCATGGACTTAACCCTCTCTATCTCCATTTCCACATCGTTTATATTGTCTAAGAATTGGGCTTGCTTGTCGACCTAGTTATTATGCCCTACATGCATGTGTCGTATGTTCGCCTAGGCGCTTTGTTATAGGCACACACTTGAAATGGGTGTGTTGAAGTGAATAGGAAGATTTCAAGTTAAAACAACAAGACAGATAAGTTTCCTTACCACTATATACTCGTTACTAAATCCGCTAGCTCTCTGGCCTGTCGAGCTTCTCTTTTTAATGTTGTTCACGTTGACAAGTGTTTCTTCATCAAACTTCCCACGTTCTTCGATAGAAAGCTGATTAAATCTCTTCTCCCCTTCCTCCAAGCTCCTCTTTACATCAGCCTGCATTGAAACATAAGAAACAAGAGAGGAGCATCAAACTTACTGTTAGAGCAGTTGCGATAGTTTTTTTGAACATGTTCTTTATTTCACAGACTCGAACACCCTTTTTTTTGTTGCTATTTTACAAAATCTCTATTTAGAGTGAAATGCAGCAGAATATAATCCGAATAAAAGAATCTGCATTTTGTGCATTACAAGTAGTGCATAATTTAGAGGTTATGTATTGTTTAGATTTTGGTAGAGATTCTGCTGCAAATGGCTTTTTGTGGATTTACATGATTTGGATCTCTATTTTACATATTTACGGTAAATGAGTGCTCCTAGGGATAAAAGTCAATCGAAGTAACCACGGGGAAAATAGTGGCTGTGGTGAAAATTGTACCTAAAATCCAACACCAAACAGCTATATCATGCACAAATGGAATCAAGAGAAAAAGATGGATCAAGACCAATCTGACCCTGTGAGGGGTAAAATCGTGAACATCTTACTACAAGAATGTTCAGTTTTGTACTATAACTTACAAGGAAGAGACTCCTGAACGGAAGTTTACAGGGAACAGCAGCTAGAGATATGCTAAAAGGTACATCTTGGAGTTCCATAATTTTCAGTACAAGATTTAGTTCACTTACCGATGAATAAGCCGAGATGCAATAATCTGGATGCCGAAGCAAAGCTAGACTTGTCTCTGCAATCAAAACGGCGATACAATAAGTTAGTATCCGGTGCACTATAGAACTACTTGACAAGGTGTGAACTTAATGAGTTGTAACAAAAAGAAATTGAAACATACAGGTTTAAAGCAAAAGAAGATCACACAAAGCTAAAACGATGCAAAGTTAAAATCATTCACAAATACCATTTTACAAGCAGTCCGTGAGTACAATGGCCAAGGGTCAATTGAAAAGTCATAAATACAAATACAAAGAGTACAATGTCATAATCACTCCAGCCATTTTCACCAAAATATTCCTCGGAATATTCTCCCAGTAATGTGACTTCTTTAAGGACATTGTTTTATTTTCAGTGTTCGTCTTTTCTTCAACCCGAATCACAAGGATTTTATTGGAGCTCAGTGCTAGAATACTAGTACTTTTGAATCCCTTTTCAAGGGACTACCTACGTTTCCAGGCCCGTTCATGAATTATAAGATACGCCATTTGTAAATCAAATTATCTCAAAGGTGGATTTTTAAAAAATAACGAATCTGGATAACAAAATTATCAATCTCCAAAGCTGATTGTCATCAATTTCCATTTGAGGCCAGCAAGTTCGTTTAGCTTTATTGTCAAAGTCCCTGCCTAGGTCTTCATTTGCAATTAAGAATTGTTTTAATCAACTATGGATTTCTCAGTTTTGTAAAGCATCTGCTTTACCCAGACAAGAAAATTGTGAATTCTCACCGATTTTATGTCAGACCAAAATATGCTGTCTCTGTGTAAACATCAGACGAAATGCGCATTGCCATGAAATGTTGCAGAATTTTCTTGATACAGAGTTCAGAAAGGAAAATGAATGGTGTTAAAGCTTTTTCTCGAATCATGTCTTTCATGGACTGAGCAATCGTTGAAACCCTTGAAAGCTAAGAGATTACCAAGAGGAAATTTTGTCATAGAATAGAGGCGTAAGAAGAATATGTTGGCACTGCTCTTAAAGGCACAAGTGATTCCCTTTTGTGATAGATGTTGCTCTCTGCTTTCGTGTTGGATTTAATTTATCTTATGAAATCTTGTTCTATGATTTAATCGAGCAGACTTACTGTTGAATTATCATATATCTCAAAACTTAAGCTGATGGGAGGTAGATAATTAATATTTTTTAAACACTTTAACACCCCCCTCAAATGTGGGCCTATAATACGACTGGGAGAGGCTCAACTGTTGGAAGCTGTTATGTTCCTGCCGCCTTTCTCATTAGGGCTTAGTTTCATTTTTATTTATCATCGCTTTTTCACTTCTTTACCCTTAATTAAGTAAAATAAGGTGAAACTTGTTCACCAAGTTATGTAACACGGGTTACAAGGCCAATAAATAAGGTGAAACTTGTTCACCAGGTTATGTAAGGCGGCCAAAAGGGCCTTAAGTCGGCTGTAGCTACCTATTTAATAGTTGTGTACTCTGTTTGTTGAAATCAATAAAAAAACTTGTTAGAATCTATCTGTCTAGAGTTTAGCTATTTTTATGTTGTTTGTATACCTAATTATCCTTAATTATTTAGTTGCCTAATTAGTTTAGGCTTTTTCCCCTTTGTTTCTATTGGTTTTCTCTGCTTGGAAACTGTCCAACTAGCCATTGGAACAGTATTTTCTGTACACATCCAACCAGCCGTTGGATGGCTCATCAATATATAAGGGAGTTTAGTTGTAATACCAAGTAGTGCTTCTATCTACTTTATGACTTCTATTAAAAAAGAAATATTTCTCCCAATCTTACATGGTATCAGAGCCTTAGGTTCCATTTTCCTGAAATTTTTTAAAATTTATGTTCCTATCTGCAATTTTCTATGGCTAATTCTTCCACCACAAGTTCTGCCACTGAAGCTACAATATCTGAAACTCCCATTATATCTGGGGAGTTACAGGATATTCAGGCTACTTACAAGCTCAATGAAGAAATTACTTTGCTTTTGTTGTAGGAATGGTGAGTCAATTCATGCATAACCCTGGAGAAGAACACTTGGAAGTTGTCTACCACATCCTCAAATACCTAAAATCAACTCCAGATCAAGGTCTTCTCTTCACAAAGAATGAACAGAGAGCTATAAAGATCTTCACTGATGCTGACTGGGGAGGTTCTATTCCCGACAGAAGATCAACCACCAACTATTGTTCATATGTATGGGGGAATTTAGCAGTGTTCTAAGAATTGGCCCGGGCGGCCTCCCACCGTTCTGATTACACCCTAGGCGGACATGTCTAGGCTGGTAGGGTCCTAGACGGGATTTAGGCGGGTTCTTCCAAAAGGGCAAAACCACTGCCTACCCCCACCCCCCACCCAGCCGACTTCTTCCAAAAGGGCAAAACCACCTCACCACAGCATCACCGACCTATCCGGCAAGCTCTTGAGGTCAAACTCTTGACTATTGAGTTCTTAGACTTGTTTTAACTTAATCAGTTAATCTCATGTGTTTTTGTACTTTAGTTAGCCTTTTGACACATCTCCTTAATGCTTATGCTTTATGATTTATTGATTTATGTTGGACAACAATAGAATTTGTAGAAATTATAATTCAGATTTATAGTTGGGATGCTAATCCCTTTATTACCGTTGCTACCTTGTTAAATTAACCCAGCCCACACTGCATTTATACACTGTCGGCTGGTCCCCTCATTACTTCTGTCCAACTCTTTGGACTTCCCTTGTATCCTATTTAAGCTCTCTCTTCCTGATAATAATATATAGAAGAGTTTCTCATACTTATTTGTTTCTCTTAAACTCTTCAGTATTATTTAAAAATAAAAAATAAAAACCAGGAGCCCGCTTAGCCGTCTAGGCGCCAGACGCCTAGCATCTTTTAGAACACTGAAATTTAGTCTCATTGAGAAGCAAAAAACAGGCTGTGGCATTAAGAAGTAGTGCTGAGGTTGAACTAAGATCACTAGCATTGGGAATTTGTTAAGGTCTATGGCTCACTAAAGTTGTTCAAGATATCAGAGCCCCTATGGACAAGACTGATAGAGATGAACAAGATGAACAAACTTTAGGGATCGACTAACTTCATCCCACTGTATTCTCGTTAACAATATATATAGGTTACAACTTCAACGCATAACACCTAATCCTTATAGGAAAGACAAAACCACCAAAACACTTATCCTAGCAGACTTAGGAATACTGCCGACCTAACTTGGTGGGCTGTACTAACTCCAGGCCCACCAATACATGCACACACTACATGGCCCAATAGGCCCAAACACTAAATACTAAATAACATATATGTACTATTTTTAAGTTTTAACAATGACTATTCAAGTTATGCGTGACAATATCTTTGCTATTCACATGGCAGAAAATCTTGTGCATCATGATAAGTCCAAACATGTGGACATTGACTGTCACTTCCTCAAAGAAAAGGCTGACAACAAGGAGATCAAACTAACACGTGTTCCCTCATCTCAACAGACTGCTATGTGTTCACCGAATCAACATCCATCCGACCTCAGTAGCAAGCTTGGCTGCTCCAACATTCACATCCAAGATTGAGGAGGCTATTAAAATATTAATATAGTATTAATATAATTCAGATTTACTTGGTGTACTATTCTAGCTGTCTTATTATTACCTTAAACGGCTAGTTCTTCCCAACTACCTAATTGGTAATCTGTATTATGGTTAGCCTCCTTTTTGTCCCAGACAAGGCATTTATTACTGACTGCCAATTGTCTAATAGCTGTTAGATTGTAATCTCTTTATATACCTCACTCTTGTGGGATCTAATACAAGAAATTGTTCTTTCTCATTCTAATTTTCCACATTATATGCCCACACTTTAGGTGGCGTGATGAAGTGTTTATAATGTTAATTATCCACCTCCCGTTAGCTTAAACTTTTAAACTTTTGGGAGAGATGGTATTTCAACATGGTATCAGAGACACATATTTATATTGTTCATGTGTTGGACTCTTTTTTATAAGCTCACACTTGAGGGAGCATGTTAAAGTTGTCCTACATTGGGACTTGCTTTTTGAATGAGAGTCTTGCACGAGCGCTAGGCTGTGTAGCACCGACATCTGAATATGGGCGTCGTGCGCCGTCTCCGACACATTTACGACACGACACGCTCCCCACACGCTCCGACACGTGTAGGTTGATAAAAATAATAATATTTTAAATTTTAATATCCGGCACTCCCCGACTAGGCAACGACACTCCCCACACGGCAAAGACACTCTTTCGCCCAATTTTTTGTTTTCTGCAATTCACACCAAGTATCGCAGTTCGCTACGTTCTTCATCGATGCGAGAGCCGAGATATCCGTTGCCGAGAGTCGTTTTTGTTTCTTTAGGCGCCCGTGATCCTCCCGTGCACACCGTGTACGGCACGACGGGAGGCAGGCCATCCTTTTTTCGTTTTCCTTGGCGCGTTGCACGAACGCTAGGCTATGTAGCACCGACACCTGAATATGGGCGTTGTGCGCCGTGTCCGACACATTTACGACACGACATGTTCCCACACGCTCCGACACGTGTAGGTTGATAAAAATAATAATATTTTAAATTTTAATATCCAGCACTCCCCGACAAGGCAACGACACTCCCCACACGGCAAAGACACTCCTTCGCCCAATTTTTCTAGGTCCAGGCTTACGTAAAATATGTACTTTAAGTGCCTTGGTTCAAGAGTCCATCTCTTTGCAATTGTTTCACCCCCATATTAAAAGATGAACTTCCTCACCTCATAGCCTAGGTTTTGAGGCTGAAGCACCTCCTATATGTTGGTAGGTTGGATTTTCAACACTTGCTCCCAATTTATTTCAACCTTGGTTGTCAAGATTGGAGGCTGGGGGAGATGTAGAAGGCAGGCGTAGGGAAAAATAAAGGATAGGGTGGTTTAGGATGACACCGCAAAGGTAGAAAAAGTGTATTGAAATTGGTGCCCAAAAGAAAACGCATGAGATACATTTCTGTTTTCCTGTCTCTATCGTACTTACGCGTAAAAAGATGAGAGTGACCAAGATGTAGCATTTTAAGCAGTTGAATTGCCAAAACGTTAAAAACCAAATACTGACAAAAATGTTCCGCATGCAATATTTTACTGGCCCTTAGCAGTCTTTAACCAAAATACAGAGTATAATAAGGGGGAAGGGGGGAAGGGGGTAATCTAGTAAAATCATCCAACATGTGCAACATTTCACAACCAGGATTTCATTTACATGATGTGAACATGCAATTAATTCCTCCAGCGCTGACCATAGAAGCAGTAGTTGATTGTTCTGAAGGCAGACTACAATGTACCACATATTATACAGGCCTGTTTTACAACTTACCACCTGTTTATACCTTTAATACTCTCTCCGCGCGAAATAAGTCTTTTTAGCACAATTTTTCCACGTATTATGAGTTTTTCTAGAATACTAATAGAGCATTTATTACATTTTTCTCATCTTACCCGTAATTAATTATCTATCCAACAATTTTCAAATACTTTAAAACTATTGCATTAATGATAATCAAAGGGTATTTCAGACTTTTTATCCAAAATTTATGACATTTACCTGCTTACTTAATTTATAGGAGAACATCTAAAACACTTATATTTCTGGAAAGCGGTAGTATATTCGGTGCACTCTATGTTCCTCCTTAGTGGGCTCAAAATGACTAAACAAAGAAATGACAAGAAAATTATGAAGCTTTTACCAGTCAATACATAGCTTAGACCCTCAGATGTGGATGTATCAGCACTTTCAGCTATGCGGTCAAGATCCTTCTGAAGTGATCTCCCCAAACCCAACAAAGCAACCTTCACAAAAGTAAAACACAGAGCCAGAAACAGAATGAAAACTATCTAGATTAAAAGGCATGAAGTTTAAATCGAAATATGCTGCGCGGACAAAAGTATGCGCATATGGATGATGTAGCAGACACCAAGAATAGAGTTGCAAAGTATATGAATTGAGTTGAACTCTAAGCTTATCCAGCCGAGTGTATGTATGTGTTCATCTGAATCGACTTGTTCAAGCCATAAATTATTGGTTCAATGGGAAAAGATAAAATACGAACTCGGCGCCTTGAAACACTAAATTTAAAAAGGACTCAACTTTCAAATTTGAACAAGTCCATATGAGATCCAATGAGTCTAGAAGTCAGATTCCTACAAAATAGGTGTGTTTCCTACAATGTAGGCACATCCTATGTTTTTAGTGTAAGATTTTTATATCGTTCTTGAAACTTGAGTCAAGAAAACAAGTGGAAGAGACCAAATAGAGTCCCACACGGTTTCTACGGTCATTCCTAAAGGACAGGGACGTGTTCCGTCTTTAATGGGATGAAAACTACTTTTAGGGATGTTAGGAGTTTGACTCATCTAAAAGTCAACCAAGTGGTGTGAAAGACTTACCTTACTATGTAGTTCATACCTACATCCTTATCTCTAGGAGTTTGTTGACCCTTAGAGCCTAAGCAAATCTTAATAAGCACCCCAAGCTGTCTAATGCATCGGATTTTACATTTTTCAGCCTATTTAAAGGCCTGATATCATCAATAAACATGGCATGGTGTGTTATATGAAAAATTGAAAGTTTAATACTCATTAGTTCCAACTTGGGACGTTCTATGGGGATGAATTATTTGGATTGAAATTTGAACCTTCATGGGACACTTATCAAGGTCTTTGTGTAGGATCTTGTGGCGTTCAACAAATCATGATAAAGTTTGTGGATTTCTATCCATCGGATCGAGGTTTGTCAAAAGAAAATTGAATCCAATGCAAGAAATTTCCATGTAGTACGATACATGTGGTTCCAAGTTCATTAGAACTTGGGGGTCTCCCATGCATATCAAATTATTTACATCCACTTATATTATCTAATCAAGCAAAAGTTCATACCAAATTGTCTGACTAAAGACACGAAACATTTGTAAATGTACAAGCCTTAGAATGTGATTGGATATATGAAAGCAAGACCTTTTAAGCTTATGTGTTTATTTCATGTAATGTACGAAACTTTGGAACTTAGAGAACAAACATATGCATCATAGTCATTTTTGGCTTGTGGTTAAGTTGTTGAGTTTCTCTATAATAGTCTTTGCTCACAAATGCCTATTGTGATGTGAAATTGCTTTAGGAATGTTCTACTATGTTCAAGGAGCATGTAACGAAAGGCTTGTGAGTGATAGCCTCTTGATGTTGTACTAATATAGTTAGAATGCTGCCCTAGAACATTAGGTCTGTAACCATGTCTAAAATAGCCAAAGCAAACAAAAAAAATTACCACAAAACTTGCCAATACATTACAAGATAACATGGAAATTTGGTAAGCTCTACACTTGACACTAGAATTTTACTATCTTACCGTATAATCTACAAAATTCCAATTCCGCAAATCAATTGCAATTGTAATGTAGAGACGAAAAAATCAAGTACAACTAAATCCAAAGTTGCAATATAATTCTTTGAAAATAAATCAAAGTTAAAGTCATCTCACTCAAGTATCTCAACAAGTACCTGCAGCTTGAGAACACTTGTTTTCTCGGTAGCAGTGAGGACACCACCCTCAGGACGGTCCGACAAGAACCGGACACTAATATAAACGCAGCAAAGCCCATCAAGACCATGAAAAGCTAGAACCAATACCAACAACAGGACCAACATAGATCCCACCGCCCCCAACACCAAAAGGTGAAGGGGCATAATATGGAACCGAGTATGAAAAACTAGAATCCCCGGACGTCCTTGGCACGGAATAACTCTTAGACGATGACGATGATCTGGACGACGAAAACGATTTCCCTCCCATTCTACCACCGGAGGCAGCCAATGCGGAGTTAGGATCGTGAATTAACAACAAACCCACAAGCACTGCAGCCACAGCCGGCTTCTGCAAAACTTTGAAGGCTCTATACATTACTTTAGCTAATTTTTCAAGTGGGTTTTCTACATTTTCCATAGCTGAAACCGAAATTCCGTCCTTACAGATAAAATTACCATGCTTATCACTTTGAAGGGAATTATTATTATTCAGACTGGGTGTAAGGAAGCACTTGAGAGTGACTGGAGTAGGTCTGTGGGTTTTTTTGGGGATTAAAGGGTTGAAATGAGTATTGTGAGGATAATAAAGGGTTCCATTTGAGGTGTGATTTTTGGGGCAAGAACAGAAACGGTTGCTTAATTGATATCGTGGTGTTGGCCATGTGAATTGAAATGGGGTTTTGAAGCAAGAGCGGAAAGCTCAAATGGAGAATACGGATTATTTTCCTTCGATTTTGCGACTGTAAAAGACAGAACAGTAAGGAGAGGTCATGCGGAGGTTAGGCGGGGAGGATTTAATTGAAGCCAGAAGATGGAAATCTGAAAAGGGGACCCAAAGTGTAGGGTTATGACTCGCTATGTTTGGATAACGTTTTGTTTTAGTATTTTTCTAACAAATATTTTTTTTTTTAGGTTAACAAATTTTTTTATTAAACCAAGTTCGCAATAGCGGCATAAATTACATCGTGAGGGGAAGAAGTTCCATAACCAACGCGACCGGTATGTTCTAATTCACGCCTCAGCTAAAAGGCTGCGAGAAGTTTCAAGCTTGCTTTTAACAAAAGAAAATGACGAAGATATGAAGGATGGCAAAAGCGCAAGACAATCACGCGCTAAACAACTAAACAGTGACAAATCATCCGTCGGCCTCACTAATGCCTGGACACAAGGCAAACAATCCGTCTCAAAAATGACTGCAGAGATCCCCAATCGAATAGACTCCTCCATTGCTAAAAGAAGTGTCTGCATCTCAAGTGTTTCGGGGCCTATACCGGGGTCAATATGGAACGAAAAGGCCGCAGTAATTGAGCCGAGCGCATCTATAATGATCAAACCCACCCCAGAGCCCGAAGCCGTGACAGAAGAATCAGAGTTGCATTTCCACCGCCTTACGGAGGCGACTCCAAATTACCGGGTGACCAAATTTCACCGTAATCCATATACGAAGAGTGGATGGCTTGACGGAATTCATCTGCCCCCGCTAAGGATACAGAAACCACACGAGATACAATAATCGCTACATCATCAAACACCGCACTGCATCGGGCTTTCCAGAGGTTCCAGAGTAGCATACAATAAGTAGAGACCTCATCTGGCATATAACGCTCTATTAGCGCACCAAGAAGCTCCTTAAAATTCGACCCATGCCGCATCCGCTGACTACCAAAAGGCGAGGCTTCCCAGATTGCCTTAGCATAGTCGCAGTCGAACAGGACATGTCGTAAGGACTCCATCTCCCTGCCACACGCCAAACAAAGCCCCGAGCCCATGTTGCGCTTAGCAAGCTGCTCTCCAATCGGTAAACAATCCTGCAGACAACACCATAAGAAATGCTGAACCCGCGGCGGCACAATGACTTTCCAAACATCCCGCCACAGCCTGGCCGGACCTGAAGATGATGATGCAAGTATCGAGACAGGAACTCTTCCATACATACTTAGCGCAAGGAAATATCCGGACTTTACCGTGTATCTGCCCCGATGATCATAATGCCATATAAGTTTATCCGGGTGCGAACTGCCTGCAATTGGAGTCTGAAGGATGGCGTCCACTTCCCAAGCCTGGAATTCTTGTCTAAGGAAAGCCACATTCCACTGCCTTGTCCCTGGCAAAAGCAAGTCTTGTACCTTACCGTCCGTAGACAATGAATGAGGAGAGTGAGCTAACCGAAACGATGGCGGTCTAGAGACCCAAACATCATGAAAGACGAAAACCGAGCTCCCATCACCAATTCGCCACCGTAGCCCCTGCATTAACATGTCTCTACCTTCTAACAAATATTAATTAATGACATACTACCAAAGGATTGATTGATATGTAATAAAACCAAAGGATGATAAGTAAAATAGGGATTTCTATCGACGACTTCATTTTTTACTTCCGATTTTTTTTTATTATTATTTTTAATTTATATACACTACAAATTACTTCATTCACCACATAAAAAAGCATATATATATATATATATATATATATATATATATATATGTGTGTGTGTGTGTGTGTGTGACATAACTTAAAACAACTACTTCTACTTAAAAAGTATAATTTATAACACCATTTAACTAAATATTAAAACACCATTCACAAAACATTATTTCTATCCCTCCTCTTTATTTCAAAACATCATTTCCCCTATTTACTTTAGTGTATTAGGTTTCAAAAAAAATAAAAATAATTGCAGCCATCAAGGGGAAGAAAGGGAAGGACGTGAAGAAGGGGGAGAAGAGAAAATTGCAGGAAGGACGGAGAGAATTTGTAGTAAAAGACTCTAAGGTATGTTGTTTTTTTTGTTTCATTGCAATGGGTATTAGTTTTGTGTAGAAATCGGCTTGAAACTGTTACCATTTCCGTCGTTTAGTACTTTAGTTTCGTTTATGCGTTATTCCGGCCGTTTTCCGATAGAATAGTCGGGGAAGATGACCGGGGCTGGAAACGTCGGTCACAGTGACGCTCGTTTTGCAAAACCAACGTCAGTGAGGCTGACGTTTAGGTCACAATCTCTTATTCGGGTTACTTGCATGGACGTCCATAATGGTGATGTTCTTTGTAAATAGAAACGTGGTTGTGGGTGAAGGTATGTAGAAGGTCAGCTGTGATGGTGTTGAAGGTACACCATGAACGTCACTATGTGTAACGTTTCTGTCTCTCCTTGAACGTCGTCCAAGCTGGCGTTTCTATGTTGCCTATAACGCCAATGTGGCTGACGTTTCTGCACAAAATGATTGCTACAAAATTGTTAAATCCGGTTTGTGTCCAGTTTGGTTTAATGAATATTTTGTAATAGCCGTTTGGTGTCATAAATGATGTTTGCTTTTGTAAATATTGTTATAAAGTTATCATATGAAATACTAGGTTTCGTTATCATTGTTTTGGGAGAAGTAGACAATTTGCTTGATTGATAGAATGTGATGACTTTAATCTTGTTGTCCTTCAATTCTTCATCATCATTTTCTTGTCAAAATGCCGTGTAGCCGTATTGGATGAGAAAAATGGGTATGCAACAGATTTACGATCAGTCTGCTCTGATGAGTTTGTTATGTGCCTAAGTAACACCTAAGTATGAGTTTATATAGCCTCGAATATGAGACTGTTAGTGGTCTGATTTGTGTCCTTGAAACTACTTAACAGAATTCTTATATGAGGTTTATGGCATGGCATGTTGTATATCAAAATAGAGTTAATGTTACCTTATATGAGGTTCATGGCATGCATTTGAGCTTTGTTTATTTATTTTGACTTTCATTGTTAGTTGATTACTTTATTTGAATGACAATTCATTTCTTGTCTCATGTGTAGGAAATTATGACTAAGACGAGGTCTGGTAAAACTGTACGATTTCCAGATAGTGGTAATGTGAGTGATGAAGGTACCACAGTGGATCAAGGCGGTGCGGAAGTGTTGAAATAGTGTCCTAAACCCAATCGGGATGGACAGGATCCGACCGGGTCGGATCATTGCTACTATTTCTTTATGTTTATACATATATGGAATGACTTTCTGTTATTATATATTTGTTCGTTTAACGAACCAATTATGATATTGTATATATGATAACGTTCCTAGTGTCAAACTATGAAAGAGAAATCATAACAGTGATTATGGTTGATGAGATCTCGACTCACCTTAAAAGGTTTGATACTTAAATATCTCTAGTCGTATGTGCTATTAAACAGGACATTAATAGTACAGTTAGACTAGCACATATTAGATGTCTTCAATTTTATTGAAGATAGGGATAGATCTCGTCTATCGAAGTGTAGAGACAATTGGACTGTATGTGGAAGTGTATTGGAGAATACATAGGTTAGACTGACCCACTTACTTTATTAAGTGTCGCACTATATGGAGGTTGTGTAATTATCCTAAGATCGGAGTCTTCATGACATCACGGTGTGGATTTTCATGTTTTGACACTATTGAGGTTTCTCCTAGCCATGGGGAAATCATGTGGTAGTGACTGGGTGTCATACTGAAGCATGTGTAGGATTCATGTTGTTCGTCCGGAAATCGCGTATCCTATGTATAGGAGTAAATATTCGAAAGGGCCTTCTTATAAGGAATGTCTAGCTCTCGTGAATCTTTACAAAGTGGGAGTAAATGAGTTACTTCGAAAGAGCATGATATACAGATTAAAAGATACGGTCGTTAATGTATTGACACTCGATATACGACCGTATAGATATTGTAACAGCGATAGGATTCTATTTACACGGTAAATGTTTCACATGAAAGGTAGTAGTCATCGTTTTTTACTCTTCTGATGATTGGGGGTCACGGTGTGTTGCTATACGCTATTCCGTGATCGTTAGGTATGAAGGACATTTTCATAATTGCACTTTATGTCTACGGCCAACATATTCGGAAGTCTATCGGATCACAAACATAAGAACATCCAGCCGGATTAAAATGCGGTTATAGTGATAACCAAACAAGGAAAGTTTATCTTTACTATAAAGTGTTATAGTGATTAAATTAATATGGTGGTATTTATTTATTATGAATAAATTAAATACAATATATTAATTATATTGATTAATTAAAGAATATTCCTAATGCCAATTTATGGGTATGGGGCGCAGACACTAGTGTGTAAGATACACATGTATTGTGCAATTTAATTAATGGTATTATCATATATTAATATTTTAGATATTAATAGATTTATGAAAGATAGATTTATGGTAATAAGATAAAGATAGTCGATATTAGATATTGACAATATCTTGGATTTATTTAATATGAGATATTAAATTAAATGAGATAAATCTAGATTATATATTTTCTTTATTTAAAAAGTTTTCTTTCTCATTAATCTACACATAAGCTTTTCCCAATGGGATTGGGACACGGTAGGGGCGCAAGTCACCCTATTTAAGGGAGGCTTGGCTAGCTCTTTTGTACATCACAATTACAAATCTTATTTTCTACTAGAAAATTAAGAGAGCTTCTTGAGAGAGAGATTTGGGAGAAAGAAAAAGGCGGCCTAGCAGCTAACTTTTTCCGGTAGCAATCCAATGGTGGATTCCGGCGGGTTGTTCGTGTGGATCAACGGTAGAGGCCAAACGCTTGGGCGGCTTCGTATAGAAACTACAACCGTAGACAAATCGTCGATCTATTTTAGATCATCCAAGTTAGTTCTTTCATCTACTTCTTTTATGCTTGTTGATTAAACAAAGTCGATCCTGGTCAAAAAGGAAATAAATTTTAAATTCCGCTGCGTTCCCACGTAGATTTCATAACAGGAAGCACCGCCCGAATATCATGTTCATCCTAGTAATATAAAGGTGCCATAGACAAGAACTTAGACATGGCAAAAGAATGTGCAAGCCGAGAACGCACAAGTACATGAGCCAACCGAGACTAAATTAGAAGAGACATGTATTAGTGCCAGGGCACTAGAGACACAAGAAGAAGGTCAAGCATTGATAGTTGAGGCAGTCGAGGCAGTGTAGATTTGAGTTCTTGGGCACTTATAGATCTGATTGAGAGAGCAGGGGCATTAGGAGAGCAGGATGTTAGTGCCGGGCACACTTGAGTCGATTGAGACGCATGAAGAAGAGCATGATAGTGAGCAACATAAGAGAAGACACTGGAAAAGCTGGGACAACATATGTTATCCTACTACTGAGAATGGCCTTGGAATCAAAAGCATTAGAACTTTCCAAGCAGCTTTAGCTTACAAACTATGGTGGGAGATTCATCCGCAACAAGGTCTTTGGGCTAGAAAGGTAATGGCAGGTTCATACCCTCTTCATAAACTTTATGCTTGGAAATTGCTAGGTCTTGTACAAGAGTATATAGAGCAACACATGCTGTATTTGACAGAACCTATATCTAAATGGGTATGGACACCAGTCAGCTCAGGCTTGTTCTCTGTATCTTCAGCTTATGAAGTGCTTAGAGCAAAAAGAGCATCTCTGTATGACCTTGGAGAAATATGGAAACCATATGTCCCTCTTAAAATTTCTATCTTTAACTGGAAGCTCTACAATGGTCTCTTGCCTTTTCTGATCAACTTCTTAGAATGAGTTTTTATGGTCATTTTAAATGCCCCTTTTGCTGCCAGGAGGACACCCTTAATCATGCTTTTTGGGATTGTACTGGGGCTCAAGCAGTCGGGGGGTTCTTTCAAAATGCTCTCATTTTCTCCCCTACTGCTTTTTCTATGCAAGATGTCCAAAATGTTCGGTGGAACACACCTATCAAGGGTGCCCTTGGAAAAGTTATTCATATTTTACCTTCTCTCATTTTCTGGGGGCTCTGGAAAAGTAGGTGAAGTGCAATACATGATGTGGATTTGGGAATCAATCAAGAACATAATTGTTGATTTGTAGTACACATGCCACAAAATGAAGCTAAAACAAAAGTACAATGATGATAACATTCTGGTTAACTCTGGTCTTTTCAAAGAGCTTGATCAAATTCCAAAGAAGTATGCTATTGCTGTCAAATGGTAGGCTCATTCACACTCTATTTATAAGCTTAATACTGATGGATCCTCAATCTATAATCCAAGGCTAGCTGGTGGGGGGTTTATTATTAGAGATGATCATAGCAATCTTGTCCTTGCTGGTTTTGAGGCATATAGGATTGCAATTAATTTTGAAGCTGAACTGGGAGCTCTGAAAGCTGACATACAACATTGCATTGATTTACATCTGCAACAGGTTGAGATTGAATGTAACTCTAAGCAACTTGTTAATATGATGCATAGTGTTACTCAGGCCCCTTGGAAGCATGTTATTGAGATTACACAGATGATTGCCATGCTCCATCAGCATCATTATCAGATTACACATATCTACAGAGAATGAAATATGGCAGCATACTATTTAGCAAAAAAAGCTAGCACAACACAGCAATCCAGCATCATACATAGGGGGAAATTGATAGAGATCTTGGTCTCATCCTCCTTGGTGATCAACTGCAGCTACCTCATATAAGATATCTTTGATGGAGGGCTTTAATCAAATGGCAAACACACTTGGATGCACCCTTCAACCATTAATTTCTGAAGGGTGCAAACCAGGTTGTTCTTATGCTTCAATGTTCATCACTTGTGTTGCATTTCTTTGTCATATGAACAGTTTACTTGATTTTGTCACTATTTATGGCAGGGCAAGCCTTAAAAGTTTCGCAAGATGTAGCAGGTTTTTTGAAAAGTTAGGAGGATACAAGACTCCAAGACTGCAGTAGATAATTGCGTGGGGTATAGATAGATGCAGCAGCAGAGATTTAAGGATTTTGATGCAGAATCCAGATGAAGGCTCTTTGCGATTACCACGTTTTGAAGATGGACCCGACTAGCAGAGGATTGCAGCAACTGGAACTATAGATTTGGTGCAGCTTACTGAAGGTTCATTGGTGCAGACATTTGAAGACCATAGTGCATAAGAATTTTGCCAATTCTATAGATGGATGTATAGGCTGCTTTTATACTTATTACACTGTTTTTTTCCTTGTTTTGGATTGATTTTTCAATATGTCAAGGCCCATACTCTTTCCCTAGCACTTGATTTTTCCCACCCTGGGTTTTTCGGACTAGGGTTTTGAGGAGGTAGGATTGCACATTGATGACATCATAGGGAGTGAGGATGTCATGGATGGCAAAAACTTGTAACTTTTCTTTTTATCAATAAAATTACAAGTTTTAAAATAAAAAAAGATGCATGAAGAAGGTCAATCTATGACAGTTGAGGCAGTTGGAGATTTGAGTGCTGGGGCTACGACGGAGGCAGTTGAGACAATTACAGATTTGAGTGCCGAGGCTAGTACACACACGGTTGAGGGTGTTAGTTTTAGGGCTACAACGGAGGCAGTTGTTAGCGTTGGGCCAACATCAGAGACATTAGCAGTTGTTAGGTGTAGTGCCCGTAAGACAATTTGTGTAATTGTTTTTAATAATGAATGACAGAACTTATCTCACCTTATTACTTGCTTTGTGCTTGTAAAGTAATACACTGCTGCAAACCCTAAGTATATCTGTATGTAACCACTCAACTCAGTGTATGGATTACACGTGAGGATTGAGTTAGTGGTGGTATACTTAAACTGTTAGTCCGTGGTGAACTTAATCAGAGTTTAGGGTCTCTTGATTAAAACACCAATAATGCGCCGTAACACCTAGGGTGTGATAGTCTTATCCGATTTGCCGGTAGAGGGTACTACGTGGGGCATTTATATATGATGGCATTCATATAGGACTGGACCGATTTAATCTGTATTTCTCGATATAATTCCGTAATCGAGGAATCTTATTAAATCATTAGATGATCATATATGGATCAACCTTAATCCTGAGGTGATCATAGGAGGTGCCGCTTGTCCCGGGGTAGTGTTTGATGTGTTAATTACGGTTCACTTACATATGTGTTCCAAGCCACTTCTCATTGGCACTATCTCCAGGATGAGTGAGTAGTTTCGATTTTCACAGACATGGAATCCATTCCTTCCTCGTGGGAAGTAGAGAGACGATCCCCTTATTTGTTAGCCCTAAGAAAGTGATCGATCCGGGAGTTCATATTAGACTAATTGATCACTAGTCGGATATGTGAACTAATTGATCATCAGGGGTTAATGGTAAATAAGGATAAGATATTACGAGTCGGGTTCACGGAGACTTCCCACTCGAGAATGGGCGATCTATGAAGGGTTAATCCGTATAAAGTGATTATAACAGTGGGACGCTTATTCACTCACATGGGTTGAGTATAAGTATACATCTATAATCGGTAGAGTTGATTTCGGGTTTATGGTGGCGTAATCCCGGAATTAATAATTAATGTACTTATTACATTCGATGAATAATTAATTATTGGAAATACCTGGTTATAGTCCATGGTCCCCGATGTGTAGCTACGTAATTCGGACTAATAATCTTGTTATTTGGGCCTCGGTGATAATTAATTGTTTAAATTTAATTAATTGATATGCATAAATATTATTTAGTTGGGCTAAATAATGTAATACACATAAAAGAGCATTTTATGTGCGCTTTTAAACCCTAGGGTGGCGCCATTGTGGTCTCTAATTAGCACAAGAATTAATTTTCTTGTGTTATGGAAAATAAAAGATATTCTTGTTATGTGATTGGTTGGATGGCGTACGTTATTTCGTTTCCTATTGGTCAATAATATGTCACAATTATTCATTAAGGAAAATATCTTTTATTTTATTTAATTAATTATTTATTTAATTAATTAAAACTTGGAGACCAAGATTTCTTCTCCTATAAAAGGAGAGTTATTCCAAGGTAATTTGCATTGGCAAATTTCGACCACACACATAAAAAGGAGAGAAAAATTAGTTTTTTGCATTGGGTTTTAGAAGGAAGAAAAAGCTACAAGTTTTTCTTTGTGTTGCATATCAAGGAGGTTCGTGTATCAAGAAGGGTGTCCACCAACCGCCGTTTGGAGAACACATCGGAAGATCTTGGCTTCTCTTCCTACTATTGAGTAACATGATCTTAACCCCTTGTAGTAGTTTAAGTCCTTTAATTATGTATTGTGATGTATAAGTCGTGATCCATCCATCGCTTGGCGTAGATCTAACTCGTTTAGATCTAAGAATCTGCATCCTTCATGTGGTATCGGAGCGAGGTTCCACGATTTATATAGTCATAATCATAATTAAACGATTTAAAAGAGTGGAATTGCGTGTAGGTAAATTTTATTTATTGTTTTATGCATTGATAATGATTAATTGCTATGGTTGAAGAGATGGATTGGGGTTGGCACTGTTTACCCGTTTAGATCTATTGTAAACTCATATAAGCGATGAAAATTCGTTCATATGAGTATAGTGAAATTATGTAATTTATTTTTATTGCAATTTTAATTTCCAGAAAATAGATCTGTTTAGTAGCTATTTAGTTATTTCGTTTTTACCGTTGATCGAGCCGTTGAAACGACGATCCCTCCGGTCATAATCAAGATTGGAATATGATGAACAATTCCACAAAATTTGGCATCGATCGGAGACCGTTTTGATATCCGTTCGTTGCTGCAAAGAAGCTGCTGTAACAGAAAAATGCAGGATTCACAGAAACCCTACCTGTGACTTCCTCGAATTTCTGGGAGAGTTTGGACGGTTGAAACGCAAATCCAACCGGTCATATCGAAAAAAATGGAGTTTTGGACGTGGGATAAAAATTTCAGCTTGATCGGGATTAATCTCGATTTCCAATCGGCCTCGGGAAGTCATTGATGCGCTGCTGTAAAAGTCAGATTCAGCAGCAAGTTGGGCGGCTCACTGGAGAAGATTGACAAGTCAAAGATCCGATCCAACCGTCCATAATGAAGCCCAAGGAGTGAGGAACAGATCTTGAAAGTTTTCGTCGCGATCCGAGTTCGTTTGGTTTGCCGATCGTCGAAGATTTTAAACAGCTGCAGATTATGTTAGAAAAAAGTAAAACCTAGTTAGGGTTTTGGTTATTTATTTTTAATAGATTAGATATGAAGCGCCAACCATTCATCTACAAGGTGTTTATTTTCTACACTAGTATACATGTTTAGATTGTATGTGTAGAACCGGAAAATTACCATGACTTGCATCATATCATGAATTCCACTCCATATGCATACATGTAGAAATTAATTCGAGGAATTAGTTAGGCATGTATAAAACACATAATTAGTTTAATTAATTGTTTGATATTAATTAGAAACTAATTAGGTAAAAACCGATGAACATGGGTTTTTCAATCGTCGAGGTTGGGTGATGGATTCTCGGTGAATCCCACTCTACACTAAAGCATAATGAGTAAAATCCCGAAACCTCGTGGTTAAGGTGTTGGATTCTCGGTGAATTCCACCTTACCTAGACGAGATTACGTTTTTGTTCCGTAGTGTCTACGTGAAAGTTTGATGTTTAAGGATTGGATAATCGCGGGCAAACATGGTTCGAAAGTGGTTTAACCACGGTTGGGTGGTCAACAGAAGCAGCTACGGCTCGATCGACTTCACCCTCCACGTGTGGCGTTTGCACGGGGGTCTGGCAAGGCTGAGCCATCCGAAGAGCCACTACGGCTCAACGGAGCTCCCCTAGTCTTGACCCGTCCGACGGCCACATATGTTCCAACGAATAGGTCGGGTGGGCTAGCCCACGTAACCGACAACATTCGGGCCTATGATTTATTGTTCCTTAATGTAACATCAAGTCCAAAAACGTGATCAGTAAACCCACCACTTTTTTCAAAATATTGAGTGGGAGCGGGAGAGGCGACAGCCGACCCCACGGCCTCTACTGTTGACACAAGCAACGTGAGAGAATGGTGATGCCTCGTGCCGGCTTTGATTTCGCCCCCCTAAGGAAGGCCTTCACCGCTATCAAAATTCAAGGCTTGGTCTCCGAAAGGATAGGATTTTGGGTACTCGCCGGGTCACCGACCGACCCTAAGGCGGCACACCTGGGTCTACTAAAAAATCGAGAGCGATGAGGTCACACTCATAAAGGTATTTTTGGTAGTACCTTGGCTTGAAAAGGAAAGGTGATTGACGATCACAAATGAGATGTTCGATTCTCAATCGATCTTCAATATTAATCGAAACCTTTTGACCTACCCTAAGGCGACACTTTGAGGCATTAGATTAAATCCTTTGAACGGTAGGATAGACTATAAGTACTTAGTTTATGTTTCTAAAATTTATTAGTAGTGTATGATTTAGATTTATTTTCTCATCAATTTTATTTACAACTATTTATATATCTCTCAGGGTGCTAGACTGCAAGTGTAAAATTGACTAGTCTTCGTTAAAAAGTGGCAAGTAACTAGAACGTTGTACTTATTGATCTTACATGCGATTAATTTTTCGGAAGAGATATTTTTCTTGAGCCTTCAAGACTTAAGTGACGTAAATAAGTATGTCACTGTTGTCACTCGTGTTGAACGAGAGACAACCATAGTTAGTTTGAAAGATGATTGGGACGATAAAATTCTTCTAGTGAATTTTAATTGTGTAGTGTCTACACGAGAAATTTTCTAATAGAAAAATTAGAGAATCATAAATTAAAGTGTCGCTAGTTAGACGGTATTTGGAACCGATAAACTAGTGGGAGTTTTATCCGTTGTTTTTTTTAATTTATTAGAAAATTAGTCCCACTGGGTAACGCTTTCATTAGACATCCCACAGTTCACGAGTAGTGTCTACTCAATTGAACTGCTAGTTCAAGACTATTTCCTTTTAAGGAAAGTTGAGAATGGGAAAGAATGTCTATAAGTGTTAATCATCTTAACTAAAGTTTTGAGGCTAAACCGGAAAATTAATTACGAAAGTATAGGATAAGGAAAGTGATTTGGATCACTTAACCAATGAATCTTAGCGACTTTCTTAAACCGAGTAACTTGACTCGGTAGCTTAGTTCTTTGGAAGAACAAGGAAGTCGTGCATTAACAATTAATAAAGTAGACAACGGGCGATTATTTCACTATAATAGTGGGAGTGATATAAGGAAATGAATTTGGATTCTATCTTGAATATCGAGAGAAAAATTTATTTTTATTTTTACATTCGTTGAAACAAATGGATTCACTTTCATCTCGATACTACGAGCTTGGCTTAAACAAAGTGAAGATGACATTTGTAGTACGAATCTGTGACTCGGACTTTTGTTTGATGAAAAGACAGAACCACTAAGAAAATTTGAATAGGTATGTGTAACACATCTAAAACTATTAAAGGTAAAAGGTTTCCGTATTAAGATAAACGACCCTTCAATATCTATTAATTAGTGCATATATCCTAGAGATAAGACCCGACGATCGGCTAAGGGTGATTCCTATCTCCCGTCTAGAACGCTATCTCAAAGGAACAATGACTAAGTTTCCTTTCAATCGGGAGAGGGTAATAGATTTGAAGGGTAACATAGCTTGTTCATCATGACCTTCGGGTCTAGTGAGAGACACAAGCTAGTGGGAGTTTTTGAGTGGTGACATTTTGTCGATAACTACTCAAACGCGATTTAGTTTATCAAAAGAATACAAGGAGGAGTCTCTCGATTTTAGCGAGAGAATAGAGTATTCCATGCTCATAAATAGGCTATAGCATAGTCTTGGGGTGATACTCACCCTGCCTCTAGTGGAATGTTTCTCTTTGAGAAAGAAACCATAGACTTGCCCTATATAGTTATTGATGTACTACAATACACTGCTAAACTCGATTAAGATAATTGGTTGCAAAATAACGGTTAACATTATTATGTAAACCGAGAAGTCTACCTAGAAGATGCTAGTGAATTTATGGATAATGAGTGAATTCGGTTCACACCACTTCCGTAAATGTAGGCATTTAGCATTTAATGCTTGAAGGTAGGATGGAGATTTTTGCGATACGTTCGATTTTGACTGCTCGTGAAATGCCTTAATGAGACGAGTGAAGGTTGGTTGTAAGATTCTTGAGATCGAAAGTGACGGTTGGATCATCACAATTCTTCCGATAGAATCTATAAGTAATGACCTTAGACCTTGAGTACGGTTACCCAAAGGAAGTTACTAATGATTTAATCGGACCACGCCCAACATCGGTTGTTGGTAATTACAATCGATAAATACTCATGGATCGAATGTCAATCCACCCTAACGCAGTGGGAGTATGGTTTAACCATTGACCCATTATGGTTGTGTGGACTTTATAGTCTCATTGAGGTGATTGATAAACCCGTGGTTCTTTGTGGTGTATAGGATTCTGATAAGAGAGGTTGGTTCGAAAACCTTATCCCTGTGAATGGAGTTTTGGTACTCCAGTTCTGTTCAGCCTCTTGTAGAACCACCTGAGTGTCTTAGGCCCAGTGGGAGTAATTGGTCCTACGCCGAAAAGAGTCGAATGAATAGGAAAGTTTAACTTTCAAAGACAAAGTCGAGTGGTTTAGGGGTGATTCCCTAAAAGGAGAGAGTTAACTGGACCTTGAACTCTCTCACCACTCGATCTTGCTAGATTTCGTTAGAAAGCGAGAAAATAGGGGTGATTCCCTGAGACTTTCTTGCCGTAAAACAGAGTCTGGATTCATTCGGAATAGAAGGGTTTTGGTTAGAACAAATGGCAGGTTGACTGCCGGGACTTATGTCCTTTGTGGATGTAAGAGAACCTCTCGGTCATTAAAAGTCGCATGTTTTAAAATATGTGGACTTGACTGAATATTGATAAGTCTTTTGTAGTGGGTATCAATATTGGTAAAATAGTAGTATTAGTGTTCGTGAATGATAACATCAAAAGCAGTTGGAAACAACATGTGTGTGCTATATGAAGTCGAGCCCGACGAGGCCAAGATTCTCTGGATGAGAGAATTGGACCATATTCTAAGAATCGATTCGGTCAAATTCACGAGAATGAGTCATTGACTATCCCACCTATCTTATTGAATAAGGCGATCATGCATATCGTATGCAACATTCATCGAGAGTAGTCCTACCTACCTACCTCAGGAATGATTCTCAAATCTTCGGATAAAGAGAAAATGGGATAGAGTCTCTCTTGGATAATGGCAAGTCGAGGTTATCACAAGTCAATAGTAGTCAAATCTCGGATTCGAGCATTGAATAGCGGTTTAGTACCTCAAGTATCTTTAGAGAACGAGGAATCATATGCTTGTATATTCAGGTGCAAACTTGAATATGGTTGACTACACTGATTCTGACTTGTAGTCAGATTAAGGATGATCATTAAGTTGATCTCGGGCTCAACGTTTACTCATAGTGCTTAGAATTTCCTTTTTGGTCTGGGAGAAATTCCAGGTCTGATAAGCCGATATCACTTCATCATGAAAATAGTGAAGAGATAGCTTAGAAGGATCTTCTCAGTCATAAGAAGTCAAAAGCATATTGAGAGAGAGTACCGCCTGATTGGAAGGACCGGCAACGCTTCAATCCTAAAGATCGTCTCGAGTCGACAACTGATGAGCGACAAATTGTCAATCATTATTATGATATTTTACCCTAATATTGATAACACTTTGAGCATTATTGTACCAATTTAAGTCATTAATTTATTAATTTCAACCAAATGTGTAAGTAGTAATTATTATATAAATTATCGTATTTTTATAAGTTTTTATAAGTTTTGTACCGGTTTAGTAACCGGAGTGTCGTGTCGGATTTACGTTTGGTATTTTGGTAATTTATTGCAGGATTATAGGTTGACCAAAATTCCAAGTGACGACGCTTTTTGAGCCTAAAATATGGATTTTGAGGGAAAGAAGAAGATGCCACAAGCTTACGAGTTTAAAGGGTCGATTTTCCTACGTGCTTCTACCGTAAAATATCTACGACAGACATTTGACCCAACTTAAAGGAATTTTCTGGGGAAGACTTCTTCATGAGAGTTTTAGATCTTTAAATGAGGTTTCCAACGCATTTTGAATCATGTCAATCGGAGGTCTACAACACAAGTTATGGTCATTTTACCGAACAGATGTGTATTTTGTCGACAAACGCTGCAATAGTGGACTTTTCCCGGCGCGAACCGGCCCTTTCGCGGCGCAAGCCGGGAAGAAATCAGATATTTTGCTCAAAATCAGATTTTTTGCTCCAACTTGATGTGTAACTAACTCATGATGAAGGATAAGGGGTAATGATGACTTCCCACATGCTAGCAAACTCCATATGCAACCTCCCCTATATATACCCCTCCCTTTCCTTCATTAACATTTGCCCCATATATACGTATCTATACATATATATCTTCTCCTCCTCTTTCTCTTCTTCTTACCTTTCCCTTCTCCTTCTTGCAGCTGTATGTATATATATATATATATATATATATATATACAAGCTCCAATCTCCTTCTTTCTTTTCCTTTTCTTGGGCTATATATATATATATATATATATATATATATATATATATATATATATATATATATGTCTATGTATATATATATGTATATGTTTATATATGTTATCTTATATGTGTATTAGTAGGCATTAAGCCATAAATAACGTAGTTATAATATCGTTGTAATTGTTAGAATAATTATCGAACAATTGTTGCTTGCAAGCTGTTGTTGAATTCATATATGAGGAAAAGGCCTTAACTCAACAATTGTAATCAGTAATATATTCTAATGTTATTATGTTTATTATTTCTATCTATTTATATATATATATTAGTATTAGTAATATTAGCCAAAATATGTAATTGAACTATTTTAATCTTTTTGATAAAATGGATGATTGACTATGTTAAAAATGATTAAAATTGAATATGATGAATCTTTTTCTACTTGAGCTTAATGAAACGTTAATATTGACATATCTAATCAATATAAACAGAATCGTAACCTAATGACGAACTAAACGGTGAAGTTAGGATATGAGAAAAAAAGGTAGAAAAACCGGAGGGTAAAAATGGCCGAGTGAAAACGTGACAACGGAATCCTATTTCCTACCCGTGGGCAGATTTGTTTTGAGAGAAACAAATCTTATTAAAATTGTGCTCAAGATCTTATTACGTTGAAATCACCTGTTTAATCGATAGATCTTAAAATACTAGCCGTATGACAAAACGGGAGTGACCCATGATTAAGATGACATTGGACAGTTGATGAAACATATGACAGTGATTTAAATGCCGTCGTGAGAGAGGAGCTGTTGAAAGTGAGGAGTGCACCGTTTCACATAAATTACACCTTGAAAAAGGAAGATCTGTCTCATCTATTAACTAAAAAGGGATCATGGTTCAATAACATTATCTTGGCTAGTTTCTATATATTATATTAGTATTTATATTATATATATCTATATATCTATATATATATATTTATGTCTATGTATCTATATATGTATTTATATATTTATATATATCTGTATATTATATAAGTATTTATTTACTGTTTTACTAACATCTAACTCTAACAATCTAACCCTATAAAAGGTAAAAACTGCGACTTAGATCGAGTTAATAATAGCTTCTTGGTGTTTAACCACACTTTGAATTAGATTTTCATTTCCCTGAGGATACGACCTGACTCACCAGACTAGAACTACAATTTGACCCGGTACACTGCCGGTAAGGATTGTATAGCCTAGAAAACGTCCGTCAGCGTTTTGGCGCCGTTGCCGGGGAAACGACGCTAATTCATTGTGTCTATGGTTACTACTTGTATTAGCTCAAAATTCTCGAGGATAAGTCAACACTCTTCTTATCACATTTCTATTTTTATTTTCCGTTGGTATCTACCTTCTTTTAGTTACGAATTTTCTTCTTCTACCAATTTCGAGTTATTTTCTATTTTCGATAGTAGAAAGTAAACGCGGTTCGTTATTTTTTTTTTGGTACCTACCTATTGGTAAGATACCAATTTCGAAAAAAAAAAAAATTACACTCGGTAAATACCGAGTGGACTCGGTAATTACCAAGAGAAAAAAAATGTGGTTTTTTTTTTATCGATTTCGTGTTATTTTCTATTCGATATTTTCTATTCCACAAGAATTGTCAAATCGCGTTACGAAAATGGTCGAAACCGTTGGTGAAACACCTAAACAAGGGATTGCTCATGCTCAAGGGCATGGCCAAAACCTTAATCGAAATTTACCTCAACCTAATAACCGTAATCGAATAATAGAAATAATCGAGAATCGAATAAGCATACTCGCTTAAAACCCACCTAACCCGAGACCTATATGTGATCGGACCGTAAGAAGGTACCAGATTAATAATCCAATTTGTTTACCCAATAAAGGAGCAATTAATTTGAAATAAAATCTCATCTTTTGGTTTAATTGACACAAGAGCCCAATTTCTAGGAGAAGATGATGAGGATCCACATCATCATCTCTATCTTTTTCAAGAATTGTGTAATCTGACCAAAAGTCATGGTGCTCATCGGGAATTAACGATGATGTCTATGTTTCCTTTTTTCTTTAAAAGGAAGAGCACGAGATTGGTTTTCACTACTTACATCATTCATTGACTAGTTGGGAGGATATTCAAACCGAGTTCTTAAAGCGAGATTTTACTCCTGGTAGAAAATTGGAATTAATGTCGAGATTGCTAATTTTAGACAAGGATCTGAATAAATGTTTGGGAATGCGTGGGAAAGATTTAAAAAGCTATTAAGAGCTTGTCCCGATCATGATTATTCTTTAGATATGCAAATCCAACTTTTCTCGTCAGAATTAAGGAGAGACTCACGTGCAGAGATATAGATCATGCATGTGGTGGTTCGTTAATGATGAGTGAAGCCCAAATAGTTTACGATGCTATAGAAAAGATTTCCAAAAATAACAGAATGTGGGAAACCGGTTCTAGCACCAGAAAAGTAGCATTTGCAGGAGAAAGTACATCGAATACGGAAGTTCTAGCACACTTGGAGAATTTGAGTAGGAAAGTTGATGACTTATTAGCCAAGAAAGCGATAAACTCATAAAATATCATATCGAATGAATACTCAAGTCATGATAATGTGTCATTAGGGATGGAAGAACCAAAAGGATATTCAAAGGAAAAGGTGAGTTTTTTTTGCAACAAAGATAGGAATTTGAGCGATGCATATTCAAACTCTTTTAATGCTATTAGAAGAGATCACCCTACTTTTCGTTGGTCCGAAACCCTAGTAAGCAAGGACAACCACCGTATCGATTCAATACGAAAATCCATATAATAATCAAGTTTATCAAGGAGATACCTCGAATCAGAACCTACAATCATTACAGGCCGTATCCACAACATACCACTCAAAGCATACCGGTCACCCAAAGTTCAACTCAACCTGAAGGAGTTGATAAATGGGAGAAATTAATCGAAAATCGATGGGTATGATGTCAACTCAAGCTCAAAATATGGAAACCATGATGACTTTATAGAGTGCAATCACTAAGGATATGAGCACGTTGAAAACATCTATAAGTGGACATGATACGAATGAGAATTGTAGAAGCTTCATTACGGAATTTGGAATATCATTTGAGTAGAGAAGAGGAACGTAAAAACAGTAAACCTCTAGGAGAGCTGCCAAGTAATACTGAAAGAAACCCGAAAGAGGTAACTGCCATTATTACTAGAAGTGGAAGGATCTATGGAAGTAATGGATTAGAAAACATCAGAATTAATGAAGTAGAGAATGATTTAGATGGTAAATATGAGAAAAACATGGAATTTAAAGAGGAAGAGGACATTATTGAAGATTTCTAAGACATATATGAGATATATTGAACACTGGAAGTAAGGATGAGGAATGGGTCAAGGTTCTAGAATATTGAAAAATCCAAGAATGAGTAGGACATAGACCAATGATCATGTTGAGAATGAATCAAGTTTGGAAAGGCCAATTCAAACCGAACCTTATCCGGCTCAACCCAAATTCACCTCGATTCAATCTGATAGGGCAGCACCATATCTAGTGCATATTTTGAAGAAAAAGGTGCAGAATGATGACACACAGTGTCCTCCAAATGCACAAACATCCAAGGAAGCTTCACCATCTTCGTCTAACGACAAGGGTAAGGGAAGTATACATTCTAACCCTAATTTAATTGATCTTGAATCACTTCCCTATCCTCGAGAGAGAAATGAAAAAGATGAAGTTGGATAAGAAGTGCATACGATTTTTGACACTTTTCGGCACTTAACTATTAATATCCCTTTCATTGAAGCTCTAATCAATATGCCGGAATATGGTAAGTTTCTTAAGACATACTATCCGAGAAAGAAACGGTTGAAAGAATATGAGACGGTGTGTCTAAGTGAGGAGTGTTCATTGCAGTGCTTCAACACAAGCTTCCTCCTAAACTTAAAGATCTGGTAGTTTTACTATCCCATGTGAAATTGGGGACTTTTGTTTGAGAAGGCGCTTTGTGATCTCGGTGCAAGCATAAACCTCATGTCCTATAATGATTTCATGAAACTTGGCATATGTAAGCTTAAGCGTACGGAGATGACTCTCCAACTTGCAGATAGATCTATTAAACATCCTAAAGGAGTCATTGAAGACGTGTTGGTTAAGGTTGATAAATATTACTTCCCCGTCGATTTTGTTGTTATGGATATGGATGTAGGGAGTGCACCCCTTATCCTCGGTAGACCATTTTTAGCAACGGTGGGAGCTGTGATCGATGTTCGTAAGGGAGAGCTTAGTTTGGGAGTGAATAATGAGCGCGTTGTCTTCAAAATTTACATTTCATTGAAATATCCATGCACTACACAAGAACCATGTTCTTGTATGGACACTTTGTGTCCCCTTGTTGTGGATCGTACTAACACGCAGGTAGTTGAAGAAGATGACTCTAGCAATAATATGAAGGCTCACAAACCGAAAGCTCGAAAATCAAAGGAAAAGGTCAAGAACCGTTGGATTCGACGGCATTCGTCTAACATATGTTGGAGACCAGTATTGATAAAAAAAGACGGATGCGGTGCGTGAGGATGACCCACCACCGGTGCATTAGAGACCGAAGCAAGAGAAAGTCTAGCTATAGACTATAAATTTAGTAAATCAAGGGTACTATCCTTCCTATTTACTCCTTTAGCATTTATTTCTTGCTGGTTTGTGTGCTTAAATTGCTACATGTTTTTGTGAGTAAATGTTAGAAGTATCCCATTTTGTTTAGTATCTTATATTTTAATCATCATCATCATCGAGCAAACGAGCGTTAACCAAAAAAGCGCTACCGGAGGCAGCCCGTAAAATGTTAAATATAATAATTACTCATACTTTGGATGATACTTTGCCAATACTTCGGATTTATTTTCATTTTGTTTCACCAAGTCTCAGGATGAATGTTTGAATGTCATTAAAAAGGGAACGATTAGGTGGTTATCAGAAAATCCCGATGGAAATCAAAGAAAAAATTCAAATGCGTCATTTCTTGGACTTAGGTTGTTAGAACGATTTGAAATAACCCTTGAGGATGTGGGTATAAAAGACTTAGAGTTAATACTTTGTCACATATTTCATATCATGATCTAGTCTGTTTTAAATTTCAAATAATGTGTGACATGTATTAGTTCAACTACTATGGAATATTATGTGTTTTAAACCAATAAAAGTGTGTGGAGTGTGACAGTACAGTGTAGTAACATAAGGTAGATACACACTTTTATTTTAATTGCACACACAACGGTCATAACTTTGACCCACCCACCCACCCTTTTTTTTATAATCCCAGTATTTGTTTTGACTTGTTTTAGTGCACCATTGCTTTCCCAACAACTTTTTTTACACTCACTTTACATTGGGGACAATGTAAGTTCGTAAGTGGGGAGTGGAGTCGTGGTTGGTCTAGCAATGGCAGTAGTGCTTATTTTGTATCAATAAAACCCTTAGTTTTTGATCTTTTTCGAACATTATTTAGTTGATTAAAATAAATTGTACAAGGCATATATTTCATGGATTTGAAGATGTAATGATCAATTCGGATGTGTATAACCAACGTGAACCGTAAGTGCATTTTAACCCCAAATTTATTTGTGTAACATGAATTCCTTGGCGTAAGCCTTTGATATTGAAGCGAAAATTTTAAAAGCTGTACCCATTCGGTATCCTAGTGGTTTATCCTAGAGACTTGTGCTTAATAAAAGCAGTAACTTAGTACCTAACCACGAGCGTGTCATTGTGAATATCGAAGGTTTGAATGTGATAGGAAGGATATAAGTTAAGTTTATTGGGAAAGAGGAATGAAAGGAAGAATACCAAACTAAGATGAACTATTTATATGTCGGATGTAGCTACCAATGATTTGAGTGCGGTAGGGCGTTATCAATAAACGCCCTATACCACTATGAGGCTTAAAAGCTCCCGGCGCTTAATGATAGTAGTCGGCTAGGGTGTTATCACGAAACATCCTATTCTTTGGGAATGAAGGCATATGCTACACATGTGAAATTAAGTAAAAATTGGCAAATGAAAATGTGGAAAGTTGGTTAAGCATGGTTGAAAACTTAGTTATCTTCTGACTATCCCCAGTATAAACTGAATGATATGCATTAGGGATTATCCTAATAAGTACACGGGAGAAATTTGTGTGGAATTGTTACTGCCTATACCAAGGAAAGTCATTAGGACTGTCTGAATGGATGCTTGTGCGTTTGCTTGAATTATTCAAGAGAGGATAGTGGAAATTGAAAAGGCTTGTCACACACACACACTCTGTTATACATTTATATTAAGGTTAACGCCTGGTTGTAATTCGAATGGTTGCAACATCTGGTTGTCCCTTACATCTTATATCTTCATGAATTTGTCCCTCATTCAATTTGTTTTATCGCTTGTTTTGCTCGAGGACGACCAAAAGCTAAGTGGGGAGTTGTGATGAGCGACAAATTGTCAATCATTATTATGATATTTTACCCTAATATTGATAACACTTTGAGCATTATTGTACCAATTTAAGTCATTAATTTATTAATTTCAACCAAATGTGTAAGTAGTAATTATTATATAAATTATCGTATTTTTATAAGTTTTTATAAGTTTTGTACCGGTTTAGTAACCGGAGTGTCGTGTCGGATTTACGCTTGGTATTTTGGTAATTTATTGCAGGATTATAGGTTGACCAAAATTCCAAGTGACGACGCTTTTTGAGCCTAAAATATGGATTTTGAGGGAAAGAAGAAGATGCCACAAGCTTACAAGTTTAAAGGGTTGATTTTCCTACGTGCTTCTACCGTAAAATATCTACGACAGACACTGACCCAACTTAAAGGCATTTTCTGGGGAAGACTTCTTCATGAGAGTTTTAGATCTTCAAATGAGGTTTCCAACGCATTTTGAATCATGTCAATCGGAGGTCTACAACACAAGTTATGGTCATTTTACCGAACAGTTGTGTATTTTGTCGACAAACGCCGCAATAGTGGACTTTTCCCGGCGCGAACCGGCCCTTTCGCGGCGCAAGCCGGAAGAAATCAGATATTTTGCTCAAAATCAAATTTTTGCTCCAACTTGATGTGTAACTAACTCATGATGAAGGATAAGGGGTAATGATGACTTCCCACATGCTAGCAAACTCCATATGCAACCTCCCCTATATATACCCCTCCCTTTCCTTCATTAACATTTGCCCCATATATACGTATCTATACATATATATCTTCTCCTCCTCTTTCTCTTCTTCTTCCCTTTCCCTTCTCCTTCTTGCAGCTGTATGTATATATATATATATATATACAAGCTCCAATCTCCTTCTTTCTTCTTTCTTTTCCTTTTTCTTGGGCCCATATATATATATATGTCTATGTGTATATATATATATATATATGTATATGTTTATATATGTTATCTTATATGTGTATTAGTAGGCATTAAGCCATAAATAACGTAGTTATAATATCGTTGTAATTGTTAGAATAATTATCGAACAATTGTTGCTTGCAAGCTGTTGTTGAATTCATATCCGAGGAAAAGGCCTTAACTCAACAATTGTAATCAGTAATATATTCTAATGTTATTATGTTTATTATTTCTATCTATTTATATATATATATTAGTATTAGTAATATTAGCCAAAATATGTAATTGAACTATTTTAATCTTTTTGATAAAATGGATGATTGACTATGTTAAAAATGATTAAAATTGAATATGATGAATCTTTTTCTACTTGAGCTTAATGAAACGTTAATATTGACATAGCTAATCAATATAAACAGAATCGTAACCTAATGACGAACTAAACGGTGAAGTTAGGATATGAGAAAAAAAGGTAGAAAAACCGGAGGGTAAAAATGGCGAGTGAAAGCGTGACAACGGAATCCTATTTCTACCCGCAGGCGATTTGTTTTGAGAGAAACAAATCTTATTAAAATTGTGCTCAAGATCTTATTACGTTGAAATCACCTGTTTAATCGATGGATCTTAAAATATGGCCGTATGACAAAGCGGGAGTGACCCATGATTAAGATGACATTGGACGATTGATGAAACATATGACAGCTTTAGTACTCTCGTGTGAGAGAAGCTGTTGGTGAGGAGTGCACCGTTTCACATAAATTACACCTTGAAAAAGGAAGATGCATCTCATCTATTAACTAAAAAAAGGGATCATGGTTCAATAACATTATCTTGGCTAGTTTCTATATATTATATTAGTATTTATATTATATATATCTATATATCTATATATATATTTATGTCTATGTATCTATATATGTATTTATATATATCTGTATATTATATAAGTATTTATTTACTATTTTACTAACATCTAACTCTAACAATCTAACCCTATAAAAGGTAAAAACTGCGATTTAGATCGAGTTAATAATAGCTTCTTGGTGTTTAACCACACTTTGAATTAGATTTTCATTTCCCTGAGGATACGACCTGACTCACCAGACTAGAACTACAATTTGACCCGGTACACTGCCGGTAAGGATTGTATAGCCTAGAGAACGTCCGTCAACAACCTAACTAATCAGTGTACCAAGTCGAGTGCTTGGAGGGTACGGCATTGATGGATATGTCTCATATGCTTTTAGAGCAAGTGGGAGAGTGTTGTGAATAAGATGAGAAAGGATGTGCTCTAAAAACAATCGTTGCTTGTCATTTCGTGCAAGTGGGAGATTGTTAGGTGTAGTGCCCGTAAGACAATTTGTGTAATTGTTTTTAATAATGAATGACAGAACTTATCTCACCTTATTACTTGCTTTGTGCTTGTAAAGTAATACACTGCTGCAAACCCTAAGTATATTCAGTATGTAACCACTCAACTCGATTGTATGGATTACACGTGAGGATTGAGTTAGTGGTGGTATACTTAAATCTGTTAGTCCGTGGTGAACTTAATCGAGTTTAGGGTCTCTTGATTAAAACACCAATAATGCGCCTGAACACCTTAGGGTGTGATAGTCTTATCCGGATTTGTCGGTAGAGGTACCTACGTGGGGCATTTATATATGATGGCATTCATATAGGATTTGGACCGATTTAATCTGTATTTCTCGATATAATTTCGTAATCGAGGAATCTTATTAAATCATTAGATGATCATATATGGATCAACCTTAATCCCGAGGTGATGATCACGAGTCTTTGCTTGTCCCGGGGTAGTGTTTGATGTGTTAGTTACGGTTCACTTAAATATGTGTTCCAAGCCAGCGCTCATTGGCACTATCTCAGGATGAGTGAGTAGTTCGATTTTCACTGAGACATGGAATCCATTCCTTCATGCGGGAAGTAGAGAGCAGTCCCTTATTTGTTAGCCCTAAGAAAGTGATCGATCCCGGGAGTTCATATTAGACTAATTGATCACTAGTCATATATGTGAACTAATTGATCATCAGGGGGTTAATGGTAAATAAGGATAAGATATTCTGAGTCGGGTTCACGGAGACTTCCCACTCGAGAATGGGCGATCTATGGAGGGTTAATCCGTATGAAGTGATTATATCGAGTGGACGCTTATTCACTCTACATGGGTTGAGTATAAGTATACATCTATAATCGGTAGAGTTGGTTCGGGTTTATGGTGGCGTAATCCCGGAATTAATAATTAATGTACTTATTACATTCGATGAATAATTAATTATCGGAGCTACTGGTTATAGGTCCATGGTCCCCGATGTGGCTTCTGTAATTCGGACTAATAATCTTATTATTTGGGCCTCAGTGATAATTAATTGGCTGGGCTAATTAATTGATATGCATAAATATTATTTAGTTGGGCTAAATAATGTAATACACACAAAAGACATTTTATGTGGGCTTTTAAACCCTAGGGGTGGCGCCATTGTGGTCTCTAATTAGCACAAGAATTAATTTTCTTGTGTTATGGAAAATAAAAGATATTCTTGTTATGTGATTGGTTGGATGACATGTTATTTCGTTTCCTATTGGTCAATAATATGTCACAATTATTCATTAAGGAAAATATCTTTTTATTTTATTTAATTATTTATTTATTTAATTAATTAAAACTTGGAGACCAAGGATTTACTCTCCTATAAAAGGAGAGTTATTCCAAGGGTAATTTGCATTGGCAAATTTCGACCACACACATAAAAAGGAGAGAAAAATTAGTTTTCTTGTCTTGGGTTTTAGAAGAAGAAAAACTACAAGTTTTTCTTGGTGTTGCATATCAAGGAGGTTCGTGTATCAAGAAGGGTGTCCACCAACCGCCGTTTGGAGAACACATCGGAAGATCTTGGCTTCTCTTCCTACTATTGGTAACATGATCTTAACCCCCTTGTAGTAGTTTAAGTCCTTTAATTATGTATTGTGATGTATAAGTCGTGATCTATCTGCTGCGCGTAGATCTAACTCGTTTAGATCTAAGAACCTGCATCCTTCAGCAGTAGCATCCGGTACTGTCGGGGCCACTACAAGACAGGCATCCGGTACTGCCGGGGCCACTACAGAAGAGGCATCCGGTAGTGTCGGGGCACCAACAGAGGCAGAAGTAGCCGCAGCTCAAAGTTTAGAGTAGATAGCGACGATGGAGTGGTGGTAGACACCGATATTCTATAAGGGAAGGATTGGAAGCAGCATGTTGGTTATGCGTTGTTGAATAACCAAAAGGTATGGTATTTTAGAAGTTGTATAATTTTATCAAATTGTTTTAAACTTATATCTAACTTTATATTATTTACGTACAATTGAACATGACCGATGTATAATTGTATGTAAGCAGTACACATATGACATATTCCCTTCGTCTGTGGAAGATTGATGATGAATGTGAAGAATTCAAGGCAAGGTTGAGAGCTAATCCGTTGTACAATCTGGTACATTCTTCATACAACCAAGCCAATTGTGTGATCGTCAGTGCTTTTGTTGAGAGGTGGAATCCGGAAACAAACACCTTCCACTTGTCGTTCGGTGAGATGACGATCACACTAGACGACATCCGATATATCACAGGCTTACCGGTTGTCGGAAAGGCCCTAAACTTTTAATTTGAAAAGAGGATAACTTGAGTTGCATTTGTTCATGAATTGTTATGGATTGGTGTAGATGATGTGGCGGTGAGTTAGGACATGTTGATGGACTACGGGTGTGTTAAAGTTGGTTGACAATCAAGCTTGCGGGTAAATGCAGTGTATAAAGTAATTGTAGGATGTAATATCGCCGGATGGATCAAAGATCCACCCGATTACGCAGCGGAAAGTACAAGATCTAGATCTAGTCAACCAAAATACATAAAATAATATATCTAAACCTACGAGAGGGTTTAGATTACTAACCTTTTTATGGTGCAAAAATGCCAAGAACAAAAGGGTCAATTCAAGCTAGTTGATATCCTAGTTGAGAAGCCAAAGTCTTCCAACGTGTGTCTCCAAGAAACACCAGGTGGATTGTGTTTCAAGCCGCCGGACCTCCCAGATATGCTACCCTAGAAAAACCCGAAGTTTTTCTAAAATTCAAACCCAAGAACTTAGGCCGAAAAATCTAAGCCTAATACTTCTCAAATGTCGAAAATTATGTGTTGTGAAAAGGCTTGGGAGAACTCTCTTTATATATGAGAGAAATCCTTGTCCTCCAAGGATTTATTTAATTAATACAAAATCAATCAAATTAATCCTTTTCCTTAAAAAGATAAATCTAGAATATTCCTAAATTAATTAGGACATACAAAAGATTTTCTTTTCCTTAAATTATTTAACAAATAAATAATTTAATCACATGTTAAATAATTATCCAAGAAAACTAATTTCCCAATAATTAAATAACAACAAAATGCGCCCGCCTCTAAAAAAATAGGCCATACGCATTTTTATCACAAATGGGCGAGTCCACGAAAAAATTCTTTTCCATGTATTTAATTATCTAGTCTAACTAAAAAATTAATCCACATATCTATTAAACAGTCCAATCCAACTATTTAATATTAATTGAGGTGAAACGACGAGAAAACATATGCATGTTAGGAGCCACGTCGGGGACCATTGACCCATATTCAAGATTAGCTACAATAAATTAAATAAAATTATTAAATCGGACCGAACAATTATATTCAATCTATTAATTCCGGGATTACACGACCGTAAACCCGAAGCTGAACTCTGCCGAATATAGATAACTTATACTCAACTATGAGTTGATAAGCGTCCACTGATATAATCATTACATACGGATAAATCCTACATAGACTATTCGTTACGATTCGGGATATCTCCGTAAACCCTTCTCGAAACCTCTTATCCTTATTTACCATTAACCCCTTAGTGACCAAATAGTTCATAACTAATATAATATGAACTACGCGCATCGGTCAGTTTCTAGGATTAACAAATATGGAAACTGTCTGTCTACTCCCGAGGGAAGGAATGGATTACATAGCTGTGATAGCACAGACTACTCACTCATTCCAGAATAGAGCCAACGAGAAGTGTCGGACCACATACTACAAGTGATCCTTACTGACACATCAAACTCTACCCTAGTCTAAGCGATTTATGCGTGATCACGCGAGATTGAGATTAATCCATATATGATCATCTTGTGATTCGATAAGACTTCTCGATCACAGAATTATATCGAGAACTCAAATCAAATCGGTCCAGTCCTATATGATTATCATCATATATAAATGCCACACTTGGTACCCTATTACCGACAGTTCGGATAAGACTGTCACACCTAAAGTGTTCTGGGTGTATTATTAGCAAATTAATCTTGAGACCCATACTCAGATTAATAAACGCTACGGACTAAGTTAATTTTAAGTACATCTCACTAACTCAATCCTCTTGTGTATAGCCATACACTGAGTTATGTGATTACATAAATGAGGTACTTAGGGTTTTCAGTAGTGTCTTAATTATAAGCATACATGCATATAATAAGATGAATTATTAATTCTGTCCTAAAACTATTATATAATTGTCTTTCGGTCACTACACCTAACAATCTCCCACATGCACGAAAGGCAAGTGGATTAATTGTTTTAGAGCACTCCCTTTATATATATATCTACAACATTCTCCCACTTGCTCAAAACAAGTGAGACATATCCCCAAGATTCATACCCTCCAAGTGCATCTTAGTAATTCATCCTTCCAAGCACGACCGGAGTGTGCCGCCGAGGGTAGGTCAGTGACCCGGCGCATACTTAGAATCCGAATACCATGTGACTCGGTACATGGATCAGGTAGGTTGGCAGCTTGAGTCAATCTTTGGGATCGAAACGTCGCCTTTCCATCTAATCCAGTGGTACGATTTCAATATGCTTATGACCTCTAGTGATTGCAAAATCCTTATGAGCTACCTCTCCAATGTTTTCACAATGAATTGGTATTGGCTTACTGGATAATACTTTATCACATGAGTAAACACTGAGACCGAGATCGATTTAACGATCATCCTCAATCTGACCTAAAGCCAGAATCAGTGTTATCACTTATATTCTAGTTTGCACCTGAATATACTAGCATATTATTCCTCATTCTCCCGAAGAGACTTGAGGATTCACTAAACATCCTATTTAGTATTCATCCACAGGTTTAGACAAGCATTCCTGAGAGGTAGGGTAGAGTACATCGTTGAATGTTGCATTCCTCTATGCAAGAACATCTTAACCATTGAGATGGATGAATGGGATTGCCAATTGCCTATTTTCGAGAATTCGAGTGAGTCAAATTCTTTAGAAAATAGCCTGATGGCATGTTAGTCTCTGACTTCAGATAACACACCAATGTTGTTTCCAACAGTTTCAGTGTTACCATTCACAAACACTAATCTACATACTACTTTACTAATATCGAAGCCCAGTCTACGAAAGACTTATCAATATTCTGGTCAAGTCTACATATTAAAATATATGACTTTGAAATGACCTAGAGGTTTGCTTTAATCCCCAAAGGATATAAGCTGTGGCAGGCATCCTACCAAAGGTTCTATCTGAATAAATTAAGATACCGTTAGTCTCGCAAAAAGGTCTTAGGGAATCACCCCTATTTTCTGCTTTGTAACGAATCCGTTATTTGTTCTTTGCTAAAACCCTTCTGTTTTGAATGAGTTCAGATTCCATTGTTCGGCAAGGAAGTCTTAGGGAATCACCCCTATTTCCCGCTTTCTGACGAAATCAAGCAAGACTGAGTAGTAAGAGAGATCACGGTCTGGTTAACTCTCTACCTTTTAGGGAATCACCCCTAAATTACTCAGATTTGCGTTGAAAGTTAAACTTTCCTATTCATTCGACTCTCCTCCGTGTAGTTCCAATTACTCCCACTGGTCCTGAGATACTCGGGTGGTTCTACAAGAGTTTCAATGAACCCGGAGTATCAAACTCCATTCACAGGGTTATGACATTTAAACCAACCTCTATGATCAGGATCCTACACAGCCCACGAAGGACTATAGGTCATCAATCTACCCTATAGACCGTAAGGTCCTGCAATGGGTAATGGACAAACCATACTCCCACTGCATTCTGGGTGGATTGATATACTGATCTAGTTTAGTAGTTTTTATTTGGTGTT
Organism: Gentiana macrophylla; assembly: GCA_026214975.1. Classification (NCBI taxonomy): domain Eukaryota; kingdom Viridiplantae; phylum Streptophyta; class Magnoliopsida; order Gentianales; family Gentianaceae; genus Gentiana; species Gentiana macrophylla. The sequence continues at coordinate 41,350,895 of CM047814.1, forward strand.
ATCACCAACTGCCGGTGTTGGACGTGGACTGAACAAATCAGTTAGTAACATCTTGAGTACAAATACTTCAAGATCCAAAGCTGTGATTTATAGACTCCATCAGACCGAGTTTGACAGTATAACCATCATTCTCCGACTTTACGAGTTTTATAACCAACCTTTACTCAATACATTAAGATATTTAACGCTCTGAACGTGTACGCAAAATTTACAGTCCTACCTTCAAGCACTTAGTGCTAAATGCCTCTATTTACGGAAGTGAGATGAACCAAATTCACTCCTTATCCTCAAATGATTTGGCATCTTCTAGGTAGACTTGTTGGTTTTTCATTACAACGTAAACCGTTATTTTGCAACCAATATCTTAAATGAGTTCAACAGCGTATCGTAGCACGTCAACAACTATATAAGGCAAATTTCTGGTGTATCCCTTAGTGAAAACATTTCACTGGGAGGTAGGCCGAGCATCAGTCCCGAAGACTACGCAATAACCTATTTCTGAGTATGGAATACTCTATCTCTGGTGAAATTAGAGATTCCTCCAAATATTTTGGATAAACTTACCAGAGTTTCGAGTAGTTATCAGACAATATGTCACCACTCAGAAGCTCCCACTAGCTTGTATCTTTCATATGACCCCGAAGGTCGTTATGACCAAGCTATGTTACTTCTTTAAATCTATTACCCTTTCCTGATTGAAAGGAAACTTAGTCATTGTTCCTTTGAGACAGTGTTCCTTTGACTAGGAGATATGAATCACCCTAAGCCAGTCTTCAGATCTTGTCTTTAGGGAATATGCACTAATTAATTGAATAGAAAGAAGCGTTTATCGAAATACGGAAACCATTTGCGTTTATATGTTTTAAGATATGTTACTAATACCTTTTCAGTAATGCTTAGTGGTTCTGACTTTATCAAACAAAAGTGTGAGTCTTGGGTTCGTGCTACGAATGTTATATTCATCGTCAATAACACAAACAAATTATCCTATTGAAAATGAATATGTTCGTTCCAACGAATCCGAAAATAGAAAATGAATTTCTGTGATATTCAGGGATTGAATCCGAAATTTATATCCTTATATCACTCCCACTAGTCTAGCTGAAATAACTGCTCGTTGTCTATTTTATTTATCGTTTAATGCAAAGCTACCTTGTTCTTCCAAAGAATTTAGCTTTTGAAAAAATTGCTAAGAATGCATTGGTCAGTGATCCGAAATCACTTTCCTTATCCTCTAATTTCCAATTTATTAATTTTCCGGTGTAGATTTAAAACTACTTAGTTTAGATGACTAACACATATAAACATTCTTTCCCATTCCCGACTTTTCTTAGATGGAAACAGTCTTGAACTAGCAGTTCATTTGAGTAGACACTACTCTTGAACTGTGGGATGTTCAGTGTTACTTGCTTGGACTATCGATTTTTTTTAATCGTCAAATCATAAGACCAAAGCTCCCACTAGTTTATCGGTTCCAAATACCGTCTAACTAGCAACATTTTGTATTTATGATTTTTCAAAGATTAGAAAATCCCCAGGACTAAGCTCCCACTAGTTTATCAGTTCCAAATACTGTCTAACTAGCAAAAGGTTCACGATGTTTCAAAAGATTGGAAAAACCTCCAGAGCTAAGCTCCCACTAGTTTATCAGTTCCAAATACTGTCTAACTAGCAATGCTTTATTCTTGTTTGTTCAATGAAAAGAGAAACTCATGTGCAGTCTATTACACATTTCTAATGATTCAGAAAAACAACAAATCATAAGACTAAGGCTCCCACTAGTTTATCGGTTCCAAATACCGTCTAACTAGCAACGCCTTATATATGATTTTTTGATTTTTCAATTAGAAATTTGATGTGTAATTACATTTTAAAATTCACTAAATGAATTTTATATATAGTCCTAAATCATCTTTTGTAAACTAAGTACGGTCGTTTCTCGTTTTACACGAGCGACATCCGTGACATACCTATACTATGTCACTTAAGTTTTTAAAGGCTTAAGAGAAGAAATCTTTTCTGAAAAATTAACTGCATTGTTTGATAATTTACAATGTACTTGTTAGTTTCCACATTTTTATTGAAGTCCTATTACTAACAGTTTAGTAGCCTAGAGATTTAGTTGTAAAATAAATATGACAGAAAGTTAAATTCAAAATTAAAATTTCATTACTAGATTTTTATTTTAGGAATAATAAACTTGTTTAAATTCTATCCTACCATTCCAAGGATTTAACCTCGCACCTCAGTGCCGCCGTAGGGTAGGTCAAAGAGGTGACGGTTAAACTGAGACAATCTCTCTCAATGATGAAACTTTGAGAATCAAACATCCCACCGGAATCAGACATCCCGGTCTTTAATCATTGATTACATTCATTTTTCTAGCCTAGATATTTTGAAAATATACATAAAGAGTGTGACCTACTATATTAGATCTCAAAGTACGCCCCGAGTATGCCGCCGTAGGGTCGGTCAGTGACTCAACGAGTACCCAAAATCCTATCCTTTCGGAGACCAAGCCTTGAATTTTGATAGGGGTGAACACCATCCGTAGGGGGCCAAAATCAAAGCGGCTCAAGGCGTCACCCTTCTCTCACGTGCTTGCATCTATAGTAGAGGCCGTGGGGTTGGCTGTCGCCTTCCCCGCTCCCACTCAATAATTTGAAAAAGTGGTGGGTTCACTAATTATGGTTTCAGTCTTGACAATAAGAAACAATAAATCATGTACTCCGAATAGGGTTGGTTAAGTAGGCAAGCCTACGCCGTCTTATTCGTTGGAACATATGTGACTGTCGGTCGGATCCGGCAAGAGAAGCCCCGTTTAGCCCGAAGGCTTATCGGATATGCTAAGTCTTGTCGAACCCCCATGCAAACGTCACACGTGGAGGGGAGTCAATCGAGTCGTAGCTCAGTTGCACTTGCCCAACCATGGTTAGACCATTTCCGAACCCATGTACTAAGATTTTCCGATTTCTCTGTTGTCAACCAAAGCGTAATCTCGTTTCTGTTTAAGGTGGCTTCATCGAGAAGCCATCACCGAAAAATCAACGAATTATCTAAGTGGGATTCACCGAGAATCCATCACTAAAATCATAACGATTGACAAAACCCGGTTCCTCGGTTTTAATAATTAGTTACTTAATTAATTAACTACCACATATTAATTAAAAAAGTTTTTTTAACTAATTATACGAGTTATACATGTCTAATTTATTCAAAATAAACAAGCTACATGTATGCATTGGAGTGGATTCATGATATGATGCATGTCATGGCAATTTTCCGGTTATATCACACAATTTTCGATCATACACGAAAAAAAAATAACGGAAAAGTAAACACCGAGATGGACCGTTGGTACCCCCGACTAACCTATTTTCTAAGGAAAAGTAAAACTAATCTAAGTCTTCGAGTCTTGATTTCAAATCTTGATCTCGAACTGCTGGATCACGAACCACGAACACCCGAGAGGAGAAAGGCTTTTTAAATTAAATAAATCCAATTTATTATAATTATAAAAACCCTTTAAAAATTTTTTATTATTATTTTTTATTTCTGTCGTATTAAAAAAAATAAAGATTTTTTAAAAAAACAGCCGTGAAAAAACCATTACCCTAGCCGCAAGCTAGGGTTTTAAAAATAAAAAAAAACACAGATCTTTCGCGGCGGCAGTAAGCGCCGCTACAGGTGCTGCTGCCGCCTATTAAAAAAACAGAAGCTGTTGCGTCGTTTTTAGCGCTGCTAAAGGTGCTGGACAACCTTAAAATTAGGGTTCTTGGCCGTTTCTCCTCGTTCATACCTTGGTTTTCGCCTTGATCTTCATATTTTCTTCAAGATCTTCATATTTCGAGCCTGGAACAACATAAAAAAACTACCTTTTTACAAAAAAAATCGAGTGCATAAATTAAATTACAAGTCCTATGCTCAATTGATACTAATCTAGAGAGCTACAAAATAGATCTACGGGTAAACAGTACCAACCCCAATCCATCTCTTCAACCACGACAATCACAAAGCATCATCATCAAATTTTCGAATAAAAAAAAAATTAAAATGAAAAAAAGCAATCTACACATGCTATTCCACTCCTTAGATCTAAAATTCACATACTTTGATTGATAGAACAAAGGCTCCGATACCACTTGTAGGATGTAATATCGCCGGATGGATCAAAGATCCACCCGATTACGCAGCGGAAAGTACAAGATCTAGTCAACCAAAATACATAAAATAATAGATCTAAACCTACGAGGGGGTTTAGATTACCAACCTTTTTATGGTGCAAAAACACCAAGAACAAAAGGGTCATTCCAAGATAGTTGAGATCCTAGTTGAGAAGCCAAAGTCTTCCAACGTGTGTCTCCAAGCAACACCAGGTGGATTGTGTTTCAAGCCGCCGGACCTCCTCGATATGCTACCTTAGAAAAATCCGAAGTTTTTCTAAAACTCAAACCCAAGTACTTAGGCCGAAAATTCTAAGCCTAATACTTCTCAAATGTAGAAAATTATGTGTTGTGAAAAGGCTTGGGAGAACTCTCTTTATATATGAGAGAAATCCTTGTCCTCCAATGATTTATTTAATTAATACAAAATCAATCAAATTAATCATTTTCCTTAAAAAGATAAATCTAGAATATTCCTAAATTAATTAGGATATACAAAAGATTTTCTTTTCCTTAAATTATTTAACAAATAAATAATTTAATCACATGTTAAATAATTATCCAAGAAAACTAATTTCCCAATAATTAAATAACAACAAAAAATGCGCCCACTTTAAAAATAGGCCATACGCATTTTTATCACAAATGGGCCGAGTCCACGAAAAAATTCTTTTCCATGTATTTAATTATCTAGTCCAACTAAACAATTAATCCACATATCTATTAAACAGTCCAATCCAACTATTTAATATTAATTGAGGTGAAACGACGATAAAACATATGCATGTTAGGAGCCACATCGGGGACCATGGACTCATATTCAGTAGCTACAATAAATTAAATAAAATTATTCGTTAGACCGAACAATTATATTCAATCTATTAATTCTGTGATTACACCACCATAAACCCGAAACTGAACTCTGCCGAATATAGATAACTTATACTCAACTATGAGTTGATAAGCGTCCACTGATATAATCATTACATACGGATAAATCCTCCATAGACTGTTCGTTACGATTCGGGATATCTCCGTATACCCTTCTCGAAACCTCTTATCCTTATTTTCCATTAACCCCCTAGTGACCAAATAGTTCATAACTAATATAATATGAAGCTGCGCGATCGGTCGGCCTCTGGATTAACAAATAAGGAATCGTCTGCCTACTTCCCGAGGAAGGAATGGATTCCATATCCGTGATAGCACAGACTACTCACTCATTTCAGAATAGAGCCAACGAGAAGTGTCGGACCACATACTACGAAGTGATCCTTACTAACACATCAAACTCTACCCTAGTCTAAGCAGTTGTCTGTGATCACGTCAGGATTGAGAGTAATCCATATATGATCATCTTGTGATTCGATAAGACTTATCGATCACGGAATTATATCGAGAACTCAAATCAAATCGGTCTAACCCTGTATGATTATCATCATATATAAATGCCCCACTAAGTACCCTATTACCGACAGTCCGGATAAGACTGTCACACCTAAAGTGTTCTGGGCGCATTATTAGCAAATTAATCTTGAGACCCGTACTCAGATTAATAAACGCTATGGACTAAGTTAATTTTAAGTACATCTCACTAACTCAATCCTCTTGTGTATAGCCATACACTGAGTTATGTGGTTACATAAACTAGGTACTTAGGGTTTTCAGTAGTGTCTTAAGTATAAGCATACATGCATATAATAAGATGAATTTTTATTTCTATCCTAAAACAATTATATAATTGTCTTTCGGGCACTACACCTAACAGTAATGAGGGCGAGGGATCTAGTACTTGTCAGAATGAGCCGGTCATTATTGTGGACAAAGCTGTGCGCGGATATTTGTTGTACATGCTTGCATGTACTTTGACTCAAGACTGCAGTGGTGATAAGATAGGTATAACTTACCTTCATTTTCTATGGTATCTGAATAAGGTTGGTGAGTGGGATTGGGGTGCTGTTACACTAGCGAATCTTTATCGGCAACTATCGAAGGGTTCTAGGATCAATATTGTTGCAATTTCTGGATACCTGACATTGCTAGAGGTAACACTTGTTATTTAAATGAATTTTTTGTGTTTAGTGTGTATCTTTAAATGCTTCCAGGACTATTTTGTAATTTTTTTTTACAGACATTGGTGTACAAACACTTCTCTGTATTGCGACCTCCGACTAACAAAGATTTCAACGCAAGGGTGACGGTGTATACGGTCATTGAAGTGGAAACCTATTATGGAATTAACGATTATGTGGCAACATCATCATAAAAGCATTTAAGATAGGACTTAGACTTGACAGAGACATGAGATGTAAGTGTGAATCTTCGCATCAACTCAGATAATGGCTCGTTTAGTTATACTTAAACCATTTTCCATCTTGCAGGTTGCTTAGGATGCTTATCGGGAAGTGAGAACGGTGTCCGATAATCACGTATGCTAGTTTTATGGTTGCATAAGGACACTTGACATTGTAGAGGTGTATCACCCAAACCATGTCGCCCGCTAGTTCGGTCATGTCCAATCCATACCCAGTCACTGATTCCTCCAAAAAATCCACTAGAAACGGGAAGGTGAAAAAAATACAACGTCACCATCGAATCACGTGACGATGACTTCTTACATTTTGTGAATAATCTAGTGCATAGGGGTCAAAGAATGGGGGAAGCGAGGTTCGATTGGGAATGCACGGTTGATACATGAACTGGTATTGAGGTGTTGCCATACGTCGTTTGACTGGTGTGAGCAAAAAGAAGCAGCGAGATTCATGAGAGGTTTGCCCATATCTATTTACGAATAAACAATAAGTTGTGTGTTTATTTTTTCCAATGTAATTAATATTTTTTCTGTTTAACATATAGAATGCGGCAAACAAGAACAAAGTTGTTGATTCTATACAAGATGCGATTGTGAATGGTTCAAAGAAGAGCAAAAAGAATCTACTAAAGGTGCTTGAGATGACATTTGAGTTTCTGACTAGAGGTGCATGTACGCAAGATGTTGAAGATGTCGGTGTCGAAGCCGATGCCAAAGCCGAAGATGAAGAAGCACTTTAACGACCGAAGAAACATGGAAGACCATTAAAAAGAGATAGTTGTCTTCAAAACATTTCGATAAACATTTGGACTTTTCATTTCCGTACTTCATTTGGCCTTTTCGATTCCGTATTTTATGTACTTTCATCCCCTATTTTTTTTTGGTGCAGTTTGGATTTGGATTATGGAGTTTGGTTGGAGTTTTATTGGATGTTGGTTTGACTTGTTGGATTTTAATTGGAGTTTTATTGGATTTTGGTTTGACTTGTTGGAGCTTTATTGAAGTTTGTTCGGATTTTGGTTTGACTTGTTGGAGTTTTATTCGAGTTTTATTGGATTTTGGTTTAACTTGTTGGAGTTTCATTGGAAATGCTCCTGTTACGCCAGAGCTGTGACGTTCTTCGGTTTTTGTAAACACGTTTTATACTCACACCCAACATATTCGAAGCTTAACGAGTCACACACACGTGAATAACCGTCGTAATTAATTGCGGTTATGGTCATAATCAAATAGGATTTAATTATGCTTGCTACAAAATGTTATAATGGAATTGATATTCAATTTATTTATTATGAATAAAGAAAAGTAGAATATTAATATTAGAAATTCATATGTGATATTAATTAATAGCATAATTTAATTAAAATCTTAATTCTTATTCTATTGAAAAATGAGTTTCTTATTTCCTCTTCTAAATCAAATAAAGCAAAATTCCCGCTCGGGTGTGGAAATGAGTCATAGGCACCTCTTACACTATAAATAGGAATGAGGGTCAAACTTCTTATTGCACCAAAATCATAAGTAACAAGAGAGCTCTTGAAAAAGAGAACTTTAGTTCTTTAGTAAAAATTTATTTGGGAGAGGGGTGGAGATGAGAAAAGTTGACCTAGCGGTCAAACTTTTCCGGTAAAAGTCCTTGGAGGATCCCAATGGCCATTCACGTGGAATACCTTTAGGTGCTAGACGTTTCAACGGCTCGGTGCTCAGATAAAAATCAAATATAAAGCACTGATACTTTGGATTATCTTCTTGTTTTATGTATTTTCTTTGTTCTTCAAATTCGGTTCCCGGGTCTAGGAAATCAAAGTTTTTGAATTTCCGATGCGCGACTCGCTTTGATTTCCTTACACAGTGAACTCTAGGTTGCTTGCCTAGTGGCTCTCTTAGTGTTCTTTTCATACACACACAGTTTTTATTAGGCATTCGTGATTAGTCTTATACTATACATGTAAAATCTCTCACCTCTTCGTAAAAGTTGTTTCGTCCTTTTGAAATATCTTTTCCTTTTTCCTTTTCTTTTTACCCATTCTTAAGCCCCAATTTGCTTAAACCGACCAAAGTCTTAGGAAAAGCCTATGAAAAGAACTACAGTTATCCTAACGTATCATCGTTTCGCTTTTCTTCCATTTTAGAAAAGGACCGCCCTCTTTCCCGGCCATTCTCCCAGGAAAGCACCCCATACTTAGTTTATAGACAGTTCGGTTGACTTTTATGGGTTTGTTCTATAGATCACAATAGTGAGCAGTTTTGATTCCATTAGCATGTTCAAGGTTGGGTTCTCTTGTGAATATTTTCAAGAGTTTGAAGGTTAGTCATAGTTGTTTGTTGTTTGGTTTGTAGGTTTAGCTCATCTAAAAGGTATGCATGTACATGCAGAGTTTGACGACGAATTTAGAGCGCTTGCTTAGGATGGAGTTAATGAGTTTCATTTCTATGTTTTAGTAGTTGTTCCTGAATAAGGCTTGAATGTCAAGTAGTTTGTAGTTTTATTGGTTGTGTTGAATTTTATAATTGATTATAGTATTTTTTTGCACTTATTTATAATTTAGTCTGATAACAGTGGTGTCCTTTTTGGTTGGTGTTGTATGGATGGCCCTAAGGGTCTATTTCCCGAGTCTTTTGCTTGTTTTCTTCCATGTGAATCTTTTTTTTGAAGGACCATGTGAATCCTTAATTACTCTCATATAACGTAAGTCTTACATAGGATTTAAGGTTCTCCAAATGTCACATGCCGAACGTTGTATGTCCGGATAAAGACTCGGTATCCGAGATATGGGTGTTAAAGTTGGTATTAGATTCTAAGTTTGAAAGCTTAGGCGTAAACACCAATGTGTAAGATGTTGATCTTTAGGCTTCAATATTAGTGTGATAGTTTTCCTAGCCTTCCTACTTTCTCAGACATGGCATACGGTAGACGTAATACCCGTTCTTCAGATAGTCAGTTTAAGCAAGTTCATCCTAATCATCTTTGTCATTGTCTCCATATTTTCTTTAGTTTCCTTCCTTACATGAAGCGTCAAGCTTCAAGGACGAAACTTTCTATAGGGAGGGGAGAATGTAAAACCCTTAACCTTTTTGTAAGTGTAGTCTGGTCCTTTCGAAATATCTTTTCCTTTTTTTCTTTTCTTTTTACCATCTCTTGAGCCTCAAGATGCTTGAACCGTCCTAGGTCTTAGGAAAAGCCTATGAAAAGGAATTCAGTTAGCCTCAGTTCGCGTTTTCTTCAGTTTTTAGAAGAAGAAAAAAAAGACCGCTCGCTTTCCCGACCACTCACTCTGGAAAATGCCTTAGACATAGTTTCTGGGAAGTTCAGTGGACTTTTATGGGTTTGTTCTGCTATTCAAAACAATGATCTTGAAGCATTTTGATTCCAGCAGTAGTTTCAAGGATGGGTTCATCTTATGAAGATTTGCAAGATTTTGATGGATAGTTGTAGTTGTTCGTTGTTTGGTTCGTAGGTTCGGCTCGTCTTAAGTATTTAGGTACATGCAGAGTTTGACGACAAGCTTGGAATGCTTGCTTAGGATGGAGTTAAGGAGTTTCGTTTTATGTTTTGGTATTTGTTCTTGAATAAAGCTTATGCCAAGTAGTTAGTTGTTTCCTTTTTGGTTGTGTTGAGTTTTGTAACGCATGATAGTATTTGTTTCCTGTTATACATTATTTTGTTTAACTGCAGTGGTGTTTTTTGGGTTGATGTTGTATTGAAAGACTGAGAGTCTGTTTTCTGAGTCTTCTCCTTGTTTTCTTCCACATAACTCTTTAATTACAATCGATATTAAGTAAGACTTATACGGGATTTAGAGTTTTTCTAAATGTCACGTGATGAACGCTCAATATCCGGATAATGACTTGGTATTCGTGATAAAAAGCGCATACATAATACATGTTTTTCGTAGAAATAGAGATAGATGGAGAAAATAAGATGGGTAACTCTTTCTTATTGATTTAAAAGCTTATCGGGTAGATAAGAGAAGATTACAATAAATAGGAAAGGCCCCCAACGGCTATAAAAAGAAACTCAACGGCTAATGAACAAGAAAAGCGTTCATCGCTCATTAGTTTTATCTAAGAAAAGCAAGAGAACTAAGGCCAAAAAGATGATAATGTAGTACTAATTAACCATAGATTAAGACAATATAATACAGCCATCTTTCAACACTCCTCCTCAAGTTTGGTTGTAGATGTTGATGCAGCCAAACTTAGAGTGAAGATGGACAAAAATCTTTGTAGATACAGCCTTTGTGAGTACATCAGCAACTTGATCCTGAGACTTCACATGGATGAGAGTTATGTCCCCATTATCCACATTTTCCCTTAGAAAGTGTCTGTCTACTTCAACATGTTTTGTTTTATCATGATGAGTAGGATTCTCTGCAATACTTAGGGCAGAGGTATTGTCACATAGAATTTGGATAGATCAAGATCCTTGAACCCTAGTTCATTAAGGACTCTTTTTCACCTGATTCCTTCACAAACCCCAAGAGAAAGGGGCTTTGAGCTCAGATTCTCAGATCGCTTCTTGATACAACATGTCGCTTTTGCTCCTCCAAGTAGCAAGATTGCCCCATACATAAGTGCAAAGATCCAAGTGGTTGAGCTTACATTTGTTTGATCCCCTGCATAATCTGCATCAGTGTAGATTTTCACTCCTCTTGATATATCCTTCTTGAATAGAAGGCCTTGACCGGATTTTTCTTTAGGAACCTCAAGATTCTTTCAGCCACTTGCATATGTCTCTCAGTAGGTTGATGGTTGAATTGGCTTACCAAATCTACAGCAAAACAGATGTCAGGTCTTGTATGTGAGAGGTATATGAGTCTCCCTACCAACCTTTGATATATCCCTTTGTCTACAAGGGGACTGTCAGACTCATTCCCCAGTTTTAAACCTGGTTCAACTGGTGTGTCAGTAGGCTTACACCCTAGCATACCAGTTTCTTTTAAAAGATCTAAAGTGTATTTTCTTTGGGATATGGAGATGCCTTCAGAGTTTCTGGCAATCTCCATTCCAAGAAAATACTTTAGATTTCCTAAGTTCTTTATTTCAAACTCAGAAGCCAACATATCTTTAATATTTTTGATTTCAGTATCATCATTTCCTGTTAGAATGACGTCATCAACATAAACTACTAACACAGTAGTTTTCTCTGACCTAAACTTTGTAAACAAAGTGTGATCAGAGTGGCATTGTTTGAAGTCATTATTTTTCATAAAGGTTGTAAACCTCCCAAACCAGGCCCTTGGGGACTGTTTGAGTCCATAGAGGGACTTTTGTAATTTGCAGACAGTTCCTTTCTCCCATAGGCTTTCAAATCCAGGAGGGAGATGCATATAAACCTCCTCTTTTTATTTCTCCATATAGAAAGGTATTTTTAACATCCAGTTGGGTGAGGGACCAATCAAGGTTAATTACAATACTCATGAGAGTTCTGATTGTATTTAGCTTGGCTACAGGGGCAAAGGTCTCATTATTGTCAATCCCATAGGATTGAGTGAAACCTTTGGCCACTAGCCTAGCCTTATACCTATTTAGGGATCCATCGGCATTGTATTTAACAGTGAATATTCATTTACACCCCACTGGATGTTTGCCCTTTGGCAAGGGAGTAATTTTCCATGTTTTGTTCTTGATAAGAGCATCCATTTCTTCCTTAAGTGCAGCCTTCCATTCAGGGACTTGCATAGCCTGATAAACATTCTTTGGAATGTTAATTTTATCCAATCTAGTAGTGAAACCATGGAACTCAGGTGACAGCTTGTCATAGGACAATAAGTTATACAAAGGATGAGCAGTGGTGCACTTCCTAACCCCCTTTCTTTGGGCAATAAGCCTTTCATCAAGTTCATCTCCTAGTTCATTGGAACCCTTAGAATCATCAGTTTCTGAGGATCCTTCTGACTCATTAGTTTCATTTGATGACCCTGGATCATCAAGATCAGTATTGGTGACTTCAGGATTTTGATGAACTGCCTTCCTCTTTCTGGTGTACACAATGATATTAGGTTCATTTGTGAGACCAGGAAGAGGGACATCATCACTTTCCCATTTTTCTGACTCCTCATTAGTAGAAGTTCCTTGATTTTCAGGAATAAGTGTATAACTGTCATCACTCTAGGAACAACTATGTTCCATGAGCTGTGGTATTCATCAAATCCCTCCCCCTGAGTTGAGGCACTATAATTGGGCATATTTTCAGAGAAAGTAGCATCCATAGTTGTGTACACTTTCTTAGTAGTAGGGCAGTAGCATTTGTATCCCTTTTTAGTGGAGGAGTAACCCACAAAAACACATTTCACAGATCTGGGATCAAGTTTTCCCCCCATGTTGAGCATGAATATGCACAAAACAAGTACTTCCATAAACTTTCATGGGAAGACTACCAAAGAGTTGTGACTTGGGGTAGTGTTCTTTAAGTACTCCAATAGGAGTTGGGAACTTTAGGACCCTTGAGGGCATCCTATTGATCAAATAGGTAGCTGTCAAAATGGCATCACCCTATAAATACTTTGGTACATGCATGGTGAACATTATACTCCTTGCCACATCTAAAAGATGTCTGTTTTTTCTTTCTGCCACCCCATTTTGTTGGGGTGTATCCACACAGGAACTGAGGTGAACTATCCCTTATTCAGAGAAGAACTTAGTGAGAGATTTTTCAGAGTATTCTGTACCATTATCAGTTTTCAGTATTTGAACATTAGTTTCAAACTGATTTCTGATCATGGCACAGAATTCCTTGAAGATTCCACCCACTCCAGACTTCTCTTTTAAGAGAAACAGCCAAGTGACTCTATTGTGGTCATCTATGAAGCTTACAAACCATCTCTTTCCAGATGTTTTAGCCTTCTTAGAAGGACCCCAAATGTCACTATGTATCATGGAAAAAGGTTTAGAAGGAGTATAACCTCCACAAGGAAAGACAGATCTGGTATGCTTAGCAAGTTGACATACTTCACAATGAAGATCAGAAATTTTCTTTCCATTAAAAAGATCAGGATACAGATTTTTCATATAAGAAAAATTAGGATGACCAAGCCTATAATGTAGTAATATAATCTGATTACAATTGGAAACAGAATTGTTAAAACTAGCTAGGCCTCTAGGAATATCCCCAAAAAACTTGTCAGTGACGTGAGTCTTGAAAAAAAAAACAGCCCAGAATAAGCTTTAGCACTGCCAATCTCCCTCTTGGAGCATAAATCCTGAAACTTACAGCCATTAGAGTGAAACCAAATAGCACATTTTGAGTCCTTCACTAGTTTACTAACAGACAATTGATAACGCTCTAATTGGTACCAATAATTATACCTTTATTCACCCCGAATTATGATCAAGAGAGGATAGACAGGTTCGTTATTGTGTGGAATATATGTTAAATGCTATGTGAGTGTTTCCAGGATCGTAATTCTGCATCTATGTTTATTTCCCGAAGATTTGGTACTGTTTTATCTCGTTTTGTGTGTTTTATAGGATGTATCGGATCTGGAGCATTGGAGAGTGGATCTGGACTATATTGGGCCAAGTGATTGAAGTCCAAGAAGAAGCCTGCTTAAGAAAAAGGAGAAAAGTATGCCTGGTAACCCGAGGGCTAGGCCCGGTAAACCGGCGACTTGTTGGACATGAAATTGATTCTGCCGACTCTACTAGGTCGGTTATGGTTTTAGAGAGTCTTAAGTCGGTCACTATATTTATATAAGCTTTATATATTACATTACCTACATTATATATTTTGATGAAATAAAGTTATTCAAGCTTTAAAGGAGTTATTTTCGGTTTCCTCTCTTCTTCCATCATCTCTAGCTTGAGTAGATCGAGCTAGATCACCATTGTTGAAGGTATGAAGCTTTGAACGTTCCTTTTTGTCTTCAATATGGTAGATCTATTCGTATTTATGTGTTTTAGTTAATCTGCATGTTTAAATACCCTATAATTTACTTATTTTAAATCGTAATTGAGCAATGTAGATCCAGGAATAGGAAAAGCTAACCCCGGTAACCCGGCGGTCTATACCGGTTTACCGAGGCTATATTTAGAAAACCTAAAACTGGGATTCACTACAACTACGTTGATCGACAGATTTAATTAACAAAGAGTTTGATCCGCCAATCGCTTATTGTAATAATAAACTGGCATGAAATACTTAATAGTGAAGTGCTAAGTTTGGACATAGTCTTGAATGGACCCTAGGAACATGCTGATAATGTCGATAGATGTCTTGGCGGATTAGCGGTATGAGTTAGCGCTCAATATCGGCAATTCTAGATCTTTATACGTATGGGCTATTACGGACCAATTAAGGAGGGTAGCTTACATATAGATTGTCACTACCGCTTTGGAGTAGATAGAATAGAGTTGCACCAGAAATGATAATGATAATTAAAACTAAGCTCGTGATTAATTTAAGGAAATTATGTGGGAAGTAAATGTAACGATTAACTAATCCAAGTTAGTAGATCGGTGAGAAGAGGTGGAGGAATACCAAGTTTGTTTGTTTTATGTTATTGGTCATTGTTGCTTGTAATTAGGTTAGAATCGCTTATACATATAGTTGCATTGTCTCTGTGGGATCGACCTTGACTTGCATTTACTATACTACGATGTACCTAGTATTCTTGCTAGTAATATCGATGTTAGTGACTTACACGCGGTCAAGATTTTTGGCGCCGTTTCCAGGGACAATGGCCAATTTTAAATATAAACATTTTAATTATGATTAAGAAGTCATTTTTTTTCTATTTTATTTTTTTTTGAGTCTTGAGTCGTTCTGGATCAACCCTGCACATGTTAAACTGCCAGAAAGAGAAATTTCAGGGCCGGTTTACCGTGGCTAACCCCCAGGTTACCGAGGCTTGAGAAATCAATTTCTATACAACCTTTGTTATTCTGTGTTATTCCCTGTTTATTTTAGTTAGTTGGCCCGCAACAGTTGGGATCACACCCAGCTGAAGCGGAAGTTGCTAACATTTTCTTTGTTTTACTTTGTCTTTTCGCAGGAAGATCAGAACACTTCAGAAATTTGATCAAACCGGAGTTGAAAAAGAGCCAACAAGTCAAGCAATATGCCTAGAACAATATTGAACATTACACCGATTTCTATGTACCCTGGATCTGAAGCAAGAGAGCATTATGAAGCTATCAAGAAACGGTTGGAAAAAGAGAAAGAAGAAATCAAGCAAGAGCATGAAGAGAACCTTAAGGAGTATAACATGTATCATCCAAGTGAGTTTCCTTGTGAGTTAATTGATATATCATCTTCGGATTATGATTCTGATGATCCTGAAGAGGATCATGACATGATGTTTTCTGAGCCTGAGAACTACCCAGACTCAGACACCGTGTTGAAGTTAGGAGACCCTGGCACGTTCCGACTCCCAATTTCTGTTAATGGTATATCAGTAGGATTAGGTCTCTGCGATTCTGGCTCGAGTTGCAACATCCTACCTTTTTCCCTCTGTCAAAAGATCAAGCTTCCGGTCGTAATGAATCAAACCAGGACCATGACTTTCATTGATAGAACTAGAGATATGCCTGCGGGTCTGCTTAGGAAGTGCACAATTAAGGCATGAGGGTTCAGTTATCCAATTGATTTTACGGTGATAGACGTACCGGAGGACCCAAGTGCCCTAGTTCTGTTAGGGAGACCTTTCTTAGCAACAAGCAGGGCTGTCATGGATTTTGACAATGGGGAGATTACTTTGAGATTGAATAATGATGCTATATCTTTTAAAATCTTAGAACCCCTAGTGAATCGGCCGGAAAGTTGTAAGATGACGTATGCTTCAGGGAAGGTGGAAATTATGGAGATCGAGGGGCATAAGCATAGAGAGGTTGTAATAGAAACCATTGAGCAGGAATTTATGAGACTAATGCTGAGAGGGAAAGAAGAGAAGGACCACAACAAGATGCTCAAGGAAGCTAGTCCTTCCGTGTTGCGTAGTGAATGCTTTGAGTTTAAAGAAGAAAATGTGGAGTCCTTGGGTCTAAATTCTAAATCTCAACACAGAGGCAGACCTAGTACGCAAGCTAAGAGGGAAAGGCGTGCTAGGAAAGGAGCTCAAAAAGGTTCTATAAAGGTACAAACCTCTGGAGCGAAAGTTTGGCTAGTTAAAGCTCCAACCCTTGAATGATCGGAGATCTGAAAAAAGTCGAGCTGGCGACTATAAACTTAGAACTATTTTCTTTAAACTCTTAGGTAGATTAGGAATGAATAAAAGTAGCCGGATGAAGGGACGAGCTTTTTTTCATCCTGCCGCACCCTTAGGCTTGAAACCGAATGGTTGTGGAAAGGTTTTTTTTTACTCGTTGCGGATTCTAGTGAAGTAGGTTAGCTATTGAGTCGGAAATAACAATGGAGAGAGTAAGAGGCTAGTCAATTTGAGGTTAGAACTGAGCATAGATGTTGAGCAAAGTGTGCAGATAAGGCAGACAAAGAAATCTGGGGAAAAGTACCCCCGGTAAACCCTAGGTTACCCCCGGGTTACCGAGGCTGGATTTTTAAATTTCTGAACGTCAGCTTATAAAGCTGAATTTTTAGAGACACGTGGAGGACACACATTGTATCAGCCACCACCAGTCAGCAGAAACCGTCCCACTTTTCCCTCTTTTCAAAATTTTCATCATTTCTCACACTCCACCATAACTCCATCTCAATCCCATCACTCACCTCCTCAAATCCCTCACCCTAATAACTCCTCTACCCACTATCCCACTAAACCCTTCCACCTTCACTCATTTCTTCCTATTTAAACCACCCCTTCATCACCGATCTCATCATTCTTATCAAATACTTTCTCCTCAATCACCAAACTTCTCTCATTTCTTCTTCTTCATCTAAATTCGGCAACCATCACCACCATATCACCATTATAACCAAACCATTTCCTTCCATTTTTCCAAACCCTAAACACCACATCCACCACCCCAGTTGCTGAAAAGTATTGTTGCTGCAACAGTGAAGTGCTGCAGTTCTTCTTCTTCCATTACCAGAAGCACATGCCCAGAAAGAAAAATAGAAAAGTCCAGCCGGTAACTCGAACATTACTGCCAAGTTACCAAGGTTCGTTTTTCCAAAATCAGCCTCAGAATCAGTTCCTATACTCATTCAGGATGGGTCCTTAGCGTCAACGTTCAGCAGTTCGTCCCAGTGATTATCAGACTATTTATGGAAATGCTAACCCTTTGATAGATGAGGTTGAGCAATTCCATTCTTTAGCTATCTACGAGTCGTTCCGAGGGCATTGGAACGCAAGGCCAGTGGCTCGAGAATGAGAGGTAGAATTGGACGATTGTGGGTCGATTTTGCCCGGAGCCCTACAAGCATAGGATATTTTGGATATGGCACACGGTGGTAAGGGAATTTTATGCTTACGTTTTGCATAACCCCGGAGCCACGTATGCTATGGTCCGTTGTATTAAGATAGATTTTTCTATTGAGCGGATCAATGCTCATTTTTGGGTTAGACATCCACCGGTGGGCCCGGATGAGTACACATCCTCAAGAAACATTGAAGATTTGGAGCGGATGGACATGATAGCTGAGTATTTTGGGGTGCAATGGAAGTGCAATCCTGCCCCCACCATCTTCCTAGAGAATGAGTTATCCTGGGACCGGAAGATGGTCAACAGATTTGTTTGTGCCCGCCTTCTACCGACCAAGCACACGGTCTCAGTCACAACCAAGAGGGCGGAGTTGATGTTTTATTTAGAGCAGGGATCTCCGGTCAACATCGGTCTTCTGATGCATAGCCGTATTCACGAGCTTGCCGCCACATCTGAGTGCAAGCTGTTGCCATACGGGCCGATGATTGACATGTTTGCTTTAGAGGACGAGGTGAAAATTCTCGTTAGTGATGATTGGGAAGACCCTGAGCCGAAGATCAGTTTGTAGTCGGTTCAAAAAGTTCCAAGACGAGTTGAAAGAGCTAAGAGGGAGCATACTCCGGTCCTCGGAGCACCCCGGACTCAGAGAGCTATGCTAGAGGATCACTCACGAGAGATTGCGAGTTTGCACCGCAAGATGGATAGGATTATCGACTTCTTTGGCATACCTTCCTTGACCCTACCACCTTGGACTGCCCCACATCACCGAGCCTCTTCTTCGGCAGCTGCTGCCTCGAGTTCTGGTCCACCTCCCGGTTTTGAGCCTAGAGATGACTAGGAGGACTATTCTGATGAGGATTAGTCTTTTACTTTTCGTTGTTGTTGTTTTCCATTTTGTTGTTTTTATTTTTATTTTATTTTTTTCCTATCTAGTTGATGTAGCAGAATCTAATTTATATAATCATTTTGTCGGCTTAATTTGTTTTGGAGTTAATTTATTTTCTCTACTGCCGCCATTTTATTATACGGTTTCTTGTCACCACTATTCTTCTTGGTTTGTTTGAGTTACTTAGCGCAGATTCTTCATGGATTACTTACATGAGCCCGATGATTTTTACGACGATCTGATTCTTCTATGGTTCCACCCTTAACCGAAGCTAATTTCCTTTTCATTTTCATTTTTCATCTTACACATTGGGGACAATGTTTCGATTAAGTGGGGGGGGGGGGGGTAAGGAATGTCACTTAGCTTTTTAGCGCTATATTCCATGAATTGCATGATTATCTTGATTCTTTTTTATGCACGATTCACCACTTATAATTTGATTCATTTCGACAGAATTTCGAAAAAATTATGATATCTTTGATTTTTTCGAGTTAATTGACTTCATCTTTGTTTTACTTTGCACAAGTAAAAGTAAATGCCCACTTCTGAAGTAGTGGCATATTAAGTGCATATTGTGTTATGAGCCACCATTTTAAGGACGTATAACTCACTTCCCCTGGTGTGTAGTTGATAGCATATTGCTTTGACTAGAGTTGACCCTGGCTTCATCACGAATCATGTTCCACTAACGCTTATGAAGGTAGTGGAATTTCGGATTTGGTAGTTTATCATGAGTGGGGCCGCAAGGATAGATAAATCAATGAGAGTTTACCCGCCAAGAAAGAGAAGTGCATTGAAATATGGACATCTATATTCTCTTTGGAAAATTCTTAGTCGATGGAGCGTAAAACGCACGACTTTTGCATAGATCTCCGATAAACGCGAGCCTAAGAGTAAACGCGAGCCCTAATTTAATTGAGTAGACTCGTTATATACTCCTGCATTCTCGGGTTGTGAAAATTATTGCACCACACAATTGCTCATGACTAATTTAATTGATAAATGAGTGGCATGATCTTTATTTTGTAAGGCATAGTTGTTTTAATTAACTTGTACTCGATCGAGAGTTGTTTTCTTTTCGCCTTTTGCTACGGGATCAAAAGACGTGGGGTAGTTGAACGCCTAATTGGTACAAATAATTACCTTTATTCACCCCTAAGCTCTAAAAGAGGATAGATAGGCTCGTTATTTGTGGAATATATGTTAAATTATTGATCACGCACACAATTGCTACATGATGACGGATGAATAGTGTCCGGACCAAAAGAAATATATTGGGCCAAGTGATGTGTCAAGTCTCGCCAAGAAAAAGGAGAAAAGTAGCCCGTAACCCGAGGGCTAGGCTCTCGTAAACCGCGACTTGTTGGACATGAAATTGATCTCGCCGCCTACTAGGTCGGTTAGGGTTTTAAAGAGTCTTAAGATCACATCAGATCTATATAAGGCCGCATTAACAGAGTTTTTGATATGTTTTATATATTACATTCATACATTATATATTTTGATGAAATAATGTTATTCAAGCTTTGAAGGAGTTATTTTTGTTTCCTCTCTTCTTCCATCATCTCTAGCTTGAGTATATCGAGCTAGATCACCATTGTTGAAGGTATGAAGCTTTGAACGCTCCTTTTGTCTTCAATATGGTAGATATGTTCGTGTTTATGTGTTTTAGTTAATCTGCATGTTTAAAGACCCTATAATTTATTTATTTTAATCGTAATTGAACAATGTAGATCCAGAATAGGAAAATCTAACCTCGTAACCCGGGCGGTCTATACCGGCTTACCGAGGCTATATTTAGAAAACCTAAACCGGGATTCAATACAATGCCACGTTGATCGGCTAAATGTGTTTAATTAACGATGAGGTTAGATCTCGCCAATCGCTTATTGTAATCGTGAAACCGCATAAAATATGAATAATGAAGTGCTAAGTTTGGACATAGTCTTGAATGGACCCTAGAAACGCGGTCGATCAATGTCGATAAACCGTTTCTAGGCGGGTTAGCGGTATGAGTTAGCGCCAACATCGGTAATTCTAGATCTTTGCGCGTATGGGCTATTACGGACCAATTAAGGAGGGTAGCTTATGATAGATTGTCTACTACCATTGTCGGAGTAGATAGGAATAGGAGTTGAACCCGTAGTTGATAATGATAATTAAAACTAAGCTCGTGATTAATTTAAGGAAATTATGTGGGAAGTAAACGTAAACAATTAACTAATCCAAGTTAGTAGATCGGGTAGAAGAGGGGAGGAATACCAAGTTTGTTTTGTTTTATGTTATCGTTGGTCAATGACCGCCTATGTTGCTTCTTAATTAGGTTAGAATCGCGTTTATACTTATAGTTGCATTGTTTCCGTGGGATCGACTTTGACTCACATTTACTATACTACGATGTACCTAGTATTCTTGCTAGTAATATCGACGTTAGTGACTTACACGCCGATGAACAATAAATTACATTGCAAGCTAGGAACATAAAGGACATTCTCAGAGTGTTATTTATTCACTAATGGCAACATCCCATGTGCCGGAGACTCGGGAAGAAGTCCCATCAAGAATCTTACAAAGGTGTGGAGATTCACACTTGGTTATTTTGATAAAGAGTTCGAGGTTTCCAGTCATATGATTGCAGCCCTCGAATCAACAAGCCATATATTTCTAACCACATGATTATCGTATAGGCATTAAAGCACACACTGCATTAGCCATTGTTACAAATCCTCGAGGAGCAAAGTGGTCCCAAGAGCTTGAGCAGATGAAGCCTTTCGTGAGCCTTAATTTGCTCTTTTGCTAAACTCATTGTCGACTTATGTTCCTCAATGGTAGCAAGTTTTAAGCGAATTTTCATAATTCTTAGGTTTGTAATTGTGAGGCTTGCCATGGAGTTTCGGTGAAGTCTCCCCTTGTATGGCTAGTCTTTTACAATAATCATAGACATGCCTTGTGTTCTTTTGTTTCTGATTTTGATTGGACTGAGATTGTGATGTACTCTTAGTAAAAAGGGCACTGTTTTCCAGAGATGTAGGAAGAGTATTACTACTCAACATGAGTTTCTACTACTCTTCATGTTTAACTTCAAGAAAGACCTCTTTGATAGGGGAGGGTTTTTTTACTTAATATTCTCCCCTCACATCATCAAGGTTGAGTTAAGTCCCATCAGAACTTGAAGATTCTTCTTTGATTTTTCAAAGACATATAAGTCTTTGCATCAACAAAGCAGATCGCCAGAAATGTTTTCCAAGTCACAAGTCGCCGCCAAGACTTAGACAAAGATGTTAGAACAAGGTGACAATGAGATCACCTTGATTCATAGCTTGTACCTTAGCTTCAATCTCTATAAGTCGGCAAATGATTTCACTTTTGAATATAACTCGAAAACTCCATTCAATATCTCATCAAAGAATGTCCATAAGAATGAAGTTCTCAAGAAGATCGTGAGGTCATAGACCCTGTAAGAATTGCCATAACTTGGTCGCTGTCAACACTCCACTTCTTGTAGTTGGGTTGACCTTTTTCCGGGTGCTCGCTTTCTCCAAGAAGGAATTCTTCCTTGTCCTTCCCAAAGGATGAGAAGTCTAATGGATCTAGACCACTGGAGATAGTTATCACCATTGAGTTTATGAGTGGAAAATGACATTATAGAGGGTTCAGTGGTCCAGGAAGAAGTATTTGGGGCTTCTTTCCTTGAGTTAACATGTGAAGAATGCTCAGTAGTCATTTTGAAAAAAATAAAAGAGTTTTTGTAAGAGCAGTCTCTGATACCATGTAGAAATAGAGATAGATGGAGAAAAGAAGATGGGAAACTCTTTCTTATTGATTTAAAAGCTTATCGGGTAGATAAGAGAAGATTACAATATATAGGAAAGACCTCCCAACGGCTATAAAAAGAAACCCAACGGCTAATGAACAGTAAAAGTAGTTTACTGTTCATTAGTTTTATCTAGAAGAAAAAACAAGAGAACTAAGGCAAAAAAAAAAGATAATCTAGTACTAATTAGCCATAGATTAAGACAATAAACAATATAATACATCCATCTTTCAACATTTTCAATATAAGGACCGTAATTTCAAGGGGCGGATGACAGTTGTGTCATCTGGTACTATAGTTGAGACTTATGTCCTCATGAGTGGTAGATCCTTGGTCCTAATGTTGAGGAACAAAGTGTTATTAGATGTTGACTTCATTTTGTGATCTAATTAGTGACTTCTTCTTTTTTATAGATTTTTTTTCGGTTCTGGTGTTATAAATAGGTATGGACCTAACACTTGCTGTTTATTTCCCTTGATGATATATATAATTTTATTATGATTTTACTAATTATTGATTTCTAGCTAAAAAGACTTTGTGATTCAAAATTTTATTTCGGGTCATATCCGAACCGTTTGGATCAAGATTTAATTATGTAAATTCGTGTAGATTGTTACATTTACGATTTTAATTTTCTTATTATATGAAAACATGATAGTTATAGTAGAAAATTAAATCAGATATACATTAAAGCTATCTTTAAAGAAACAAGAAATATAGGAAGGAAA
The DNA here is from genome assembly GCA_026214975.1 of Gentiana macrophylla. Taxonomy (NCBI): domain Eukaryota; kingdom Viridiplantae; phylum Streptophyta; class Magnoliopsida; order Gentianales; family Gentianaceae; genus Gentiana; species Gentiana macrophylla. The sequence continues at coordinate 41,374,116 of CM047814.1, forward strand.
AATCTTATAAATCATCTAAAAACAAGAGCCTATCAGCAGAGTGCTTGAGCTTTTATTACATCAAAAGGGACATCATTAAAAGAAATCCCAATAACACACTCCAATTGTCGTATATATATATAAACTACTACTAATCAAGATTTAAAACATTACTAAATAAAAAAATAATTGTAAACAGGAAAACAACATCATCATCATGGAATTAATTAAGGAACAAGAAACTGCAATTTCTTCACTTCTTGTTTTCACCAACTCCAAGTGTGTTCTTCACCCCATCAATAGCTCCCTGAGCCATGCTCTTCATCTGCTCACCAGTCTGCCCACAAATATAATTTTTTTTTTTATAAATTTAAATGGAAAGAAGAAAAAACAATTTGGAAAAAGTTAAAAATAAAATAAATAATAATGAATTAATAAATAAAAACCTGTTGGAGAAATCCAGAACTTTGATCAGCTGCATTGGAAGCCTTCTCTGAGCTTGACCAGCAGCATTTGAAGCTTTCTCCTGAGCTTGACCTGCTTTATCCTTGGCTAAGTCTACATAGTGTCCAGCCTTTTCCTATTCATATATATTACTCACACCATTAATTGCAGCATCATTAATTTATATACATAATATTGTCGAACACCATTGCCTAGCTAGGTTATATATATATATATATATATATATATATATATATATATATATATATATACACACTGCAAGTGATTTACATAGGCTAACGGGGGGCAATCGTGCCTTAATCGAAAAAATTATCTACTAATATATGTAGTATGCATGTCTATTGCCCCGTTAATTTTTTTATTTGTCTCTTTAAATTTTTATTGCCCCCTCCCCGATGAAGATCCCAAGGCCCGCCAGTATATATATAATATCTTGAGTTCTTGACACATGTACTAAAACAGATTACAACAAAGCTGATTTAAATTGAAGTGCTTCTATTGGCGAGACGAAACCCGCCACGCTGCATAACGATCACTTTTTGCACTTATAAATCACTCTTGACACCACATTTAATATTTTTATTATTTGCACAACACAAACGTTGGTGGAATCGACGCTGCGTTCGCATGAGCGCCACTGGAATCGACGTTTGTGTTCCATTCAACGCCATCGACATCGATTTTACAGCTTATAAATGATCACATTTAAAAATGTCGACTCCATCGACATTGTGAGCTTAAAAACATCGATGAATCGACTCAGTAACGTGTCGCCAAAAAGTCGATTTAGTGGTGTCAAATGTAAATGAAAATAATAAAAAATTGGTGTCAATAGTAATTTTGATGGTGCCAATAACTCGCTTTAAAACTATTCTACTTATATTTCGGCTATTATTTACACGTGCTCGCTTTTACCGGTTCACCACATTGCTTTCATAGAATCAACATTACGAAATCGGCTTGTAATCAAAACCGCTCTTCCAAAATGTCGATTACATATAGTATGGTGCAGGGGTAGAGTTACTGATGGTACCTGAGCTTCGCCGTGAGTTTGGCCAGCATTGAACTGCGTGCTCGACATTTTTTTCCTTTAAAAATCGTTGAAGAGAAAAGAAGATTGAATTGATTGTTCTAGATAGTTTTCCTTTTGTTTTTCTTATGAATGATTGAATATGAAATTACATTAAGCAATGCGGGTATTTATAGTTTTTCATGGTTTTTGGAAAATGATGACAACAAATTGTTGGATGATGAGGTACGTGGTAGGCAAAGCTTATTTCTCTGCCTTTGAAATGGACATTAGCTCTTCTGTGCGGCTACAAAGCAGATTGAATTTTTCAGATTTAGGTATTTTTCTCGTCCCCTAAAATAAAATTTAAAAAAATAAATAAATAAGTGAGCTTTCTTGACGCCCGGACAGCGTAAAACTAGAGGAGTAACACATGCCTTTCGCACACGGTGCATCGATTTAGTGGTGAGCTAGACTATAATCTGACATGAAGATCAGTGTTCGAACCCCGCTAAGGGTAAAAAAGAAAAGAAAAAGAAAAGAGTGACACATGCTTTTCGCTAAGGAAATTTAATGAATAAACTCTTTCTATAGTTGAGTGTTGATATTATTAATGGAATATGTTATTGTAAAACCCCGAACTCTCATGTAATATTGTCTGAGAAGTTGAGTGTTGATATTGTCCCCGAATATGTTATTGTAAAACCCCGAGCTCTCATGTAATATTATTGTCCCTTTTGTAAAGACATGTTTGACAGATAATGTGACGTTTCTATTTTTATTTTATTTTATTTTTTTTTTTTTTTTTTTTTCCTGATACGAAAGATTTTAATTAAACTACGGGGATTTTACCAACCCGGTCCTTTCCATCAACGCCAGCAGAAACTCTCCACAAGCGACCACGGTGGCATGGGTCTTGCCCTTGACGTTTCTAATTTAAAGGGATGATTATGAAAATGTTTTAACAGATCCGATAATTAATGTAAAATCTAAAAGATTGGATTTGAGTAAATTTTTTGATTTGAGTAATTTGGATTAATACAAGTAATTTATGGATTACTTGTAAGAAAAATTATACAGTGCCATAAATAATTGTATTGTGTGTGTTAACTTTTGGAGAATATACGTTAATATTTCATCAATCGATTGAGTAGAATGCGATTTTTGAAATTTTGCATAAAGAACAAAACTATTTATTCACTTAATCGAAATTCACTTCGCTTTAATTTTATCGTCTAAATTCATCGTCGAAATTCACTAATTTTCAAAATTCATTATCGAATTCATCGATTTTGAATTACTATCGAAATTCATCGATTTGAGATCAATTCAGGAGATTCAATGATTTTCTGATTCAATTGTTGTTTTTCTCGCTATAAAATTATGCAGATTGTCATTCTCCCTATAAAAATATGTAGATGTCACATACTTAAAAATATTTGATTATTACATCATTATCCTTAATTTCATTTTTTTTTGAAAGGTTTTTTTTTTTTGAGAGAATTTTTGAAAGATTATTGTGTGTGTTAACTGAAAAGGAAAAAAAAAAAAAAAAGATAAAGGCGGTTCATCAAAGAATATGTGATTTAAATTCATTGGAAAATTAGTGATATGACATAATCAAATATTTTTAAGAATAATGACAACATACATATATTTTATATGAGAAAGACAAACGCATAATTTTTATAAATGGTAATGACAAACATGAATCCCTAAAATGTTGAATCTCCCTGAATCCCCAAATCTGAATTTTTGAATTTCGATGAATCCCAAAATTAGTGAATTTTCGACTGATGAATTTTGAAAATTAGTGAATTTTACAATGAATTTTGCAATCTGAATTTAAACAAATGAATTTCGAACAAGCTTGAATTTTGATGTTGAATAAATAGTTTTGTCTCTTTATAAAAGTTTTAAAATCGTTCTTCTACTCAATTGATTAAATATTTGTTCTTCTCCCTCATTCCCTAAATTCATTCAATCCAAATTGTTGGTTGGTGTGTGATACACAAAGCCCAAAATGAGTAACGCGAGTGATTGATTGGGCTCATATCTGGGTCAAGGGTGATTGGCCCGCATGGTCCACATCCTAATAAGATGGGCCAGGCCAGTATCCATCTAGCTCGACTCCTCGCCCCATCGATATACATCATGCGGCAGGACAAAGAACCATCAGAGATTGACATCGAAGCCTCTACCCGCCGCTAGTCGGATTGGCGGGATAACGTCATCCGGGAAAACCTCCTTGAGGACATCCCACTATAAGGGGCGAGTATCTCTGGGGCGCCCTGCTCGTCCATCAGCATACACGTTCGGCTCGTAGCTCGGACCCAGCCCGCTAAAGGTGACGATAGTTGATACACGAAGGCTTCCTTGAAGCCCAAGAATACATGACCAATCAGAGAGAGACACGCCATTTACATTTATCATACCGTTGTATATTCGCTCATAAACAGCGACATTTTGTACCATTTGGAGAGAACACTTTTGAAAAGATAATAAAACTCTGCCCATTTATTTACACATTTTGACTTGTGGTTTTTCACGCGATCGGTTTGGCTCATATCGGAAATGACTTTCATCAAGTATTCGCCGAAACATCCACCTCTAAATATTTCTTCATCTTTACGACGCAAAATCGTCAATGACTAACACCGAGCCTCCGCCCGCCCGCACGACGGACTCCTCCCAAAACGCAAAAGCGCACGCATCACCACCATGATATCGGGAGGATCGACGGGAACACATACCCTCGCATCAGTTCCGGCGACCAGTGTTCTCATCTTCCTCTTGTGAGAGATCCCGACCACTGATATAAGGTCCTTCCTCAACGAAAGCCAAGTCAAGTAGATCCCGGTTGCACTGCACGGCAAACTCAATGGGAAGTGACTCGCCGAACCTCCCGGCCTTCGTTACTCCCCAAGCTCCGCCGGAAGAGGTCGGATGACTCGACAATGAATGTTACGCGCAACGTTAACGGAACACGCCGCATACGTGGAAAGGATGGCTATGGTCAACCAATACTTACATCAATGGAGACCCGGCCTTATAATTTGCGTATTCCGTCCTCATATCAAATCAACCAATACCTCGTATAAGGCTTTGGAAAGAAGGTCCGTCTCGAACACGTTGATTAAAACTAAATTATGTCTAACAATTCCCCCTATTTAGTGATGATGCCAATACCCTAATTACAACAAAGAAAAAAGATAAAGACAATGAAAACAGAACAAATTTCATATATATATTGTTGAAATAGTGTCCTAAACCCAATCGGGTTGGACCGGATCCGACCGGGTCGGATCATTTCTACTATTTCTTTATGTTTATACATATATAAAATGGCTTTTTCGTTGTCATATATATGTTTCTTTAAAGAACCAATTATGAATTGTTATATGATAACGTCTTAGTATTAAATCGTGATGTAGAAACCATGATAAAGCGGTATGGTTGATGAGATCTCTAATCACTTTAATAAGTTTGATACTTAAATGTCTCTAGGCGATGTACTATTAAACAAGTGCATTGATAGTAGATACTGCATCAGCACGTATTTATGTCTTCCGCCTTGGCGTTGTGATAGATCTCGCCTATCAAAGTGTAGACACTTGGGTCAGACGTGGGCGTGTATTGTGAGAATGCGACGTTAGAATGACCCACTTACACGGATAAGTTGTCACACTATGTGACGGTTGTGTAATTATCCTTAGGACCGAGTCTACATGGCTTCACGGTGTGGATTGTCATGCTTTGACACTATTGAGGTTTCCCCTAGCCACGGGCGCATCATACGGTAGTGATTGGGTGTGACATCAAGAACGCACGGAGTATACATGTTTGGTCATCGAGAATCGCATACCCTATCAAGATGGATGAATATCCGAAGGGCCTTCTTATAAGGAATGTCTTACTCTCGTGAATCTTTGCAAAGTGGAAGTAAATGAGTTACTTCGAGAGAGCTTGATATCTAGATTATAAGATCACGGTCGTTAATGTTTGACACTCGACGTAAAGACCGTATGGATATTATTACAAATGATAGGATTGTAAGTTACACGGTAATCAAGCTTCACATGAAAGGTAGTAGTCATTGCATTTGACTCTTCCGATGATTGGGGTCACGGTGTGTTGCTAGACGCTATCCCGTGATCGTTGGGCATGAAGGGCATTTTCGTGAATTTGCACTTTGTGTACGGCCAACATATTCGAAGCTTCATCGGGTCACACACACATATGAACATCTAGCGGATTAAAATGTGGTTATAGATGATAACCAAATAGGGAATGTTTATCTCGTACTATAAAGGTTATAGTGGTAAATAATATGGTGGTATTTATTTATTATGAATAAATATAATACAAGATCTTTGATAAGTTCCTAAAAAGTCAAATAATTCTAGATGTTTTGGACTCAATTTGGTGTCTTGTGTTGTTATTTTGCGATGTTTTTATCCTTTTTGGGC